>SZWC01000472.1:394045-416173 GCA_023375785.1 Penium margaritaceum
TGGTCAGAAACACACTGGTCAGAAACACAGTGGTGAGAAACAAAGTGGTCAGAAACTGAGTGGTCAGAAACACTGTGGTCAGAAACACAGTGGTCAGAAACACACTCGTCAAAAACACACTGGAAAGAAACACATTGGTCAGAAACGCATTGGTCAGAACCACAGTGGTCAGAAACACAGTGGTCAGAAACACACTGGTCAGAAACACAGTGGTCACAAACACACTGGCCAGAAACACACTGATCAGAAACACAGTGACCATAAACACACTGGTCACAAACACAGTGGGCAGAAACACAGTGGTCAGAGACACAGTGGTCAGAAACACAGTGGTCAGAAACACAGTGGTTAGAAACACACTGGTCAGAAACACAGTGGTCAGAAACACAGTGGTCACAAACACACTGGTCAGAACTACAGTGGTCAGGATGACGCTGGTGAGAAACACAGTGGTCAGAAGCATAGTGGTCAGAAACACAGTGGTCAAGAACACGGTGGTCAGAAACAGAGTGGTCAGAGAGACAGTGGTCAGAAACACAGTGGTCAGAAACACGCTGGACAGAAACACAGTGGTTAGAAAGACAGTGGTCAAAAACACAATGGTCAGCAACACAGCGTTCAGAGACACAGTGGTCAGAAACACACTTGTCAGACACACAGTGGTCAGAAACACTTTTGTCAGAAACACACTGGTCAGATACACAGTGGTCAGAAACACACTGGTTATAAACACACTGGACATAAACAAACTGGTCAGAAACACGCTGTCAGAACCATTGTGGTCAGAAACACAGAGGTCAAAAACACACTGTTCAGTAACACAGTGGTCAAAAACACAATGGTCAGCAACACAGCGGTCAGAGACACAGTGGTCAGAAACTCACTTGTCAGACACACAGTGGTCAGAAACACTTTTGTCAGAAACACACTGGTCAGATACACAGTGGTCAGAAACACACTGGTTATAAACACACTGGACATAAACAAACTGGTCAGAAACACGCTGTCAGAACCATTGTGGTCAGAAACACAGAGGTCAAAAACACACTGTTCAGTAACACAGTGGTCAAAAACACAATGGTCAGCAACACAGCGGTCAGAGACACAGTGGTCAGAAACTCACTTGTCAGACACACAGTGGTCAGAAACACTTTTGTCAGAAACACACTGGTCAGATACACAGTGGTCAGAAACACACTGGTTATAAACACACTGGACATAAACAAACTGGTCAGAAACACGCTGTCAGAACCATTGTGGTCAGAAACACAGAGGTCAAAAACACACTGTTCAGTAACACAGTGGTCAAAAACACAATGGTCAGCAACACAGCGGTCAGAGACACAGTGGTCAGAAACTCACTTGTCAGACACACAGTGGTCAGAAACACTTTTGTCAGAAACACACTGGTCAGATACACAGTGGTCAGAAACACACTGGTTATAAACACACTGGACATAAACAAACTGGTCAGAAACACGCTGTCAGAACCATTGTGGTCAGAAACACAGAGGTCAAAAACACACTGTTCAGTAACACAGTGGTCAAAAACACAATGGTCAGCAACACAGCGGTCAGAGACACAGTGGTCAGAAACTCACTTGTCAGACACACAGTGGTCAGAAACACTTTTGTCAGAAACACACTGGTCAGATACACAGTGGTCAGAAACACACTGGTTATAAACACACTGGACATAAACAAACTGGTCAGAAACACGCTGTCAGAACCATTGTGGTCAGAAACACAGAGGTCAAAAACACACTGTTCAGTAACACAGTGGTCAAAAACACAATGGTCAGCAACACAGCGGTCAGAGACACAGTGGTCAGAAACTCACTTGTCAGACACACAGTGGTCAGAAACACTTTTGTCAGAAACACACTGGTCAGATACACAGTGGTCAGAAACACACTGGTTATAAACACACTGGACATAAACAAACTGGTCAGAAACACGCTGTCAGAACCATTGTGGTCAGAAACACAGAGGTCAAAAACACACTGTTCAGTAACACAGTGGTCAAAAACACAATGGTCAGCAACACAGCGGTCAGAGACACAGTGGTCAGAAACTCACTTGTCAGACACACAGTGGTCAGAAACACTTTTGTCAGAAACACACTGGTCAGATACACAGTGGTCAGAAACACACTGGTTATAAACACACTGGACATAAACAAACTGGTCAGAAACACGCTGTCAGAACCATTGTGGTCAGAAACACAGAGGTCAAAAACACACTGTTCAGTAACACAGTGGTCAAAAACACAATGGTCAGCAACACAGCGGTCAGAGACACAGTGGTCAGAAACTCACTTGTCAGACACACAGTGGTCAGAAACACAGTGGTTAGAAACACAGTGGTCATAAACACACTGATCAGAAACACTGTGGTCAGAGACACAGTGGTCGGAAACACACTGGTCAGAAACGCAGTGGTCAGAAACACAGTGGTCAGAAACACAGTGGTAAGAAACACTGTTATCAGAAACACGGTGGTCAGAAACACACTCGTTAGAAACACAGTGGTCATCAACACACTTGTCAGAAACAAAATTGTCATAAATACACTGGTCAGAAACACACTAATCAGAAAGACAGTGGTCAGAGACACAGTGGTTGGAAACACACTGGTCAGAAACACAGTGGTCAGAAACACACCGGTCAGAAACACAGTGGTCAGAAACACAGTGGTCAGAAACACACTGGTCCGAAACACGGTGGTCAGAAACATAGTGGCCAGAAACATAGTGGTAAGAGACACAGTGGTCAGAAACACGGTGGCCAGAAACGCACTGGTCAGAAATACAGTGGTCAGGAACTCACTGGTCAGAAATCCAGTGGTCACGAATACATTGGTCAGAAACACAGTGGTCAGAAACACAGTGGACAGAAACACAGTGGTCAGAAACACACTGGTCAGACACACAGGGGTCAGAAACACACTGGTTAGAAACACACTGGTCAGGGACACAGTGGTCAGAAACACAATGGTCAGAAACACAGTGGTAACAAACACAGTTATCAGAAACACGGTGGTCAGAAACACACAGGTTAGAAACACAGTGGTCATGAAAACACCGGTCAGAAAGACACTTGTCAGACACACACTGGCCATAAACACATAGTCAGAAACATTGTGGCCAGGAACACACTGGTCAGAAATACTGTGGTCAGGACCACAGTGGTCAGATATACAGTGGTCATGAACACATTGGTCAGAAACACAGTGGTCAGAAACACAGTGGACAGGAACACAGTGGTAACGAACACACTGGTCAGACACACAGGGGTCAGAAACACACTGGTTAGAAACACACTGGTCAGAAACACAGTGGTCAGAAACACAGCGTTCAGACACACAGTGGTCAGAAACACACTGGTCAGAAACATATCGGTCAGAAACACAGTGGTCATTAACACTCTGGTCAGACACACAGTGGTCAGAAACACAGTGGTCAGAAACACAGCTGTCAGAGACCTAGTGGTTAGAAGCACAGTGGTCAGAAACATAATGGTCAGAAACACAGTGGTGACAAACACAGTGGTCAAATACACAGCGGTCAGAAACACAGTTGTGAGAAGCACACTGGTCACAAACCCAGTGGTCAGAAACACAGTGGTCAGAAACACTCTGGTCAGGAACACAGTGGTCATAAACACACTCATCAGAAACACAGTGTTCATAGACTCAGTGGTCAGAAACACGCTGGTCAGAAACACACTGGTCAGAAACTCAGTGGTCAGAAACACACTTGTCAGAAACACAGCGCTCAAAACAAAGTGGTCGGAAACACAGTGGTCCGAAACGCAGTGCTCAGAAACACTTTGGTCAGAAACACACTGGTCAGACACACAGGGGTCAGAAACACACTGGTTAGAAACACAGCGATCATAAACACACTGGTCAGAATCACAGTGGTACGAAACACAGTGGTCATAAACACAGTGGTCAGAAGCATAGTGGTCAGAAACACAGTGGACAGAAACACAGTGGTCAGAGACACAGTGGCTGGAAACACTCTGGTCAGAAACACAGTGGACAGAAACACAGTGGTCAGAGACACAGTGGCTGGAAACACTCTGGTCAGAAACACAGTGGACAGAAACACAGTGGTCAGAGACACAGTGGCTGGAAACACTCTGGTCAGAAACACAGTGGACAGAAACACAGTGGTCAGAGACACAGTGGCTGGAAACACTCTGGTCAGAAACACAGTGGACAGAAACACAGTGGTCAGAGACACAGTGGCTGGAAACACTCTGGTCAGAAACACAGTGGACAGAAACACAGTGGTCAGAGACACAGTGGCTGGAAACACTCTGGTCAGAAACACAGTGGACAGAAACACAGTGGTCAGAGACACAGTGGCTGGAAACACTCTGGTCAGAAACACAGTGGACAGAAACACAGTGGTCAGAGACACAGTGGCTGGAAACACTCTGGTCAGAAACACAGTGGACAGAAACACAGTGGTCAGAGACACAGTGGCTGGAAACACTCTGGTCAGAAACACAGTGGACAGAAACACAGTGGTCAGAGACACAGTGGCTGGAAACACTCTGGTCAGAAACACAGTGGACAGAAACACAGTGGTCAGAGACACAGTGGCTGGAAACACTCTGGTCAGAAACACAGTGGACAGAAACACAGTGGTCAGAGACACAGTGGCTGGAAACACTCTGGTCAGAAACACAGTGGACAGAAACACAGTGGTCAGAGACACAGTGGCTGGAAACACTCTGGTCAGAAACACAGTGGACAGAAACACAGTGGTCAGAGACACAGTGGCTGGAAACACTCTGGTCAGAAACACAGTGGACAGAAACACAGTGGTCAGAGACACAGTGGCTGGAAACACTCTGGTCAGAAACACAGTGGACAGAAACACAGTGGTCAGAGACACAGTGGCTGGAAACACTCTGGTCAGAAACACAGTGGACAGAAACACAGTGGTCAGAGACACAGTGGCTGGAAACACTCTGGTCAGAAACACAGTGGACAGAAACACAGTGGTCAGAGACACAGTGGCTGGAAACACTCTGGTCAGAAACACAGTGGACAGAAACACAGTGGTCAGAGACACAGTGGCTGGAAACACTCTGGTCAGAAACACAGTGGACAGAAACACAGTGGTCAGAGACACAGTGGCTGGAAACACTCTGGTCAGAAACACAGTGGACAGAAACACAGTGGTCAGAGACACAGTGGCTGGAAACACTCTGGTCAGAAACACAGTGGACAGAAACACAGTGGTCAGAGACACAGTGGCTGGAAACACTCTGGTCAGAAACACAGTGGACAGAAACACAGTGGTCAGAGACACAGTGGCTGGAAACACTCTGGTCAGAAACACAGTGGACAGAAACACAGTGGTCAGAGACACAGTGGCTGGAAACACTCTGGTCAGAAACACAGTGGACAGAAACACAGTGGTCAGAGACACAGTGGCTGGAAACACTCTGGTCAGAAACACAGTGGACAGAAACACAGTGGTCAGAGACACAGTGGCTGGAAACACTCTGGTCAGAAACACAGTGGACAGAAACACAGTGGTCAGAGACACAGTGGCTGGAAACACTCTGGTCAGAAACACAGTGGACAGAAACACAGTGGTCAGAGACACAGTGGCTGGAAACACTCTGGTCAGAAACACAGTGGACAGAAACACAGTGGTCAGAGACACAGTGGCTGGAAACACTCTGGTCAGAAACACAGTGGACAGAAACACAGTGGTCAGAGACACAGTGGCTGGAAACACTCTGGTCAGAAACACAGTGGACAGAAACACAGTGGTCAGAGACACAGTGGCTGGAAACACTCTGGTCAGAAACACAGTGGACAGAAACACAGTGGTCAGAGACACAGTGGCTGGAAACACTCTGGTCAGAAACACAGTGGACAGAAACACAGTGGTCAGAGACACAGTGGCTGGAAACACTCTGGTCAGAAACACAGTGGACAGAAACACAGTGGTCAGAGACACAGTGGCTGGAAACACTCTGGTCAGAAACACAGTGGTCAGAAACACAGTGGTCATAAACACATTTGTCAGAAACACAGCTGTCAGAACCACACCGGTCATAAACACACTAGTCAGAAACACAGTGGTAAGAGACACTGTGGTCAGAAACACACTGATCACAAACACAGTGGTCAGAGACACAGTGGTCGGAAACACACTGTTCAGAAACGCAGTGGTCAGAAACATAGTGGTCAGAAACACAATGGTAAGAAACATCGTTATCAGAAACACGGTGGTCAGAAACACACTGGTTAGAAACACAGCGATCATAAACACACTGGTCAGAAACACACTTGTCAGAAACACACTGGTGAGAAACACACTGATCAGAAACACAGTGGTCAGAGACACAGTGGCTGGAAACACTCTGGTCAGAAACACAGTGGTGAGAAACACACCGGTCAGAAACACAGTGGTCAGAAACGCAATGGTCAGAAACACACTGGTCAGAAACACACTTGTCAGAAACACACTGGTGAGAAACACACTGATCAGAAACACAGTGGTCAGAGACACAGTGGCTGGAAACACTCTGGTCAGAAACACAGTGGTGAGAAACACACCGGTCAGAAACACAGTGGTCAGAAACGCAATGGTCAGAAACACACTGGTCAGAAACACAGTGGTCAGAAAGACAGTGGTCAAGAACAGTCTGGTAAGAAACAGAGTGGTCACAAACACAGTGGCCAGAAACGCACTGGTGAGAAATACAGTGGTCAGGAACTCACTGGTCACAAATACAGTGGTCATGAATACATTGGTCAGAAACACAGTGGTGAGAACCACAGTGGACAGAAACACAGTGGTCAGAAACACACTGGTCAGACATACAGGGGTCAGAAACACACTGGTTAGAAACACACTGGTCAGTGACACAATGGTCAGACACATAGTGGTCAGAAACACAGCGTTCAGACACACAGTGGTCAGAAACACACTGGTCATTAACACAGTGGTCAGGAACACAGTGGTCAGAAACACACTGGTCAGACACACAGTAGTCAGAAACACGGGGGTCAGAAACACAGTGGTCAGAAACACAGTGGTCAGAGACCCAGTGGTCACAAACACAGTGGTCAGAAACGCAGTGGTCAGAAACACAGTGGTCAGAAACATAGTGGTCAGATACACAGCGGTCAGAAACACAGTTGTTAGAAACACACTGGTCACAATCCCAGTTGTCATAAACACAGTGGTCAGAAACACACTGGTCCGGAACACAGCGGTCTTAAACACACTTGTCAGAAACACAGTGTTCAGAAACTCAGTGGTCAGAAACACGCTCGTCAGAAACACACTAGTTAGAAAATCAGTGGTCAGAAACACACTAGTCAGAAACTCAGTGGTCAAAAACAAAGTGGTCAGAAACACAGTGGTCAGAAACACAGTGGTCAGAAACACACTGGTCAGAAACAAATTGGTCCAAAACACAGTGGTCAGAAACAGAGTGGTCGGAAACACACTGGTCACAAACACAGTGCTCACAAACACAGTGGTCTGAAATACAGTTGTCAGAAATACAGTGGTCAGAAACACAGTGGTCAGAAACACAGTGGTCAGAAACACACTGGTCATAAACACACTGGTCAGAAGCGCAGTAGTCAGAAACACAGTGGTCAGAAACACAGCGTTCAGAGACACAGTTGTCACAAAACACACTGGTCAGAAACACGGTGGTCAGAAACACACTGATTAGACACAAAGTGGTCAGAAACACAGTGGTCAGAAACACAACGGTCAGAAACACGCTGGTCAGAAACACAGTGGTCGGAGACACAGTGGTCTGAAACACAGTGGTCAGACACACAGTGGTCAGAAACACACTGGTCATAAACACACTGGTCAGAAATACAGTAGTCAGTAACATAGTGGTAAAAAAACACAGCGTTCAGAGACACAGTGGTTGGAAACACACTGGTCAGAAACACAGTGGTCAGAAACACACTGGTCATAAACACAATGGTCAGAAACAAGCTGGTCAGAAATACAGTTGTCAGATACACAGTGGTCAGAAACACCGTGGTCATAAACACAGTGGTCAGAAACACACTGGTCAGAACAGAGTGGTCAGAAACAGACTGGTCAGAAACACAGTGGTCAGAAACACACTGGTCATAAACACTGTGGTCAGAAACACGCTGGTCAGAAACACAGTGGTCGGAGACACAGTGGTCAGAAACACACTGGTCAGAAACACACTGGTCAGAAACACAATGGTCAGAAACACAATTGTGAGAAACAAACTGGTCAGAAACAGAGTGGTCAGAAACACAGTGGTCATAAACACAGTGGTCAGAAGCACACTCCTCAAAAACACCCTGGACAGAACACACGGGTCAGAAACACATTGTTCAGAACCACAGTCGTCGAAAACACAGTGGTCACAAACACACTGGCCAGAAACACACTGGTCAGAAACACAGTGGTCAGAAACAGAGTGGTCAGAAACACAGTGGTCAGAAACATAGTGGTCAAGAACACTTTGGCCAGAAACAGAGTGGTCAGAGATACAGTGGTTAGAAACAAAGTGGTCAGAAACAAGATGGACAGAAACACAGTGATCAGAAAGACAGTGGTGAGAAACACAATGGTCAGCAACACAGCGTTCCGAGACACAGTGGTCAGAAACACACTGGTCAGAACAGAGTGGTCAGAAACAGACTGGTCAGAAACACAGTGGTCAGAAACAGAGTGGTCAGAAACACAGTGGTCAGAAACATAGTGGTCAAGAACACTTTGGCCAGAAACAGAGTGGTCAGAGATACAGTGGTTAGAAACAAAGTGGTCAGAAACAAGATGGACAGAAACACAGTGATCAGAAAGACAGTGGTGAGAAACACAATGGTCAGCAACACAGCGTTCCGAGACACAGTGGTCAGAAACACACTGGTCAGAACAGAGTGGTCAGAAACAGACTGGTCAGAAACACAGTGGTCAGAAACAGAGTGGTCAGAAACACAGTGGTCAGAAACATAGTGGTCAAGAACACTTTGGCCAGAAACAGAGTGGTCAGAGATACAGTGGTTAGAAACAAAGTGGTCAGAAACAAGATGGACAGAAACACAGTGATCAGAAAGACAGTGGTGAGAAACACAATGGTCAGCAACACAGCGTTCCGAGACACAGTGGTCAGAAACACACTGGTCAGAACAGAGTGGTCAGAAACAGACTGGTCAGAAACACAGTGGTCAGAAACAGAGTGGTCAGAAACACAGTGGTCAGAAACATAGTGGTCAAGAACACTTTGGCCAGAAACAGAGTGGTCAGAGATACAGTGGTTAGAAACAAAGTGGTCAGAAACAAGATGGACAGAAACACAGTGATCAGAAAGACAGTGGTGAGAAACACAATGGTCAGCAACACAGCGTTCCGAGACACAGTGGTCAGAAACACACTGGTCAGAACAGAGTGGTCAGAAACAGACTGGTCAGAAACACAGTGGTCAGAAACAGAGTGGTCAGAAACACAGTGGTCAGAAACATAGTGGTCAAGAACACTTTGGCCAGAAACAGAGTGGTCAGAGATACAGTGGTTAGAAACAAAGTGGTCAGAAACAAGATGGACAGAAACACAGTGATCAGAAAGACAGTGGTGAGAAACACAATGGTCAGCAACACAGCGTTCCGAGACACAGTGGTCAGAAACACACTGGTCAGAACAGAGTGGTCAGAAACAGACTGGTCAGAAACACAGTGGTCAGAAACAGAGTGGTCAGAAACACAGTGGTCAGAAACATAGTGGTCAAGAACACTTTGGCCAGAAACAGAGTGGTCAGAGATACAGTGGTTAGAAACAAAGTGGTCAGAAACAAGATGGACAGAAACACAGTGATCAGAAAGACAGTGGTGAGAAACACAATGGTCAGCAACACAGCGTTCCGAGACACAGTGGTCAGAAACACACTGGTCAGAACAGAGTGGTCAGAAACAGACTGGTCAGAAACACAGTGGTCAGAAACAGAGTGGTCAGAAACACAGTGGTCAGAAACATAGTGGTCAAGAACACTTTGGCCAGAAACAGAGTGGTCAGAGATACAGTGGTTAGAAACAAAGTGGTCAGAAACAAGATGGACAGAAACACAGTGATCAGAAAGACAGTGGTGAGAAACACAATGGTCAGCAACACAGCGTTCCGAGACACAGTGGTCAGAAACACACTGGTCAGAAACACACTGGTCAGAAACACAGTGGTCAGAAACAAAGTGGTCAGAAACACGGTGGTCAGAAACACAGTGGTCACAAACACACTGGCCAGAAACACAGTGGTCAGAAACATACCGTACTGGATGGCATAGCCACCGTCATTTTTAAACCATTTTACATGTTTCTGATGTTAGCCGGGTTTCGGGCTATTTCATGTTTTGGACGTGGTGGCCTATCCCAGTCCATCGCATTAAACAGGATATTCATGTTCGCCCATCGCTCAAGTCTCTGTTTGCGCAGAGCCCTCGATGATCTGTGATGACGTCCGACAGCGGACCTCTTGGCGCTTCGACTGACGGGGCTATTCGAGCGCGCTGCCCCAAGTCGTAGGATGAACTTGAACATCGGCAGTGTGTTGTTTTTTTCCTCAATGCTGCGCGTGTTGCTTTTTGCTTTTCCTAATCGATGTTGTGCACCATTACCAAAATGTATGCAAAGTTGTCCACGGAATAAAATTTTACAAGACTTGGACTGGGCGAAAAAAAATAGTAGGATTGCCTGATATTACACATGATTCGCCCATCCATGCAACAATGAAATGTGGAACGCATGGGCAAGCTCAAATAATTATTTTGAGTGAATATGCCATCCAGTACAGTAGTGGTCAGAAATACAATTGTCAGAAACACATTGGTCAGACACACAGTGGTCAGAAACACACTGGCCAAAAACAATCTAGTCAAAAACACATTACTCAGAAACACAGTGGTCAGAAACACAGCGTTCAGAGACACAGTGGTCAAAAACACACTCGTCAGAAACACACTGGTCAGAAATGCAGTGGTCAGAAACACGCTGGTGAGACACACAATGGTCAGAGACACGGCCGTCAGAAACAAAGTGGTCATAAACACAGTGGTCAGAAACACAGCGGAAAGAAACACACTGGTCAAAAACACAGGGGTCATAAACACAATGGTCATAAACGCATTGGTCATCAACTCAGTGGTCAGAAACACAGTGGTCAGAAACACGCTGGTCAGAAACAAACTGGTCAGAAACACAGTGGTCAGAAACAGAGTGGTCAGAAACAAAATGGTAAAGAACACTGTGGTCAGAAACACAGAGGTCAGAAACACAGTGGTCAGAAACACAGTGGTCAGAAACACAGTGGTCAGGAACACAGTGGTCACAAACACACTGGTTATAAATACAGTGGTCAGGACCACGCTGGTCAGAATCACAGTGGTCAGAAACACACTTGTCAGAAACACAGTGGTCAAGAGCACAGTGGTCAGAAACACAGTGGTCAGAGACACAGTGGTCCGACACACAGTGGTCAGAAAGACACTGGTCAGAAACACACTGGTCAGAAACAGTGGTCAGAAACACAGTGGTTAGAAACACAGCGTTCAGAGACACAGTGGTCAGAAACACACTGGTCAGAAACACAGTGGTCAGAAACGCAGTGGTAAAAAACACACTGGTCATACTCCAAGTGGTAAGAAAGAAAGTGGTCAGATACACAGTGGTCAGAAACACGGTGGTCAGATACCCAGTGGTCAGAAGCACAATGGTGAGAAACACAGTGGTCAGAAACACAGCGCTGAGAAACATAGTGGTCAAAAACACAGCAGTCAGAAACACAGTGGTCACAAACACACTGGTCAGGAACACAGTTGTCAGAAACACTGTGGTCAGAAACACACCTTTCAGAAACCCAGTGGTCAGGAACACACTGGTCGGAAACACAGTGGCCAGAAACACAGTTATCAGAAACACACTGGTCAGAAACACATTGGTCAGAATCACACTGGTCAGAAAAACACTGGTCAGAAACACAGTGGTCAGAAACCCAGTGGTCAGAAACACAGTGGTTAGAAACACAGTGGTGAGACAAACAGTGTTCAGAAACACACTGGTCATAAATACACTGGTCTGAAACACGGTGGTCAGAAACACAGTGGTCAGAAATACAGCGTTCAGAGACACAGTTGTCAGAAACACACTGGTCAGAAAAACAGTGGCTAGCAACACCTTCGTCATACACACAGTGGTCAGAAACACACTGGTTAGAAACACAATGGTCAGAAACACGCTGGTCAGAAACATAGTGGTCAGAGACACGGTGGTCGGAAAAACAGTGGTCATATACACAGTGGTCAGAAACACAGTGGTCAGAAACACACTGGTCAGAAACACAGTGTTCCGAAACACATTGGTCAGAAACACAGTGGTCAGAAACACAGTGGTCAGAAATATAGTGGTCATAAACACACTGGTCAGAAACACACTGGTCAGAAACACAGTGGTCATAAACAAAGTGGTCAGAAACACGGCGGTCAGAAACACAATGGTCAGAAACACAGTGGTTAAAAACACAGTGGTGAGAAATATAGTCGTCAGAAACACACAGGTCAGAAACACACTGGTCAGAAACACACTAGTCAGAAACACAGTTGTCAGAAACACACTGTTGAGAAACACAGTGGCCATAACACAGTGGTCAAAAAGACAGTGGTCAGAAACACAGTGGTCACACACACAGTGGTCAGAAACACACTGGTCAGAAACACAATGGTCCGAAACACAGTGGTCAGAAACACAGTGGTCAGAAACACGCTGGTCAGACACACAGTAGTCAGAAACATAGTTGTCAGAAACACAGTGGTCACAAATATAGTGGTCAGAGACCCAGTGGTCAGAAACACAGTGGTCATAAACAGAGTGGTCAGAAACATACTGGTCAAAAACACAGCGGACAAAAACACAGTCGTCAGAAACACAGTGATCAGCAACACAGTGGTCAGAAACACAGTGGTCAGAACACACTGGTCAGAATTATAGTGGTCAGAAACAAACTGGTCAGAAACACAGTGTTCAGAAACACAGTGGGCAGAAACATACTGGTCAGAAACACAGAGGTCAGAAACACAGTGGTCAGAAACACACTGGTCAGAAACACACTGAGCAGAAACACAGTGGTCAGAAACACAGTGGTCAGAAACACAGTGGTATGAAACACAGTGGTTAGAAACACAGTGGTCGGAAACACAGTGGTCAGAAACACTGTGGTCAAAAACACAGTGGTCAGAAACACACTGGTCAGAAACACAGTGGACAGAAACACAGTGGTCAGAAACACAGTGGTCAGAAACACAGTGGTCAGACACACAGCGGTCTCAAACACACTGGTCATACACACACTCGTCAGAAAGACAGTGGTCAGAAACACGGTGGTCCGAAACACAGCGTTTGGAGATACAGTGGTCTGAAACACACTGGTCACAAACACAGTGGTAAGAAATACAGTGGTCAGAAACACACCTGTCAGACACACAGTGGTCAGACACACATTGGTCCAAAACATAGTAGTCATAAACACAGTGGTCAGAAACACACTGGTGAGAAACACAGTGGTCAGAAACGCAGTGGTCAGAAACACCGTGGTCAGAAACACACTGGTCAGAAACACACTCGTCAGAAACACACTGGTAAGAAACACAGTGGTCAGAAAAATCGCGGTCAGAAACACTGTGGTCAGAAACACAGTGGTCACAAACACAGTGGTCGTAAACACACTGGTCCGAAACACATTGGTCAGAAACACACTGGTCATAAACACATTGGTCAGAAAGACACTGGTAAGAAACACAGTCGTCAAAAACACAGTGGTCAAAAACATAGTGGTCAGAAACACAGATGTGAGGAACACACTCTTCAGAAACACGCTGGTCAGAAACACACTGGTCAAAAACGCAGTCGTCAGAAACACGGTAGTCAGCAACACACTAGTCAGAAACACATTGGTCACAAACACAGTGGTCAGACACACACTGGTCAGAAACACAGTGGTCAGACACACAGTATTCAGAATCAAACTGGTCAGAAACACAGTGGTTAGGAACACAGTGGTCAGAAACACACTGGTCAGAAACACACTGGTCAGACACACAGTGGTCAGAAACATGGTGGTCAGAAAAACAATGGTGAGAAACACAGAGGTCAGAAACACAATGGTCAGAAACATAGTGGTCAGAAATACACTGGTCAAAAACACAGTAATCAGAAACACAGTGGTCAGAAGCACACTGGTGAGAAACACAGTAGTCAGAAACAGAGTGGTCAGAAACAAAGTGGTCAGAAACAGATTGGTCAGGAAACACGGTGGTCAGAAATACACTGGTCAGAAACGCAGTGGTCGGAAGCACAGTGGTCATAAACACAGTGGTCAGAAACCCAGTAGTCAGAAACACACTGGTCAAAAATACACTGGTAAGAAACACAGTGGTCAGAAACACAGTGGACAGAAACACAGTGGTCACAAGAACAGATGTCGGAAACACACAGGTCCGAAACACGGTGGTCATAAACACACTGGTCATAAACACAGTGGTCAGGAAGACACAGGTCAGAAACACAGTGGTCAGACACACAGTGGTGAGAAACACAGTGGTCAGAAACACAGCTGTCAGAAAGACACTGGTCCGAGACACACTGGTTAGAAACACAGTGGTCAGAACACAGTGGTCATAAACACAGTGGTCAGAAACACTGGTCAGACACACAGTGGTCAGAAACACAGTGGTCAAAAACACGGTGGTCAGAAATGCAGTGGTCAGAAACACACTGGTCACAAACCCACTGGTCAGAAACACGGTGGTAAGAAACACTGTGGTTAGAAACACGGTGGTCAGAACCACACAGATCAGAAACACACTGGTCACACACACAGTGGTCATAAACACACTGTTCAGGAACAAAGTGGTCAAAAACACAGTGGTCAGACACACACTGGTCAGAACCACATTGATCACAAACACACTGGTCAAAAACACACAGGTTAGAAACACCGTGGTCAGAAACATTGTGGTTAGAAACACAGTTGACAGAGACCCAGTGGTCAGAAACACACTGGTCAGAAAAACACTGGTCAGAAACACACTGGTCAGAATCACACTTGTCAGAAACACAGTTGTCAAAAACACGATGGTCAGAAACACAGTGGTTAGACACACACTGGTCAGAAACATAGTGGTCAACAACACAGTGGTCAGAAACACACTGGCCAAAACCACAGTGGTCAGAAACACGGTGGTAAAGAACACACTGGTCAGAAACACAGTGGTCGGAAACACGGTGTTCAGAAACACACTGGTGAGAAACACAGTGGTCAGAAACACAATGGTCAAAAACCCAGTGGTCTGAAACACACTGGTCAGACATACACTGGTCAGAAACACAATCATCAGAAACACAGTGGTCAGAAACACAATGGTCAAAAACCCAGTGGTCTGAAACACACTGGTCAGACATACACTGGTCAGAAACACAATCATCAGAAACACAGTGGTCAGAAACACACCGGTCAGAAACACACCGGTCAGAAACACACTGGTTAGAAACACACTGGTCAATAACGCAGTTGACAGAAACACATTGGTCAGAAACACAGTGGTCAGAAAGACAGTGGTCACAGATACACTGGTCAGAAATACAGTGGTCAGAAACAAAGTGGTCAGAAACACAGTGGTCAGAAACACAGTGGTCAGGAACACAGTGGCCAGAAACACACTCGTCCGAAACACAGTGGTCAGAAACGCACTGGTCATAAAACCAGTTGTCAGAAAGACACCGGTCACAAACACACTGGTCAGAAACAGAGTGGTCATAAACACAGTGGTCAGAAACACAGTGGTCAGGACCAAACTGGTCAGAAACACAGTGGTCAAAACACACTGGTCAGAAACACAATGGTCACAAACACAGTGGTCAGAAGCACAGTGGTCCGAAACACAGTGGTCAGAGACACACTGGTCAGAAACACACTGGTCAGAAACACACTGGTCAGAAATACAGTGGTCAGAAACACCGTGGTCAGAAACACAGCGTTCAGAGACACAGTGGTCAGAAACACAGTGGTCAGAAACACAGTGATCAGAAACACCGTGGTCAAAAACACAATGGTCAGGCACACGGTAGTCTGAAACACAGTGGTCATAAACACAGTGTTCAGAGACCCAATGGTCAGAAACACGGTGGTCAGAAACACTGTGGTCTGAAACATACTGGTCAGAAACACAGCGGTCAGAAACACAGTGGTCAGAAACAAGCTGGTCAGCAACACAGTGGTCAGAAAGGCAGTGGTTAGAAACACACTGGTCAAAATTACAGTGGTCAGAAACACAGCGGTCAGAAACACAGTGGTCAGAAACAAGCTGGTCAGCAACACAGTGGTCAGAAAGGCAGTGGTTAGAAACACACTGGTCAAAATTACAGTGGTCAGAAACACGCTGATCAGAAAAACAGTGTTGAGAAACACAGTGGTCGGAAACAGACTGGTCAGAAACACAGTGGTCCGAAACACAGTGGTTGGAAACACACTGGTCAGAAACACAGCCGTCATAAACTCACTGTTCAGTAACACACTGGTCAGAAACACAGTGGTCAGAAACAAAGTGGTCAGAAACACAGTGGTCAGAAACAGAGTGGTCAGAAACATAGTGGTAAAAAACACAGTGGTCAGAGACACAGTGGTCAGAAACATACTAGTCAAAAACACACTAGTCAGAAACACACTGGTCAGAAACACACTGGTAAGAAACACAGTGCTCAGAAACACACTTGTCAGAAACACAGTGGTAATAAACACAGTGGTCAGAAACACAGTGGTCAGAAACAAAGTGGTCAGGATTACACTGGTCAGGAATACAGTGGTCAGGACCACACTGGTAAGAAACACAGTGGTCAGAAACACATTGGTCAGGAACACAGTGGTCAGAAACACAGTGGTCAGAAACACAGTGGTCAGAAACAAAGTGTTCAGAAACACAGTGGTCGGAAACAGACTGGTCAGAAACACAGTGGTCCGAAACACAGTGGTTGGAAACACAGCGGTCAGAAACACAGTCGTCAGAAACACACTGGTCAGAAATGGAGGGGTCAGAAACGCGCTGATTAGAAAGACGGTGGTCGGAAACAAACTGGATAGAAACACAGTGGTCAGAAACACACTGGTCAGAAATGCAGTGGTCAGAAACACACTAGTCAGAAACACACTGGTCAGAAACACACTGGTCAGAATAACAGTGGTCAGAAACACTGTGGTTTGAAACACAGTGGCTTGAAACACAATGGTCAGAAACACACTTGTCAGAAACACACTGGTCAGAAACACTGTGGTTAGAAAGACACTGGTCAGAAACACAGTGGTAAGAAACACAGTGGTCAGAAACACACTGGTCAGAAACACACTGGTAAGAAACACAGTGGTCAGAAACACACTGCTCAGAAACACAGTCGTTAGAAACCCAGTGGTCACAAACACAGTGGTCAGAAACACTATGGTCAGAAACACAGTGGTCAGAAACACAGTGGTGGGAAACACATTGGTGAGAAACACACTAGTCAGAAACACAGTGGTCAGAAACACAGTGGTCCGAAACACAGTTGTCAGAAACACAGCGTTCAGAGACACAGTGGTCAGAAACACACCGGTCAGAAACACAATGGTCATAAACAAACTGGTCAGACACACAGTGGTCAGAAATACAATGGTCAGAATCACATTGGTCAGAAACACACCGGACAGAAACACAGTGGTCAGAAACACAGTGGTAATGACCACAGTGGTCATAAACGCACTGGTCAGAAACACACTTGTCAGAAACACAGTGGTCAGAAGCACACTGGTCAGAAACACTGTGGTCAGAAACACGGTGGTCAGAAACACAGCGGTCAAAAGCACTGTGGTCAGACACACAGTGGTCAGAAAAACAGTGGCCAGAAACACAGCGGTAAGAAACACACTGGTCAGAAACACTCTGGTCGGAAACACACTGGTCAGAAACACACTGGTCAGGAACACAGTGGTCAGAAACACACTGGTCAGAAACACACTGCTCAGAAACACAGTGGTCCGACACACACTGCTCAGAAACACAATGGTCAGGAACACAGTGGTCAGAAACACACTGGTCAGAAACACAGTGGTAAGAAACACAGTGGTCAGAAACAGACTGGGCAGAAACACAGTGGTCAGAAACAGACTGGGCAGAAACACAGTGGTCAGAAACAGACTGGGCAGAAACACAGTGGTCAGAAACAGACTGGGCAGAAACACAGTGGTCAGAAACAGACTGGGCAGAAACACAGTGGTCAGAAACAGACTGGGCAGAAACACAGTGGTCAGAAACAGACTGGGCAGAAACACAGTGGTCAGAAACAGACTGGGCAGAAACACAGTGGTCAGAAACAGACTGGGCAGAAACACAGTGGTCAGAAACAGACTGGGCAGAAACACAGTGGTCAGAAACAGACTGGGCAGAAACACAGTGGTCAGAAACAGACTGGGCAGAAACACAGTGGTCAGAAACAGACTGGGCAGAAACACAGTGGTCAGAAACAGACTGGGCAGAAACACAGTGGTCAGAAACACACTGGTCAGAAACACATTGGTCAGAAACACAGTGGTCAGAAACACAGCGTTCAAAGACACAATGGTCAGAAACAGACTACTCAGAAACACACTGGTCAGAAACACACTGGTCCGAATCACAGTGGTCAGAAAGACAGTGATTTGAAACACAGTGGTTTGAAACACAGTGGTCAGAAACACAATGGTAAGAAACACACTGGTCAGAAACACAGTGGTTAGAAAGACATTGGTCAGAAACACGGTGGTAAGGAACACAGTGGTAAGAAACACACTGGTCAGAAACACACTGGTAAGAAACAAAGTGGTCAGAAACACACTGCTCAGAAACACAGTCGTCAGAAACCCAGTGGTCACAAACACAGTGGTCAGAAACACTATGGTCAGAAACACAGTGGTCAGAAACACAGTGGTCGGAAACTCATTTGTCATAAACACACTGGTCAGAAACACAGTGGTCATGAACACAATGGTCAGAAACACAGTGGTCAGAAACACAGTGGTCAGAAACGCAGTGGTCCGAAACACAGTGGTCAGAAACACAGCGTTCAGAGACACAGTGGTCAGAAACACACCGGTCAGAAACACAATGGTCATAAACAAACTGGTCAGACACACAGTGGTCAGAAACACAGTGGTCAGAAATACAATGGTCAAAAACATGCTGGTCAGAAACACAATGGTCAAAGACACAGTGGTCAGAAACGCAGTGGTCATAAACACAGTGGTCAGAATCACATTGGTCACAAACACACCGGACAGAAACACAGTGGTCAGAAACACAGTGGTAATGAACACAGTGGTCATAAACACACTGGTCAGAAATACACTGGTCAGAAACACAGTGGTCAGAAACAAAGTGGTCAGAAACACAGCGGTCAGAAGCACTGTGGTCAGACACACAGTGGTCAGAAACACATTGGCCAGAAACACAGCGGTCAGAAACACACTGGTCAGAAACACACTGGTCAGAAACACACTGGTCATGAACACAGTGGTCAGAAACACAATGCTCAGAAACACAGTGGTCGGACACAAACTGGTCAGAAACACAATGGTCAGAAACACAGTGGTTTGAAACACACTGGTCACAAACACAGTGGTAAGAAACACAGTGGTCAGAAACAGACTGGGCAGAAACACTGTGGTCTAAAACACACTGGTCAGAAAAACACTCGTCAGAGATACAGTAGTCAGGACCAAACTGGTCAGAAATACAGTGGTCAGAAACACACTCGTCAGAAACACAGTGTTCAGAAACACAGTGGTCGGAAAAACACTGGTCAGAAACACAGTGGTCCGAAACACAATGCTTGGACACACAGTGGTCATAAACACAGTGGTCAGAAACACTGTGGTCAGAAACACACTGGTCAGAAGCACACTGGTCAGAAACACAGTGGTCCGAAACACAATGCTTGGACACACAGTGGTCATAAACACAGTGGTCAGAAACACTGTGGTCAGAAACACACTGGTCAGAAGCACACTGGTCAGAAACACAGTGGTCCGAAACACAATGCTTGGACACACAGTGGTCATAAACACAGTGGTCAGAAACACTGTGGTCAGAAACACACTGGTCAGAAGCACACTGGTCAGAAACACAGTGGTCCGAAACACAATGCTTGGACACACAGTGGTCATAAACACAGTGGTCAGAAACACTGTGGTCAGAAACACACTGGTCAGAAGCACACTGGTCAGAAACACAGTGGTCCGAAACACAATGCTTGGACACACAGTGGTCATAAACACAGTGGTCAGAAACACTGTGGTCAGAAACACACTGGTCAGAAGCACACTGGTCAGAAACACAGTGGTCACAAACACAGTGGTCTGAACCACAGGGGTCAGAAACACAGTGGTCAGAAACACTGTGGTCAGAAACACACTGGTCAGAAGAACAGTGGTCAGAAACACACTGGTCAGAAACACAGTGGTCAGAAACACACCCGTCAGAGTTACAGTGGTCAGAAACACAATGGTTCGAAACACAGTCGTCAGAAACACAGTGGTCAGAAACACAACAGTCACAAACTCAGTGGTCAGAAACACAGTGGTCAGAAACACGCGTGTCAGAAACACACTGGTCAGAAACACAGCGATCAGACGCACAATGGTCAGAAACACAGTCATCAGAAACACACTGGTCAGAAACACACTAGTCGGAAACATAGTGGTCAGAAACACAGTGGTCAGAAACACACTGGTCGGAAGCACACTGGTCAGATACACATTGGTCAGAAACAAAGTGGTCTGAAACACGGTGGTTTGAAACATACTGGTCAGAAGCACACTGGTCAGAAACACACTGGTCAGAAACATACTGGTTAGTTAGACACTGGTAAAAAAACATAGTGGTAAGTAACACAGTGGTCAGAATCACACTGGTCAGAAGCACACTGGTCAGAAACACAATGGTAAAAAACACACTGTTCAGAAACACATTTGTCAGAAACACGGTGATCACAAACACACTGGTCAGAAACACTTTGGCCAGAAACACAGTGGTCAGAAACACAGTGGTCAAAAACACATTGGTCAGAAACACACTGGTCAGAAACACAGTGGTCAGGAACACAGTGGTCAGAAACACTGTGGTCAGAAACACAGTGGTCAGAAACACAGTCGTCCGAAACACAGTGGTCAGAAACACACTAGTCAGAAACACACTGGTCGGAATCACGCTAGTCAGGAACACAGTGGTCAGAAACACATTGGTCAGAAACACACTGGTAAAGAACACAGTGGTCAGAAACACATTGGTCAGAATCACAGTGATCATAAACACAATGGTCAGAAACACAGTAGTCAGAAACGCAGTGGTCAGAAACATGCGGGTCATAAACACACTGGTCAGAAACACAGTGGTCCGAAACACAGTAGTTAGAAACTCGGTGGTCAGAAACACACCGGTCAGAAAGAGAGGGGTCAGAAACATATTGGTCAGATACACCGTGGTCAGAAACACGGTGTTAAGAAACACAGTGGTCAGAAACATAGTGGTCAGAAAGTCAGTGGTCAGAAACACAGTGGTCAGAAAGTCAATGGTAGGAAACACAGTTGTCAGAAACACACTCGTCGGAAACACACTGGTCGGAAACACACTGGTCAGAAACACAGTGGTAGGAAACACCCTGGTCAGAAACACACTGGTCAGAAACACAGTGGTCAGAATCACATTGGGAGAAACACTCTGGTTAGAAAAGCACTGGTCATAAACACTCTGGCAAGAAACACACTCGTCAGAAACACAGTGATCAGAAAAACCATGGGCAGAAACACACTCGTCAGAAACACACTGCTCAGAAACACTGTTATCAGAAGCACAGTGGTAAGAAACACAGTGGTCAGAAACAAACTGGTCAGAAACATAGTGGACAGAAAGACAGTTGTCAGAGACGCAAAGGTCAGAAACATACTGGTCAGAAACATGGTAGTCAGAAACACAATGCTGAGAAACACAGTGGTCAGATACGCAGTTGTCAGAAACACACTGGTCAGAAACACACTGGTCTGAA
>SZWC01000473.1:18013-34377 GCA_023375785.1 Penium margaritaceum
AATTCAAGTGGCAAACTCCTGTGCTAGAGGTAACCCTGAAGCCAGTCACAAGAGTGGGGAAGGTCTTCTTGTGATCCGGTATCACGCGGGCGGTGACGTCAGCGCCGATGTCACTCCAACATTAATCACCTGCATCAGTGCGGTGAGTGTGCAGCGAGGCCAGAGGTCACAACAAATCTGTGGGACACATACCAACACAGAAGAGCACGACGGCATGGTCCCGGATGCGGACCCCGTAGACACCGGCGCGTCGGCGGGTGGTGGACCACCCACTCGGAGCTGACCGATGACTGCCCCAGCATCGTGGATGCTGTCTCGGACCTCCTACAGGGTTGCTGTAGCCTATCCTTCATGCGGACACAGCTGGCACCGGAGCACCGACGAGTGGTGGCTCCATCCACCAGCAGCTGCTAGAGAGCTGCCATGACGCCCTAGGTGCTTGCAGGGGTGTTTTGCGCTTTTTCTGCAGACGCTAGAGTTTTCTCGGTGGACTGGCTCTTGAGCCCGATTTGCATGTTTTGCATTTTCTGTCCACCGATCAGTGCCGGACTTATGTGTGTGACCAGTCGAGCGTCCGGCTTGAGATTATGCATCTCTAGGTTCAGACGGCATAGCGTTCTAATTTGTCTGCGCAGAGTTACGGCCAAAATAGTGTTTTTGGGCCGGTTTTAGGGCAGACCTTGCACTGTCGCGTGCAACAGCTGTCGTGCGCCGCGGCCGGTATTTATGCTATGGACTTGTCATTTGTTATCTCTCTCTGCAATTATATTCATTTTTGAGCTTCTTCACACTTTGTACGTGTCCCTACCCAAACCCTTGCAGTTTTGTCTCTGACTTGTGACTGCTGTCACACGCTGGCCTAGCGCTGACGCCTAGTGTCGCGGCAAGTGGTTAGGAAGGTTCTAGGAAGTTTCTCATGGTATCAGAGCAAACGAGCCACAGCTTGTTGTGCTGTGCAGTAGAGACGCAACAGCAGTGAGTGGCAGCAGCGGCAACCACCCATAGCAACAGATCCTGGAGGGACCCACCTTGACTATGTTGTAGCAGAGCGGTGGAGGTAGCAGAGACAATGGCGGCAACTGCAAGCAACAACGGCCGTAGCAGCAATAAGCGGCGGGAAGCACCTACGGCGGTAGCGGCTACAGGCAGCACCCACTACAGCAGGAGCACCGGGTAGCAGCAGCAGCCGTATCTGGCTACCGGTGTGTACACAAAAGAAAAAAAAACAACAAAAAAAGGGAAAAGGAGGACAGAGGGGGTCCTCGAGTGGGGCAGTTGAGTAAGGCCCGGGAAGGGGTACCCCACTCGCGCCGAGCGTCGATGAACAAAAGAAACAAAAAGAGGGGTGAGTTTTGTTTTTGTTTTTTCATTAATTATTTAACTTTTTAGTGTGGCTTGAGGCCACTACCGTCGGCTGAAGACAGGAACCGCTGTAGCAGCAGCCGCCGCAAGAGTCACAGCAGCAATAGCAACAACGAAGGTGGATTGAGGTCACAGCCGTCTGTTGACGACGGCACCCGGTACAGCATGAGCAACACCGAAGGCGACTTGAGGTTTCACGTTGCGATAGTTGTGTCATCGTCACCGGGTGCAATATTGTAGCAACACACTATGGCTGAGGTTGTCGCCTTGACTGATAACATCGCAGCCCGTGCGAGAGACATTGCTGCACTCGTATCCCTCTATGTGGTGCTTTGCACCACCGGGATTGAGTGTGTGACATTATCACCTATGCTTAGCTCTCGACATGAGCTGCGCAGCGTGGCCGTGAGTGTTGCCATCACCGTGGTCTGCGCCTGAGCCCCAGTTGTGGCAGTCGCCACAGGTACAGTGGTCGATGCAGCCGTGGCATGAGTCCCACTTGTCCTCAGGGTTTTCGTGCTATCATTGTCGAGATAGGCAGCATGGCTGGCACCAGTGCCGACAGCGCCCTCCAAGGTGGCATCCCCCCTGGGTACGATCCTCTACACCTCCTCCTTCAGTGGACACGTCACCGAGTGATGCCACAGCGCTTCTGTGTGGTGATATGGCCGCCCTACACGTGGAGGTCCGGAACCTCAAGCGCATGGTCCAGCAGCTCCTTGACCACGTGACTTCCGAGCGAGCTGCCACTCCGCCGCAGGTGTTGTCTCCCACTTCATCCTCATCTTCCTCCCGATCCTGCATCCCTTCCTCCGACGATGCTAGCATACCGGATCTCTCATCTTCATCCGTCGCCCTCCGCTCCGTCTTGGAGGCTGTCGGCATCATACCGACGGACGGACCCACAGCCCCTCGCCGCACCGCTCGTTCTTACACTCGTCGTGCGCGGCGGCGAGGTGCTCGTCTTGCACGGCGCGCACAGGCAACACCATTAGACACGGCTGTGGGAGGAGTCTCACATGATGAGACCCCCTCGTCTCCTGTCCACGGGTTGGTCTGCCGAGTCCCCACAACTTTTACCGAGGTGTCAGTCGTGGGGAGGATGGTTTTACCGCTCACGACCGCGGAGGAGCTCGGCATTGGTGATGCGACTGCTCTATAGCGTAGGATGATTGAGGCGGATGACACTACACAGCAGACTCAGCTAGTGGAGAGTTCGGCGGGGGGAGACGTTCATCGTGATGGAGACTCTTCGTCGGAGGAGGATTGGTCCGAGGCTGAGTCTGAGTCGGGGATGGAGATGGTGTTCGTTGATACCCTGGTGGATGACATGATGACGGCCGATGCAGGAGCTACGCCTGACGGTGTGCGCGCTCCTACGTTAGCCGGTGTGGAGATAACTGTCATGGTGCTAGGAGCAGCAGCAGGATCAGGTGATAGAGATGCTGATACTCAGCCCCCAGTAGACGCCCAGGTGGTTCAGGCAGATAGTATTGGGCAGCAAGAGCAGGTGATGGACCACCAGGACGAGGTAGACTTCTTATATGAGGATCAGTCGTTCGTCGTGGAGTGGTCGGACGCAGGGTCGGAGGCAGACGTAGAAGCCCAGTGCACTACGGTTCTTGCAGTAGCTGCGGCACGAGCACGAGATGGCCCCTCGGTAAGAGCAGACGTTCATGTGTGCGACATGGAGGATGCTAAGCGAGCTGCGGACCTCCGACACCTTGCTGCCTTGACCGGTGTTGCTGACACCACGGCGGTTCCAGCCGAGGACACAGCTAATCTCGTCCGAGCTACAGTTCCTGTACCCGAGCGCCTACGCTCCGCAGTCGACGAGCAGGAGGCAGTGGTGGCTCGAGCGGAGGCGCACGTGCAGAGTCTCATGGTCGAGCTCCGGGAGGCCAGCAGCCGTTCTTACACCGTGGATGTTCCAGCACCACGCACTGTCGAGGAGTGTGTGGAGGATGTACACAGGCATCACGAGGCAACCGAGTGGTCTCTACAGGATGCATGTCTGGGACAGGCGGACGTCCAGCAGCAGGTGGATGATGGGTTGCGCACCAGGGGTCACGAGGAGCACCACGACACTGACCGCACAATTGATGACCACAACGTCGCAGTGGTTGCAGTTGTACCTACACATGCCGACGTCCGGCCAGCAGCTGACGGCCAAGCGACAGGTGTGTCACGAGCAATAGGTGTCTTGGTAGCAGTTGTTCCTACAGCTCAATACGACTTACGACGGCATTTCAGTCGGCGACTGACGTAGAGGACGTCGACTTGTGCGACGAGAAGGCACAGCTCCACTCCTTCTTACGGGGTGAGACCGCGAGGCTACAGGATGCTCTGGCTCGTTCCAACGCGCACACTATCAAGGTCCACCGTCAGGTTCGTTTTGCGACTGACCGTCTACATGTCGCAGATGCAGCCAGCCGGTTGGCTGCCGCTTCAGAGCTTGTCGATCTCCACACGCGCCTCGACGCTGCGGAGGTTGCGAGGCGATATGCAGGTCAGCAGTTGGAGGCCATACAACAGGCGATTGTTTTGGAGGAGGCCCTTAACACTGCACTAGTCACATCAGCAGATGACGACAGTAGTGACTACTACGACATCCATGACAATGATAGCGACGACGCCGCTCCTGGGTGAGGCTCTGTGCGCGCACATCCCACCAGCATCGTCGTCACCCTTGCTATTGCTGTACAGGGGTATGTGGCCATGGGGGAGCCGTTCTCCCTCCTCATGGATTGTATTGGGAGCAACAATCAGCTTTGCTCGTATTGTCAGCCTCTGCAGCCCAGGGGGAGTGTTGGTATGTGGACTTTGGCCTGACACCCTTTTGAGGGCAGCGAGGTTACTTGGGATGTGGCACGATGCTATGGTCGAGGTTATGTTGGTCGAGACCCGCGCACCTGGTGAGCTTCACCGGTGTGATGTGGAGACCCATTGCCTCCATGTATTATGTATGATCCATGCAAGGTTATGCTGGTCGAGACCCGCGCATCTGTTGAGTTCTACCGGTGTGACGTGGAGACCCATTGCCTACATGTGTTATGTATGATACATGCATGATGTGGTCAAGACCCGGACACCCGGAGACATTTTCCGGGGTCACGAGGAGACCTTGTTTCTCTGTCTCTCTTGCATGATGTTTGACACGTAGGTGTGTGATTCACTTCGTGCATGGTCGAGACCCGGGCATTTGGTGGGATGCACCATTGTCACGAGGAGACCCTGTGGTGTGGTATGCTTGATCAGTGCTGGCTATGATTGGCTGCCTGAGCCATCATCTCTTGNCACCTGTTGAGTTCTACCGGTGTGACGTGGAGACCCATTGCCTACATGTGTTATGTATGATCCATGCATGATGTGGTCGAGACCCGGACACCCGGAGACATTTTCCGGGGTCACGAGGAGACCTTGTTTCTCTGTCTCTCTTGCATGATGTTTGACACGTAGGTGTGTGATTCACTTCGTGCATGGTCGAGACCCGGGCATTTGGTGGGATGCACCATTGTCACGAGGAGACCCTGTGGTGTGGTATGCTTGATCAGTGCTGGCTATGATTGGCTGCCTGAGCCATCATCTCTTGCCCTTGTCTCTTGCCTTCGCTCAGACACCGTTATGTTGACAGTTGTGTCAGCCAGGGGGAGTGTTGGTGTGTGTGGCTTCCACCTGTCACAAGCGACGGCAAGGAGAGCAGCGGTACAGGAGAGCACAATGACATGGTCCCAGATGCGGACCCCGGAGACACCAGTGCGTCGGCAGGTGGTGGACCACCCACTCAGAGCTGACCGATGACTGCCCCAGCGTCGTGGATGCTATCTCGGACCTCCTACAGGTTTTCTGCATCCTATCCTTGATGCAAACGCAGCTGGCACCGGAGCACCGATGAGTGGTGGCTCCATCCACCAGCAGCTGCTAGAGAGCTGCCATGACGCCCTGGGTGCTTGCCGGGGTGCTTTGCGCTTTTTCTACAGACGCTAGAGTTTTCTCGGTGGACTGGCTATTGAGCCCGATTTACATGTTTTGCATTTTCTGTCCACCGATCGGTGCCAGACTTATGCGTGTGACCAGTCGTAGCGTCCGGCTTGAGATTATGCATCTCTAGGTTCAGACGGCGTAGCGTTCTGATTTGTCTGCGCAGAGTTACGGCCAAAACAATGTTTTGGGCCGGTTTTAGGACAGACCTTGCACTGTCGCGTGCGACACCTGTCGTGCGCCGCGGCAGGTATTTATGCTGTGGACTTGTCATTTGTTATCTCTCTCTGCAATAATATTCATTTTTTAGCTTCCTGACACTCTGTACGTGTCCCTACCCAGACCCTTGCAGTTTTGTCTCTGACTTGTGACTGTTGTCACACGCTGGCCTAGCGCTAACGCCTGGTGTTGCGGCAAGTGGTTAGGAAGGTTCTAGGATGTTTCTCAGTGGGTCACCTTCCGTTTCGGGCAGTACATGGGAATATAGAGATGAGGTGTGGAACAAAACGGTGAGAACAGATGAAGAACAGACACACATCATGCATGATGGGCATGCACCCCATGCAAGCTCAACCAAGCATGGACAAGGGACTGACTTCAGAGACTACCTCCTCCAACCAATCACGTCCCAACATGTTGGTCAAGGAGTCAGCAAGCTTGTCCTTCTTCTTGTTTCAGTCACCTCTGGACATGACTTCAATGAACTCTGTGAAGATGCACAAAATCGTTTTAGTGTTGCTGCTGCTAACTTGGCAGTGTGGCCCTAGACCGCAGCCACACCGTCATACAAGGCAGGCATGAGAACAGAGACCAGGCCAGGGGAGATGCAGACAGTCCCTTCTTACACCATTGCATGGAGGAATGACAAATGAAAGCCACAGACCATGAACAGAAAAAACTCAAGACAGAAAGAAGTCACGTGAACACACAATCTGACGCTCTTCCTACAGCATCCGGAGTGGCCACCGTGGCACCAATGTCTCAGGCTGCCTCCTTTCAATTTTCCCCGCGTGCCCGATTGGTCATGCCACGTTGCAACAACACTTGTCAGCATCTGACCCCATCCTGAGGCTTGCGTCTTGGCAGGTATGGCTCTCCCTTGCCGTCACCTGATCCAGACGTCCTACAAGTGGTTCTTGCTGGAGAGATGTACCACGTAGTGACGCTGCATGTCTATAAAATTTCCAGGCACATCATCATTGTAGGGAGTGACGCATGCTGGATGGACATGTCGGCATGCACACAGCAAGACACAAATGTGACCCCATGGATCAGGACAAGCTTGAGTTACGCAAAGTGTGGCAGTAACAAGTGAGTGACAGTCACAGGGGATTGAGGTGATGTGTACCGGTTGACCGTGCTAAATTTGTGTCCAGTTCTTGGCCGCTCACATCTGTTATGCTCTCTTGTCTCACCACACATGCTCACACTCATGTACAGATTAAATGATCATGGCTGCGCCTGGGGAGTCAGCGCTCCAGATCGCCGAGGTTGCTGGCATCAGTCTTATCATGGAGCCACCAAGCTCCCTAGGGATGCCTCGTGGCATAACCAGCGTACCTCAACTTTTCTCCTCTTGACTATCTTGCCAGGATGTGGTAGATGCCAGGATTCGTACATTCTTACTGCCGTTGCCTAGAACATTGTTGTTTGCTCGTAGGTGTTTGGGGGAGCTGCATGTTGTCCCAGGAGCTGATTCTTAGGGGGCCACCGTGTCGGTCTTTGGCCGCACACTGGTGAGAAGCCACCCTTGGTTAATTCCAAAAGGTTGGGCTCGACCCCCGGGTGGAGGTGCACGCTCGCTCGAGCAGTTGCTCGATGCAGGTGCGGACTCACTGGTGCTTAGACTCTCGCTCCCCACCCCCACACTTGTCATGGTTTTGCTTCCAAGGCAAACCCATTCACATCCATGGCGTGTGTGGCTCGTGGGTCTCTCCACTCTCTCACTCTTCCTTTGTTCCCTCATAAATTTAATCCTAACTAACAACTCATGGTATGAGAGCAGTGAGGGTCCCACTGCTCTCATACCAGGACACTTCACGGTCCTCGTGCTGTGGGTGGGGAGCAGTTTCCCGCACCACTGGGCCAAACACGCACGACAGCGGCGACTTCTTCTGCTGACCAGTCCCGGGAGAAGCTAAGAGCCCGTGTAGCTTGTGGCGTTGCTGCACTCATGCCACAACGCTCTATCTCTCCTGCATCCCGCTCCGCATTTCTTACCAGCGGCCGTATCTCGCAACCGGCAAGCAGTACTCCGTGCTATGCATTGGCGTTTACTGTTGGTTTTTGCGCATCTCTCATTGTGCTCTGTTGTGTCCTCCCGGCTTGTGTACATCGGCGTGTAGATGACTGACGGCGAGACTTGACGCTACTGGAGTGTCGTCCGGTGGAGCCGACGCACGTTGAGGCCTACGTGCAGTTCGCTAGGCCTCCTCCCTCCGGCGACGCGCTCAGCTCCATCGGCAGGCCTCCTCGGCGGTTGGGCCGCCGGCTGTCACTGTCACTTCAGATGCTGTCTGCATGCATCTGCAGCGTCAGGCTCTGCCTAGGGTCCATGTCTCAGGTTGTGTAGCACTATTTGGCGTTATGGACCATCGTAGGCACTGCCTCGGTTCAGGCAGCCATAACTCTCTGTTGCTATTTTTCTAGCTGGTTCTCACCGCACGACTGCGTTCACGTCGGTATTTTGGTATGGTCCAGTTTTCAATCAAAACGGACGACGCCCGGGTTTTGGGCTATCGGCCGTCTGGCAGGGCGCACCGAGAAAACCATGCCTGCCAGAAAATAGGTCTAGGACTATTTTCTGATTGGCTGGTTAGTTGAGTAACAAGTTCTACAGAGCTGGGGGGGGGCTAGAACTTGGAGGGGTCTCCCATTGTTGCTCATTCTTCATTCCTAATCAGTCACTTTCAGTTTTCAGCTGCTTTCTGGCGCTAACACTGGCGCGCNCTGGCAGGGCTCACCGAGAAAACCCTGCCTGCCAGAAAATAGGTCTAGGACTATTTTCTGATTGGCTGGTTAGTTGAGTAACAAGTTCTACAGAGCTGGGGGGGGGCTAGAACTTGGAGGGGTCTCCCATTGTTGCTCATTCTTCATTCCTAATCAGTCACTTTCAGTTTTCAGCTGCTTTCTGGCGCTAACACTGGCGCACGCATTTCGGAGTAACAAACCCAGAGCTTCCTGACTTAGTCTCTAGAGCAGCAGACTGAGGGGGCAGCAGACTTAAGCAACGAGCGTGGAAGCCCGCACGTTGCATCAACAACGCTGTTGCCCCAACCTGCTGCCTTGTTTTCCATTTTATTATCAGAGCCAGAGCGTTTTACCAAGAGTAGAAGATTGGCGTAAAGGTGCCAGACAACGCCGGCGGACCCCCATACGCGCCAGTGCAAGGGAAATGCTGCAGGATTTTTTCCAGCAGCATTGACCCACCTGGTGGCGGCATCAGATTATTTCCCACGGCCACTGGGCCAGGGGAAATGCTGCCGGATGTTTTCCGGCAGCACTGACCCCCACGCGTGACGTGAGGAGGTGAGCAGCAGGCCGCGTCTGACACCTGGGGGCGACGACGCACGTGGCAACGTCACCCGGGTATAGTGACTGGCACCAGTGAGCAGCAGTAGCAGCCTACAACAGCAGCAGTGGTAGGCAACTGTAGCGAGCAGTGGCAGCAGCAGCCAACAGGAGCAGCCGGCAGCAGCAGCCGGCATCAACAGCAACAGCCGGTAGCAGCAGTAGCTCACACCAGCTCGCAACAACAGTAGTAGCAGCCTGCAGGAATAAGCAGCAATGACGGCCAATAGTAGCAGCTCACAACAGCAGCAGCAGCGGCAGCGAGCAACATCAGTAGTAGTAGCAGCAACAGCAGCAAGCAGCAGCAGTAGCAGTAGCGAGCAGCAGCCGGCAGCAGCCAGCAGCTGCTGCTACTGCTCATAGCCCGCAGCTCGCCGTGAGCGGCTGGCTGCAAGCAACGAACCCGCTGCTCACTGCAAGCAGCGAGCTACTAGCAGCGAGGAGCAAGCTTGCTGCTCGCAGCCCGCTGCCCACAGAGAGCAGCGAGGCTCGTTGTGCCAGACGAAAAGAAGAAGAAAAAAAGGACAAACAAAAAAATTCTCCCACCCCAATAGCTGCTGCCATAGCTGCTGCAGCAGCCACAACAGCCGCAGCAGAACGTAATAGCACCAGTAGAAATAGCAGTAGCTGCAGCAGCTACAAGAGTAGCAGCAGCAGTAACAGCAGTTGTTGCTGCCACAGTAGTCATAACAGCAGGAGCAGTAGCAGTAGTAGTAGTAGTAGTAGCAGCAGCAGCAGTTGCTACTGCTACAGCAGCCATAGTAGTAGCAGCAGTAGTAGCTACAACAGTAGCTACAATAGCAGCAGCAACAACAACAAATAACAGTAGAAACAGCAGTAGCAACGGCAAGCAGCGGCAACGACAGTTACAGTAGTAGCAGCGGCATCAACAATAGCAGCCGCTGCAACTGTCCAGCAGCAACCTTAACCACAGCCGCTACTGACATAAGCATCCAGCCTCTGACGTCACAAACGACGTCATCAACAAAAAAGGGGCAGAAGGGTGGAGAAGCAACTTTATAGCAGTAGCAACAGCAGATTATGCGGCAACCGCTGCTGACACCATCCATCCTAGGCTGACGTCACTGTTGACATGAGCAACACAAAAAAAACTAGAGGGGGCACCAAAACCATGGCTAACAGCCCCAGTGGGGAGGGGTCCTCCTCCGTTGGGGGGTTACCAGGGGGGGTAAAACCCCCCTTTTCTTGTAGCAGCTGCAACAGTAGCAGTAGCAACAGTAGGAGCAGCAGGACTAGGAACAGCAGCAGCGGTAACGGGAACAGCAGCAACAATAGCAGCAACAACAACAGCAGCAGTAGCGGCAGTAGCAGTAACAGCAGTAGCAACACTAGCAGCAGCAGCAGCAGCAACAATAACAGCCAACAGGCATCGTCACCAACACCCCTGATCCCCTGGCTGCCATTAAGCAACAGCTCACCGCCTTTACGCAGCAGCTTGTAGCACTGCAACCCTTGGCCTCACGAACTCCCTCTAGTGTCGCGTCGCCATTCATTCCTCCTGGACATGCCAGCCCCGCTATGTCTGCTGCCACGCATTACCTGGCGTAGCAGCAAAATCAGCGTCAGCGGCAAACTGTCACCTCCGTCCTTGGCCGCACTCTGGGTGCCGTCTGCAGGCAAAAGGAGTTGAGACACTGTCCCCGCCGCTTCAGGCCGGCGAGCTGTTCCGGAGCTGGGCATAGGGTGAGGGCCTATGGGCATACTGCACCCTCCCGTACGACTCCACCTAGGCAAACCAGCTATATGACGCCAGTCGTGCCGTACGCGCCCTCGTTCCCGTCGCTCCTCCGGCTTCCCGTCTAGCCTTAGAGCCCTTTCTCGGCGACTTCACCGGTGGCGGCACCTCAGACCCTGCAGCAGCATGGCACGTCCTCACTCGTCCCCATCACCTGTCCAGTGAGGCTGAGACCAGCCGTCTGCTACAGGAGTTGAACTCCCCATGCAAAGGGGGAGTCCGAGACAATCAACGCTTATTGGCAGCGGGCTGAGGACATTCTCCGTCGCCTAGGCACCTCCGCTCCACCCCCTTTGGCCGCACTCCTCACCATCAAGGGCGGTGCCACCGATGCATACGCGGACGTCTTTGTACATTATTCCCAGGATCTTCTCTCCACCATGGCGGCCCAGGACACCCTCATGCCTTGGGTATACGAGCTCTTCCTCAGGATTGAGGAAGCTCGTTTGAAGTCCCGCCTCCAGCGCACAGAGGCCCTCGCCTCACCTGCAGTCGCTTCAATGGTCGTCGCTTCCCCCGCAGCAGCTACCTCCACCAGCTCCTTGTGGCCGGGGAAGATGAAGACATGGAGCAAGAAGGGCAAGGGACAATTGTAGTAGCAGCAGTAATCGACTTGGCCCAACGGCAGTGTCTCAGTCTGCCACAACTGTGGTCAGCCAGGGCACAGATGGTACACGTGCCCGCTACCGACAGACGAGGCGCGCGTCATCGCCACCATGCGTCGCCAGCAGGAGCGTTGTCTCGCCTCTGCCACCGTCACTTTCGCCGCCTCTGACGCCTCGACCCCGTCCAGCAGCTTCCCTCCTCCAACCACAGCACCGGTCCCGTAGACGCCAGCCCCACGGCATCCTCATCCGCAGCCGCCAGTACCTCCGTTCCCTTCGCCGAGCCAGTCCTCCTTCTAACCGGGCTCAGGCGCCATCACTCCACACTTAGTCTACAACTCCGGGCCGTCACGTGAGCGTTAGCTGGAGCAGTTCATTGCGCTTCAGCTCGGCCTGCCTCGCCATACCCCCTAGGGAAGTGCGAGTTGCGTCAACACCTGCTCGTCCCCCTGGCCGTGCATGACTGAGATTGAGCTGCGGTCGGGTCCTTCTTCCTCGTCTCTCCCGCCACCCTCCGTGGTCCCCTCTGCTCCCCTCTGTGACGGCGTCGAGTGGCTTGATGATTGGTAGTCTAGGTTCGCGCCCCCTTGTGCTGCGTCCGTGTCTCTTACTTGCTTCCATGTGACTGTTAGCGATCTGGCGACTCTGGTCCAGGACGCGGCTGAGACCTGGATCATCAAATCCGGGGCCACGCATCACATGACGGCCTCTCGCGAGGCCTTCACTATGCTTTGTCCCGTTGGCGATGTCTCCGGTGTTCAGACGGGCTTCGGTCAAGTGTTTCCTGTCCGCGGCGTCGGTGTCGTTTGTTTCCGTGGTCCTGCCGGTGATGTCTTCCTGACCGATGTCCTTTTCCTCCCCGGTCTTGAGCTCAGCCTCCTATCCGTTACTGCCCTTGACCGCATGAGCATGCATTTTGTGCATTCGCGTGGTGTTGGAACTATGTCATTGCGTCCATCCGGTCTTGTCGTTCTTCACGCCACCGCTCGTAGCAACTTGTGGCATGTGCCTCATTTTTCCTCCTCTTTGTCGACCCCGTGCCCGTCGGCCGCCACAGGCCATGTGTTTGTCACCAGCATGGTCTCTGCGCAACACACCCATCTCTTACACCATCGCCTTTGCCACGTCCACTTTGTTGCCGTCGACAGCATGCTCCGCACCCAGCCGGCCAAAGGCCTTGACCCTGAGACTTTCCCTTCGCCATACCCCACGGAGTGCGTTGATTGCGCTAAGGGCAAGATGCACTGGTCCTCATACCCTGTGTCCTCCTCCGGTGCGTCCGTCCCTCTCGACCTGGTCCACTCCGATGTCATGGGTCCTCTCCCTACCGAGTCCGTCGGAGAGCATGGCCGCTATGTCCTCACCCTAACTGATGACTACTCTTGCTACCGCTGGGTCTTTTGCCTTCGACAGAAAATCGATGTCGCCAGTGCCATTCAGGAATGGCTTGTCCTTGTGGAGCAGGAATGTGGTCGATCTCTTTTCTGCTTATGCTCCGATCGTGGTGGTGAGCACATGGGCAAAACCACGACTTTTCTCACCTCCCGCAGTATCCACCACGAGACGTCCACGCCCTACACGCCCGCCCAGAATGGCGTCTCCGAGCGGTGGAACCGTACTATGGCCGACGCCGTCCGCACCATGCAGGTTGAGTCTGGCCGCTCCGATGGCTTCTACTTTGAAGCCATGGCCTACATGACGTGGGTCTGGAACCGGATTCCTCACGGACCCCTTCCCCGCTACACCACGTCGTACAAGCACTTGTGCGGTCAGCGCGCCGACCTCCACCCTGCTCACGTCTGGGGATGCATAGCCATCGTGTGGCTACCTGCCCTACAACAGGGCGGCAAAATCGCCCCCTGCAGGCGTCCTTGCACCTTTCTCGGTGTCTCTCGTCAGTCCAAGGCTTGGCACGTTTGGGATCCTTCCCGAAACTGTATCGTCAAGTCCTACAATGCCCTCTTCTTTGAGGAGTTGTTCCACGCGATCTTGTCCACTTCGGCTCATTGTTTTCCTTCCTCCGTGGGGGAGTGGTGAGTCCGTCCTCCATCCTATCGCTTCCGGGTGGCACATCCTTGGGTCCCCCTGAGCCAGCCGTCCCTGTCGCGCCCACCGGTCCCTCTGAGCCATCAGCCCCAGTCGCACCTTCTGGCCCCTCAGGGCCGGCAGCCCCAGTCACGTTCGCTGGTACCTCTAGGCCGGTCACCCCACACGTACCTTCTGGCCCCTCCGGGCTAGCTGCCCCACTCGCGTCCACTGGCCCCTCCAGGCCGGCGGCCCCAGTCACGCCCGCTGGCCCCTCCGGGTCGGCAGTCCCAGTCGCGCCCGCTGGCCCCTTCGGGTCGGCAGTCCCAGTCACGCCTGCTGGCCCCTCTGGGCCGGCGTCCCCAGTCGCTTCCACTGGCCCCTCCGAGCCGACGGCCCCAGTCGCGTCCGTTGGTCCCTCCGGGCTAGCAGCACCAGTCGCGCCTACTGGCCCCTCCACACCGGGAGCCCCAGTTGTGTCCACTGGTCCCTTTGGGTCAGCAGCCCCGTCCGCCCCCGTTGGCCCGCGCTACACACGTGGCCCAGGCGGCAGCCTCCGACCCAGGCCGTCAGTGAGTGTGTAGACCGCCGCACCGCATCCCGTGGCGCCTCGACCCCTTGTGGCTCCACGCATCTCTTCCACTCCCACGGTCGTGAGTGGGGACCCTAGCACCAAGGGCCTCGGCCTGACCATTTCGACCCTCATTATAGACCTTCATCCGGGTTCCGTACTGGGCTACGCCATGCTCCATCACGAGCATCGGCATGCTGTCATCGCTGCACTCGTGCGCATCCCACCTGAAGCTCGAGATGTACACGCTCTCTCGGACTGCTCCACAACACGTCCGGAAGACCCAGCAACCCTACCCAAGGCTCGTGCCTCGCCTGAGGCTACACACTGGGATGCTGCCTACGTCGACGAGCTCGCTACTATCTGGCAACACCATGTGTATGACCTCGTCGACCTCCCTCCGAGTCGGAAGGCCATCGGTGCCAAGTGGGTATTTTGGTGCAAATGGAAGCCCGACGGATCCTTGGACAAGTATAAGGCCCGCCTCACAGCCAAAGGGTTTTCTCAGGTCCCTGGGGGTGATTAGAACCAGATCTTTGTCCCAGTTGGCCGGTTCTCCACTAACCAGGCGCTCTTTAGCCTGGTTATCCAGCATGGGTGGGAGCTACATCAGATGGACGTGAGCAACGCTTTTCTCCATGGCTCACTGGAGGGTGAGGAGCTCTACATGGTGCAACCCCCAGGATTCGACGACGGCACTGGGAGAGTATGGCGACTGCGAAAGGCCCTCTATGGCCTAAAGCAGTCACCTTGGTGCTGGAACCAGGAGATCAGCAGCACGCTCATCCGCGGCGGCCTCCAGTGCAGCACCGCTAATCCCGCACTGTTCGTCAGCCCGCGAGGCTAGACCTTTGCCGTTGTTCTGGTCTACGTCGACAACCTCCTCATCGCGACATGGCTATCATCCAGCGTGTCAAGGTCCTACTGTACGCCGCTTACTAGATGAAGGATCTTGGGTCTTCCCGAGTCTTTCAGGGCATGGAGCTCGAGCATGATCACTCCCAGGGCAACTGTACGTCCACCAGGCTGCCTATGTTCAGACCCTGTCCTCCTGCTCCGCCGAGCGTATCTTCACCCATGTCACCTGATGGTCAGGTACAGCTGAAGAGTCCTGACCCAACCGTTGTGGGGGAGCTAGTTTACGTGACCTCGTATCTGTGTGAGTCATTGGGTCACTGATGAACCTGGCGATGACGAAGTGCCCAGATATCGCGTTCGTCGTCAACCTCCTGGCTCAGTTTTCTCAGGATCCGCGTCACCTCCACTTCGAGGCCGCGATCCGAGTACTACGCTACATCATCTCGACTCCTCGGCAAGGTCTCATGTTCCGCCGCCAGCCGTCTGTCGTTGTGGTGGGCTACACCGACAGTGACTGGGCTGGCAGTCCGGACGATAAGAGTCGCACAGGCAGGATCTTCCTGATCGGTGGCACGGCTGTGTCCTCGTATAGTGGCAAGTAGGAATGCATTACACGCAACACTGCTGAGGCTCAGTATGTGGCCCTTGGCTCAGGTGTGTGTGAGAGTGTGTGGCTACGTCGTCTGATGTCTGAGTTGCGTTAGTCCGTTGGATCCATCACGTTGCGTTGTGACAATGGATTGCCATTGCCATCACCGACAATGACGGCGTGCATGACACAGGCACAAAGCACATCAACGTTGAGTATCACTATGTGCATTCTTTGTTGCATGACGGCATCATCAGCATTGTGTGGGTTGAGACAGTACGGCACCCGGCTCACTTCTTGACCAAGGCACTGAAGCGCGACTCGTTCAAGAAGGCTATGAGTTCGGTTGGTGTGCATCCGTGAGTGGTTCTCTTTTTCCCTGCCTGCATCTCTGTGTGCTTTAGGGGAGTCTGGCTGTTGACTGTGTCTCTACCCGTCCATGTGCACTATGCCTGTGAGTCATGGGGGAGTGTTGGGTTTTGCGCATCTCTCATTGTGCTCTGTTGTGTCCTCCCGGCTTGTGTACATCAGCGCGTAGATGACTGACGGCGAGACTTGACGCTGCTGGAGTGTTGTCCGGTGGAGCCGACACACGCTGAGGCCTACTCGCAGTTCGCTGGGCCTCCTCCCTCCGGCGATGCGCTCAGCTCCATCGGCAGGCCTCCTTGGCGGTCGGGCCGCCGGCAGTCACTGTCACTTCAGATGCTGTCTGCATGCGTCTGCAACATCATGCTTTGCCTAGGGTCCATGTCTCAGGTTGCGTAGCACTGTTTGGCGTTATGGACCATCGTAGGTACTACCTGGGTTCGGGCAGCCATAACTCTTTGCTGCTATTTTTCTGGTTTATTCTGACCGCACGACTGTGTTCGCAGCGTCGGTATTTTGGCATGGTCCAGTTTTCAGGCAAAACGGACGACGCCTGGGTTTTGGGCTGTCGGCCGTCTGGCAGGGCTCACCGAGAAAACCATGCCTGCCAGAAAATAGGTCTAGGACGATTTTCTGCTTGGCTGGTTAGTTGAGTAACAAGTTCTACAGAGCTGGGGGGGG
>SZWC01000473.1:45549-66398 GCA_023375785.1 Penium margaritaceum
ACAATGACCAGCTACACTCTGCCTACTCGAGCCTTTGGAGGGGGGGGGGGATCAAGAGCCGACACTAACCCCCCTCCCATATAGTAAAAGTGTATATTTATAAAGTAAATCATGTGTGTATCTGATGGAGATGTAAAGAAGTACATATTTGTGACATGCATTTGTGAACAAAGTACATCGTCGTCATGATACAAGCCTCGATACAATCCCCCAATTCACTTGATGGCTTGGGGAGGAGGAGGGGGAATCCGATAACAAGAGAGCAAGAGAAGGACCTCGGTACATATCACAAAACGTGTTTAATGGCAACGTTCCGGATGATATTATGTTCAAGTAATGTACGCTCCGTTCCCATGTGTACAAATCAATACGCAGTAAGTCCTTGGACACAAGTACGTCTATTAACTCGGACATAATTTATGTCTTGTATTTTATTTGTGATGAATTTTTTTTTGCATTAAGGGTTCGTGGCATTGGTACAACCTACATAGTTCTTCAGTGAACAGAAGGCAATGTATTAAGGCAATTTTGGGGAAATGACCAATATGCAAATGTCTTATACATTGATTGTGTTGTGTATAAAACGGGCACAATTAACTATACATCTGTTCCCCTGCTGTGACCATGACCAAGTCCACTATACAGTGGTGGGCATGCTGGAGCCCAGTCACTAGGGGGCCTGGGCGAACGGGCAAGGCCGAGAGTATCACGGGCTAGTGGAGGCGGGTGTTTGCACTGCTGGCCATTCCTGTTTCTGTCGCATGTGCCGCTGATGGTGACGACACAACTGCTGCAGGAAAAACTTAGCTTCTTGGAAGGCGTTGGTACAGGACGGCAGTGCCGCGAGAGAGCGAGAGTGAGGAAGTCTCCATGCAGGCGGCTGGCTGGTGCTGGGTTGAAGTCTGGCTGCATGATCAGTACGGTCGACGCTGAGGTCAAGCCATAGAGGTTGGATGACCCTGCAAAGGAGGAGGAGCTTGCTGGTTGTCGGCGGGCAGGCATGGTGCTCGCCTTGCGACTAAGTGGCCCAAAGCAACATCCAAGCAGGAGACACCGTGTGACCTGAAATCACGATGTACGTGGTTACAGGTCTGGCCATTGATGATTCCTCGTCCATCTTGAGGATCGGGAGGGGGGGGGGGGGGGGGGGGGGGGGGGGGGGGGGGGGGGGGGGGGGGGGGGGATGACCCCTTGGTTCATGGTGGTGTGTTTGTATCTCCAAACCCAAGCAATTTTCAACAGCAATTTGTGGGGTTTGATCACCATATACATCGATATAAAGAACATCGCCGTACCCTTTTACAGGGGAATGTTCATTGTTCCTGGTCCTCTCTCCATGCTACCTAAGTTGTCCAATGAATTCGGCTACGTGTCACACCATATCATCATGGAGAAAAATTGCCCAATGTAAGGAAGAGAAGAAAAATCTCTCCCGACCAAGCAAAGCCCCTCAGTTGATGAGGCTGAATGAGGTGTTGAAATCACCTGCTTCCGAATATGCTCTTGCATGCTTCGCAGACAAAGAAAAATAGAAAATAGGGCGGTAAGCGCAGTCGGCTGCACGTTTCGGGGAAAATGGCTGAGGTGCCACCTCGATGCCACGTCGTTGTGTACCGCAGTACCGATCCCATGGTACTGTGACCACATCGGATCCCGAGCGCAACACTGGGCAGGTGCCATTCTTGACGCAGCAACTGATGCAGCCGCCACCTTCTATCCAACCGCACGGGCCAGCAGAGCTCCAACCCAGACCGCAGTAGGGAGAGCAGCGGAGGCGTACGTTGAGGCAGCAGCCTCACTGACCCTTTTGGCCACCGCCACTGCCAACATCGCCACACAAGTGACTGTGGCAGCGTCTGCTATAGCAACAGCTACAGCCACTGCAGCCGACGCAATATCCAGTGCCGTTGGCTCCCTCCGCACCTCCACTGCAACAGCATTTCTTACTCCCACTAGCACAGCGCGCAACCTCACTCAGCACGCCACCACCGGCGTTCTCATCACCTCTGCGGCAGCAGCAGTGGCAAGGACCATCATCACTGGACTTCTGTGTCTGGTCTTTGCTGTCTCCGTGTGAGTTGCGGTGCTTGCATCCTTAGCCGCAGCATGATAGAAAGATAATCAAACCATTGGTATGAACTGGACATGTGGTCCCGAGGGATCAGCCACCCGGTGTCACTCGTCTTATGCATGCATGATAGAAAGATACTCAAACCACATCGCCCACAAGCGTATATGGATGCATGCATCCCTGTAAAACGTGTGCCCCATGCAGAGCTGCAAAAGTATCAAGCATGTCAGCTTTCACCAGTACATACAAGCTCTCCATAAATCCAGCATTGGTGCTGTGACCACCATGATGGAAACTGGGGCAGCCCTCAGGGAGGTTATCAGGCTCACTAAGAGACGCCTAGACAGGACCACCTGTTTGTGAGAGGGAGTTGCAGGTTGCACAGACAGAAATTACGGAAGCAAATGTAGGTTTGCAGAGAATTGAAATGTCTGAATCGACTCTTGATTGATAAATTACGTTATCACAGCTTTCTAACAAGCCATTATATGCCTCATTTGACTAAGGAAACACTGAGATAAACTCTGACAAAGTTGACCCGCTAGCATACTCTCCCAGCCTAGCGGAATGAGCGATAGTCACCTTGTCACACATGAGAATTATGTCTCACACGACTTGCACGGACAACAATCATGGTCTGCTCCTTCCTTGAAGTCTCTTGGATGTCCTCCAGCCGCCTTTTCTCCTTGAAGGCCGCTCTCATCTGTCCTGGTCTATAATTCTGCCTCTCTTTGAGCTGAAAGTTCTCAGGTCGTCACTTGAACCCGATCCATGATCTCAAAACTTTGGAAATCCATATCTCACTCAAACAGACTCTAGATTGAGTTCTATAAAGTGCATTGAAACCTGTGAAACATCCTATATGCAGCTGTCATGCCAGATGATTTTCATCAAGCAACCTAGTTTTGTCACTTTCTGGCACCCTCATATCCATCATTCTCCCACTTTGCGAGAATAAAAATCACACAAATCCGCACTGCCCCCTGAGCTGCTGAAAGCGGTGCGCTGCCAGCGGCTTGGTCAGGAAGTCTGCCAGCATCATGCTTGAAGGGAAAAACTTGATCTGAACCACCTGCTTCGCTATGACCTCGCGAATGAAATGATATTGCAAGTTGATGTGCTTGGTGCACGGGTGAAACTCTGTGTTTTTTGTCAGAGCAATGGCACTCATATTGTCGTTGTAAGTTGTACTCGCTGGGGTTTGCTTCTTTCCAAGGCTTGCTAGCAGCTCATGTAGCCACACGGCTTCCTTTTCTGCTTCACTCAGGGCGATGTACTCTACTTCGGTGGAGGAGAGGAAGACACACTCTATTTTCTTGCTCCTCCAACTAAATGCACCTCCCCCGAGCACAAACATGAACCCACTAGTCGATCTCCTTGTGTCCAGATCACCTCCCAATTTGCGTCGCTGTAGCCGATGAGGATGTGGTTGTTGTTTTTGTTGAAGGTGAGGAAAACGTTGTTGCTACTGTCGAGGTAGGGCAGCACGCACTTGACTGTCTCCCAATGCGGCATGCCCCGATTCGTGCAAAACTTACTGAGCACTCCCACTGCTTGGCTGATGTTAAGGAGCATGCCGACTACTGCATACATGAGGCTCCCAACTGCTTATTGGTACGGCACTACTTCCATGCGGCTACTCTCTTGCATGCCGTGTAGAAACTGTTTCATGCTCAGCTTCGCTCCCACTTCCATTGGTGTTGTGGCTTTGCGCACTCCTGCCATGTTAAAGCGCTTGACGATGTTGCTCACGTACGTGCTCTGCGACAACTCCAAAGTCTGATGCTGCCAGTTGCGCTTGACCTGAAGGCCAAGGTAGGAACTGAGCTCTCCCATATCTTTCATGTCAAGCCTGGCAGCAAGGAACTGCCTCACATCGTCCAAAAGAGACTTGGAGTCAGATGCAATGATCAGATCATCAACATAGAGCAAGATGATGATGTGGCTTACCTCTTGCACGTGCCCATAGACTGCATGGTCGGCTTCACTACGCAGAAAACTAAGACGAGCCATCTCCTCATCCATCTTGTAGAACCATGCTTGTGGTGCTTGCTTCAGGCCGTAGAGGGCCTTCACAAACTTGTACACCAAATCCTCCTTTCCCTCCACCACATACCCCTTCGGCTGCCCCATGTACACATATTCCTCGAGGTCACCATTCAGAAATGCACATGTCACATCCATTTGGTGTACCTCCCAGTCCATAGCAGCAGCAAGAGCAAGGATCGCTCGGATGGATGGGAACTTTGCGACAGGTGCAAATGTCTCATTGAAATCTACACCCTCATTCTGTACATACCCCTTTGCAACCAGCCGTGCTTTGTACCTGAGCACCTTACCATCCGCACCACAATTGCGCCTGAAGATCCACTGGCACCCGATCACCCGGCTGCCACGTGGAGCTTCCTTGAGGGTCCAGGTGCCGTTCTTCATTAGCGCAGCATACACCTCGTCTGCTGTGGCACGCCAATCTGCCGCCTTGGTGCTGTGCATGGTTTCATCGAATGTGGCTGGGTCATCGGTGACGGTGAGGAAGAGGAGCTCAAGGTCACAGGACTCCTTTGGTGGTGGAGCGGTGCACAGGTTCAGCCGCTCACCTTGTTCCACCTGCTTCTTCGCGAGCCTCTCGGACCACCGTAGTTGCTCCCCATAATCCTTTGCACCTTTGTTGAGGCGTGCAAACCTTTGTGGCAGCTGCTGTGTGTTGCTTTGCTGCTCCTCCTCATCAGATTCGGCTGCTGGCTCCTTCTCCTTCTCAGCTCCCTCCACCAATTCATCATTGCCGCTATCACTGCCATCTTCCGCACCGTCCTCTTCTGCTACCGTTACTTGTCCCACTTCAGGTATGAGTATGGGAACAAGTAGAACTGCATACATAGGGCTCCCTTCACGTCCTTTTGAAAGACCAGGTCACGGCTACGGATGATCATGCATGTAGTGAGGTTGTAGAGGCAATATCCGATGGTGTCGTAGCCAAGGAAGGCAGCCTTCACCGACTTTGCAGCCAGTTTGTTATGGCTGCCAGCAGGTACGTGCAAAAATACACCACACCCAAAGAATTTCAGGTGTGTCACTGTTGGCTTGCATCCCGTCCATGCCTCCTCCGGTTTCATCAGCGGTACGGCACACGTGGGACTCCGGTTTTTCAGGTACACGGCAGTGTTGACCGCTTCCGCCCAAAATGTTGGCGGGAGCTCCGCGTCTTGGAGCATGCTGCAAACACACTCCATGAGCATGCGGTTTGCGCATTCAGCCACGCCATTCAGCTGTGGTGTTCCAGGTGGGATGACCTCGTGCCTGATCCCGCAAAGCTTGAGGAAGTTGCGGAAGTCGTTGGAAAGGTACTCTCCTCCACAGTCGGTGCGAAGCACCTTCAACCGCCTGCCACTCTCATTCTGTGCAGCAGCAATCCACACCTTAAAACCATCAATGCACTCATCCTTTCCAGCCAGGAAGGATATCCACGTCTTCCTTGACTTGTGATCAATGAATGTGACAAAGTACAACTTTCCAGACAAGGATTGAGATGGCATGGGACCGTACAAATCAGAGTGAACAAGTGAGAGAATATCAGCCGCCCCCTTCCCTTCCCTTCCATTAAATGGGTCAAGGAGCTTGACCCATTTAATGAATGTCCGAGGCAGTCAAAGGTGGGACAAAGTGAAAAACAAGTAGTATTCACTAAGGGAAGCATAATCCTTTTCAAAATATGAAAAACGTGACAGAGGATGCGGTGCCGCCGGCGCCACGAGGCTCAAATGGGGATCTCTGGACTGTGTGTGGTTGGACAGGATGACTTGAGGTTCAGCGACTCTCGAGCACCGCAGTTTTGGCGTTTTCGTCCAAGGATTCCATCCAAATACATTACAAGGGATCTTGGTGTGTAATGCATACTGATGAACATGATAGAATGAATGATGCAATGGCGGGAAATGAATCTATTTATTAGCATCCATTGTTCTCCTTGCACAATGGATGCTAATATTCTGGTCAGGAAAAATCCAAGTTGATTAGTCATGACCTTTTTGTTGAAAAGAAGAAGAGGGATTGGGCATACTTACTGAAGGCATGTTGGTCTCTTTCATTTTGGGGAAGGGCGGTCATGGAATGAATAAGGTACAAAACAACATCGCGATCCTTGAGAAGTATACAAGAGTACAGAAACATAACATTTGAGTGGCGATTTTGTTCGACCTTTTCCAGTCCCTTGGTCGTAACAAGAGGATCTCCTAAATACCATAATGATATCAGAGATTTTATCGAGACACCTATAAATGTTAGATCACGTGTAAAGTGGGAGTTTTTCATCTGTGGTGGTAGTCTGCCTTGAGTACAGAGTATTACAATAATCTTCCATTAATTGCATAACAGAATGGAATTTAAGATTGTCATGCGTACGTCTTCATTTCATTGATTCACAACGGGTAAGGTTCCCGGTTCTCAGAAATCTTTTGGATTCCCGGTTCCGGTTCATGTGGTGGAACTGGGTTCAGGGATCTTGCAAAAGATTTGTGAATCCTAAGGATTTGTGGATCTTTTCCTTTTCTTCTAGACCATGCCAGTCTACTTTGTGACATGTCCAAATTATGATTTCTTTCCCATGAAATTCTGTAACACCAACATCTCGTGACTCTACATATTTCATCATCATGATACTTCCTGAACATGAATATCAGGCACAGGATAATGAGTTTTTCATGTGTCTCCCTTTCCTTTGCTTTGCCACATGCATGTTTCATTACCTTTATATAATGAAGTTTCAAGTACATTTCCGGGCTTGCATAAAAATTCACAGCTTCATTAACTAGCATCGACAAGAGTCGTGAAGTGAGGACAAGCATGGATACACATAGACAAGTGTCGAATAGCGGTTACAAGCATTGAGAAGTGTGTACGAGCGACCACAAGTGTTGAAGTGCCAACGAGTGTTGCTGAGAGTTGATGAGAGTTTATGTGTGTCGACGAGCGTTGAAAATCATAAAAAAGCAGCAGAAATCATAGAAGTGGAAAAAAGGATCTTCAAGTATCCACAAGCGAAGGGGAGCATTGATGCACGTTGGTGAGAGTCCACTCATGTCAACAAGTGTTGGCGCATGCCAAAAAAAATAAAGCATCTTCAATCATCCCACAGTCTTCATTTCCCTAATGCACAAGTGTTTTTAGTGACCACGTTCCCCTAGTCATGTACTTTTGTTACTTCCACTGCCTACATTCAACTAGAATAGACACCACTTAGCTGGATGTACACATTCACAGCAAGAAAATGCTTGATTTCTGCACGTTGCTGGCTGCAATATACATCAGAGATAGAAAATTTAAAGGAAGGGAATCGGAAAATGCAGAAGTACAGAACATACTTATGCATGATAAAAAAGAAGCACATGCAATATGAAAGTAGGTTGCAACCTCCATAATGTCGTCATCCTCCACCTCTCTATCTCCCTCCTCATCCTCCTTGCTCTCTTCATCCTCCTCGTTCACAAACAGGATCAGCCCCTCCATCTCTTCACAAGCTGCTCCCACCATCTCGTCCTTATAGGCTTTGCAGCACAGTTCTTTGATGTGCTCCTCTTCCCAATTGTAATCCTGAGACACAACACCGTGCGGTGAAACTCGGAAGTCAAGCAAAGACTGCTCATTGATACAAATCTTCATTGTTGAAAGGTTCTCTGCTGTCTAATGTGTCAACGACTACTGGAATTCCATGATGATGTGCCTTCCAAGAGAGAAAAGTAGATCAGAGGATGTGGAATTGGTAGGAACAACAAGCACGTCCACACTAGCAAATAACAATGACGGAAAGTGCTTCTGATTTGTTTTTGGCAGTGCCGCAGGACCTTGCAAGTTTGGGGTTTTCTTGGCAGCTTGGCCCAGATGTCTACCTCCACCTCCAAGGTGGATATCTTTGCCTGCCCTGGGGGATGGCCTCCACCTCCTAGATCCTGTCCTTCTGCGGATCTGCCAGAGCCAGCTCCAACAATGCTTCATCTTTGGAGGGCAGATTGGGACGTGGGCACAGCTGAAGTGCACCTGCTGCCTGATGTTGGACCTGCTGCTGGCTGTTTTATGTCCCTGTTGATGTCCTTCCTGCTATCTGTGCTCAGCACATTGCTGCTGGTTCTGCTGTGCACCCTGCTGCTGCTGCCACAAACACTGCTGCTTTTTCTGCACTTCCAATGTCTAGTTTGATTGTGAGATCTCTGTCCCTGCCCCGGCTCCTGTGTTTGCTGCTGGTTTTTCCTCTGCTTCTACCGCCTCTAGTGCTGTAACCACCGTTCATGGTAAGGACACAGGAGTACCACCACCTTCACATGAAGTTTTGCTTCAGGTTTTGGGTGTGTTCAAGATACAATAGCCAAAACTGCGGGTTTTCTAAGATGACTAGGGCATGGTGGTTGGTGCATAGCCATGCATGTTTTTCCAGCTTCTCTGCAACATCTGTGAAGCTGTCCTTGAGTTCCAGGAGCAGCTGCTCCTTGGCATCCAGTCGGCCCTGTGAAACACGCCTCCTACTCCTGTCGCGCGCCGACACTGCCTTCACCTGCCACGTTTCCAACTTTTCAAGCATGTACTTATATAATGGAATGAAAAGGTTCAAATTTGGGTTCTTGGTGCCACTAATGCTGTAAGTGTACGACCTAAATGGCTTGAGGATCAAAATGAAGAGTGCGCCCACTCGTCACGTGAAGATGCCAGTGCATAATCCTCACTGCCATAGCCTTCAAGCAGCTGTTGTAGGACAGGATTCAGCCCAAACACCAGCTGCATCATGTCAAGTGTTTCATTCCATATTGTATCAGTTTCTCAAACAGGTATCTCAAACCTGCGGCTGTGGCACTGTTAATGAGTTATTGCTCCCTCCAGGTGGAGTGGTTCACAAACACTAAAATGTTTTGTGATTTTCTTACAGTGTCCTCCACCTCTGGGTGGCCCAACAATTCCTTGACTGCCAAATTCATGACATGGAATGAGACTCTCGGGTAGCAGTGTGGCCTCAGAACATGGAATAATAACTTTTTAAATCATTCTTTCATTCATGCTCTCATTTTCATCTATGAGGCAAAGCATGGAGTCAAACAACCCCAATGCCCTCAAGTTCCCTGGCATGGCAGGAAAGGTCAAGGCCATTGTCTTCACCTGGAAATATGTGATCCAGAGGGCCATGATGCCCATGTGCTTCATATCATTCTCCATGTTCACAATCTTCCTGCTGATCATCATGCAGCCAGCAAGATCAGCTGCTGGGTTGGCACGCCAAAAGGCTCTCCGCAACCAGTTGGACTTCATGGAGAAGAAGCTTCAGCTTTTGTCAATGATGTGTCCCCAGATGTAACTTTGGTAGTACATGTTGTTGTAAACTGCACCTATTGCCGGCACGTCCTTGCCAAGGTTTGCCGGATGCACATCCACAGCTGCCACTGTCTCAGCTGCCACAGACACTGAGTTGGCGGTTGCAATACCCTACTTCCTGATTGATTTGTTCCAAAAAGAAAAAAGATCAGGTTGTAATCTTGAATTTTCCTACTTGGAATCAATATATGGTTTTGTTCTGGGCAAAATTGGGTTGGACCATTGTGGTAATTTTTTCTGCTTATCCTTTTTTTGGTGAGAATTCCATCTTGACATCCGGCAAGCGCATGTTCAGAGAGATCTGAGATTCTGAACTTGCGAACGGATTCACGACAATGGTCAACAGTTGGGCGTCAACCGTTGCACCTGTGTATTTGTTCACAACCATGCTGAGGAGCTACAACTCAACAACATGGTCTTTGCATGAGCTACAGAGAATGCACCTCCTCTCCTTCAGTTTCCACTCCCCTGAGGTTACCTCCACACCTTATGTGCTCCCTTCTGAACCTTTGTGCATCATTGGACATGATTTTAGCGCCTCCCTTATCCCCTCTCACCCTAAGAACCCCAAATTCAAGCATTTGCAAGCTGTTGGAAATTTTTGGAGAACATCCCTTGCATCAGCTCAATCCAAGGTTGTCAAATTCAATGCCTAGTGTGTGTCCAGATTCCATTTATCCTCTTATAAATGTCCACCAACTCATTTTCACGTGCATCAAACTGACCCTCTACCCCTTATTTTTCTTCCTTATACAGTATTCATGACCCCTCTAGCACTTACCTTTGTCTGTTTTTCCCTTCCCACTCCCACAAAATCCAAGAACAAAGGTGGCCTTGGGGCTTTCTAGCCTTCCCTCCTAGTAGTTTCCCAAGCAACGAAGCGGGGCGATGCGCTCATCTACCCATGGGAACCTCAATAGAAAAACTTATCTCTGTATCCAAACCTTCCTCAAGAACGACACCTCTTCTCACTCGTTTCTGGCCAGGCTTAAGCACTCGTCTCTTGGAACCCTCATTTTTAGATCACATAAATGTCGCCACGACCCTTGCAAACTGCAACAGCAGAGTCATCATCAATGTGTGGCCACAGCTGCAGCTGCAGCCGCAGTGGTAACAGCATCAGCAGTGTCTTTCTGAAGTCGCAACCGGAGTAACAACAGCACCAGCTGGCCATAAATCAAGGCTCCTCTCACATGGTGAATCCTGACCTCGGGAAATGCTGCATATGTTTCTCTAAGACTGTGAAAAAAACAACAAAACAGCATCCTGCTGCCGCTCTTAGTCCCTCATGGTTGACTCACCAATCTCACAGCATTCCTCCGACGGCACGTGCAACTACTAGAAAATCATGCAAATAAAGCAGCACACGGACTCACTCAAATGCCGTTGGATGCCGACCGTTGAGTGTGGCCAGAAGAGAAAGACGCCAATGTTCCCCTCTGGGTACATTATCTCTCAACTAAGTACTAGCATGCGGAAATCCTTTGTTTTGAGGAGGTGAGAGACTGAGAGGTTGATACATTGGTGTACGCTGCTGAGTGCATCCCCGATTCCCCTCCAAGGGTGTGTTCGCCCAAGCAACAGTCTCATCTAGATGGCACATCCAACACCTCTCCAGTCAGCGCGACCAGTAAACCTGAGCACCCAGGACGTGTACATTGCTTCCCTCACATTGTGACACTCTCGGTCTCTCTGGAGCTATTCTTTACCCAACAGTGGGGTGCAGCGGCCACATTCTATCCCACAACCAGAGCCAGAAAGGTTCCCACATGTACGGTGGTTGGGAGTGCTACAGCTGCTTACACTGAAGCAACTTCTTCTTAATCTCTTCTGGCAGCTGATACCACCAACATTGATGTATACGTAGTTGCTGCCTCATCTGTTGTTGCCACTGCAACTGCCACAGCGGCTTAAACTATCTCAGGCACATTCAGCTCCATCCGCACATCCACTACGGCTACAGTGCTCACTCCCACTGGGGAGCAGCAGACTCTTTCACATCACGCCAGCATCAGCGTTTTTTATGCGTCTGTAGCAGCAGCTATTGCTTTTGTCCCAGCTTGGATCTCCGTGCTCACTTTCACTACAGCAGCAGTCATGCCTCCCCTCTTCTCTATTCTCTTGCGGCATTAGAGTGGTGAGCACTTCATCCTGCACTTTGCACTATTCACTATCCGTATCTCTTCCTTGTGCACTCCCTTCCACGCATTATGCTTGAGGTCACAGACACTATTGAGGCCTTGCAAGTAGCCCTCCATGAGGCGCAGGCTGATCATCGCCGTCTCCAAGAAGACCTTCACTGCAACTTCGATGCCAAGACCAAGATGGCTACTGCTGTAGTGGATATAGTCATGGAGGGTCTTCACTCCATGCCCTCCTTTGCTGGTGTTGTATGTGCTGCAGGGTGTTGGGGGCTCTGGGGACTATGGAGGTGATGTGGCTGCTGGGGATGCTAGGGGTGCTGCTTCCAATTCTGAGTCTACTACTGTGGGGGAGACTACCAGAAATCCTAAACACCTCTCCATGGCCAGGTCTCTTCCAATCACAACTGCTACTACCGCAACGACAGGACTTTGAAACCTAACCACCTCATTTCACACCCAAACTGACCTGTTTTTCATGGGATACACGGTTCAGTTCTTGGGCACAGGGTGAGCTCCTCTGGGATTACTACCCTCCTGCTCATCTCTCTGCCACACCTCCATTCATCCCTCTCCCACTCAGGCCGTGCATGCTGGACACGCGTTGCTGGAATTAATGATCTTCTTGATGACATTGGCATACTGACAAGGCATGACGCACTCCTGCCGATCCCCTTGGAGCCTACTCCCTCCTTTGCCATTTCACAACCATCACAAGTCATTTCGCCCAGAGCACTCTCACTGTCCAGTTTAACCAGTTGTGCATGAGGGTAGATGAATCTATTGATGCACATTGGGCCTGCAGTCTATGTCTCTTCCGTGACTTTGACAAAGCCATGCCTGGCCAGACTGCTTGTCTCTCCATTGTGGCTGATCTGATCGCCAAGCTGTCTGATCTTTACTTGCGTGTTCCACCCAACGCACCCCCTAGCATCGGCTCCTTCTAGGAGTTCATAGCGGGTCGTCTCACAGATTGGTGGACAATCTGCAGAAAAAATACCTCCAATGCACTGTTGTGGCGGCAGTGACCACATCTTTTTCCTCACCTACCGCCAGGTCCTCCACTGCCTCTGCCCCGTCTACCACCTCTAGGGCCGTAGCACACTCCACCCAGGGTGCTGGTTGTGGCAGTGGTGGCAATGGCCAAGGACGGGGCAAAGGTCGTGGGCAAGGAGAATAGGGCATCGGCAGCTTTCACATCCCACCAGCAGTCACCTGCTGGAACTGTGGGACCTCAGGGAATTTTTCCCAAGATCTCCACACCCTGGAGCGATGTTCGCCTTGCATCGGCCATGCGGGCCTATTAGGCTCGCATAGGAGTTACCTCCTCCTCCACAGCGGCCGCCAACACCACCATGGCCACACCATCCTCTTCCTCCTCTACTGCTACGTCCTACCGCAACCACAGCTCCTTGTAGTGGCCTGCAGGCACCATCCCCTCTTTGGGCTGGGTACCACGTCCAATGGGACCAACTTATTATAAACCACCCTCTCCTCACTACATGCCACCCACCTGGCCTTGGGCTGGTGGCAGCCTTTGTCAGAGACTGGGGTGCAGATCCAACAAGGCCTGGCTAGTCTTCTATATTCACGGCTTCTTTTGTGTGAGTTCTGAGTCTAAGCGTGAGCTTTCTGGTCGCCTCACGCTATGTTTCTTGGAGTGGAAGACAGTTGTGAGGAAGCCACTTTTGCGAAGGGAATAACGTGATTTTGCATGTTTGATGTTAGTTTTTTAACACCTACATGGTCTCAACATTTGTAGGGCTAGTCATGAGCTCTCCAACTCACCCAACCATGCACACTTTGGATCACCGTAGCTCCCGCTACGTCAGCCGAAGTGCAGCATCCCAAACCAGCCGCTCAGTCGGCGGCGCGCACCACGTCGCCTGCCGAGGCGCCCTCACACATCAAGGACCCATCAAAACGTCATTCCGGAGGCGCAGATGTCCCTACGCGTAGTGTCGGTGCCACTCGTGCCTTTGGGGTCTGTTTCGATGAGTTAATCATCGTGTTTGGTGATGGGGATTGCTGTGGTTCGAAACCTGTTCGCGGACCTGAAGTCAGAATTTTGACCAAGTCCCCGAGTAACAAACTGTACTTCTGAGTTTCGGACTCCAAGCCAGGATTTTGGCCAAGTCCCTCAGTAACAAAACTGCATTTCTGAAATCCGGTGGATCATCCACCGGACGCCTCGACATTCCTTCCGGGGCAAAATCCCCAGATGGAATTTTTTTACTCCTTTCGGTCAATTATTCACAGGCAGTCGAACCGCGGTCAGCCCCCAGAGCTGCCGCGCACACCCCAACTTTACAAGCCCATATCTCCCTCGTTACTTGTCCGATTCCAGTGAACCAACTTCCACCTGATTCAACAACTCATCCTATTTCAAGGGCAATCCTCCATTTCAGGATCCGAGCAATCCTCAAGCCACCAGATCCAACAGCGATGAATTTCCTCTCTCTAGCGACTCGTCAGTGCCTCCCGGCACCGCACTTGGGCATGCGGTGGGGAAAATCTTCAACATTCTCCCCCTTGCACCTGCCATACCCGCTGCTCCTGCTTGCTCTCACTCATCTTCCACTGCGCCCTCCAGCCCATCATAGCTGATCATCCCATGCCCAGCCATGCTCAATGTGTGCCGGTCCACGAGTTGCGCTTTGGTCAAGCAATCCGCAAGCATGTTGTGTGTGCTACAGTGTTGTAGCATCCCGTTTTCAACCATATCCCGTGCGTAGTGATAACGCACATCAATGTACTTTTTCCTCATATATTGCGTCAGGTTGTTGATCAAAGAGATGGAGTCAGTGTTGTCTTCTTGCACCATCGTAGGCTCCTGCTGCGGAACACCCAGCTCCTCCAGCAACCTGCAAAACCACATCGTCTCCTTGACCGCCTCGGCCAGCGCAATGCACTCTGCTTCCAGTGTGGAGGTGGCAACGCAGTCCTGCTTTCTACTGTACCACGGGACCGCTGCACAAGCAAGGAAGAACACGTAGCTGGATGTGGACTTCCGCTTGTCCACATCGCCAGCGTAGTCTGCATCCGTGTAGCAGACCAGACGCAAGGTGTCCGCCCGCCCCTTGCCGTCGAACCTCAGGCGCACGTGCTACGTCGGCTCCAGGTAGCGAAGGATGCGCTTGACTGCCTACCATTGTAGTGGACCTGGATCGGCCACGTACCTGCTCACTTCGCCCACCGCGTAGGCCAGGTCCGGTCGAATCGCCACCATGGCGTACATGAGGCTACCCACTGCCGATTGGTAGGGCTCCCCTGCCATATCCCCCCGTTCTTCTTTTGTTTGCGCCGCCATTGCCGCACTCACTTCACAGGTTGTGGAGACCGGCCTGCCACTGGTTTGCAGTCCTCCATGCCGTACCGCTTCAGCACCTCGGCCACGTATTTGGCCTGCCCCAGCTCAAGCGTGCGCGCCCTCCGGTTAAGCGTAATGCTCACCCCGAGGTAGTGTTCCAGCTCCCCCATGTCCGAAATCTAGAATCTGTTGCTCAGCTGCTCTTTCAGCCGCTGTAGGCTCGACTGATCCATCAAGCACAAAATGAGGTCATCCACGTAAAGTGCAACGATCTGATGGAGCTGCTTGTTGTGCCGCACGTACACACTATAATCCACCTCACAGCGCTTGAATCCGAATTGTGCCATGAAATTGTCCATCTATTGGTACCAGCATCTAGGCAATTGTTTTAGCCTGTACAAGGACTTCACTAACTTGCACACCTTGCCCTCCAGTGCCTCCACCACCTCTGGCACCTCCATGTAGATCTCTTTATCGATGATACCATTGAGGAAGGCCGTCTTTCCGTCCATTTGGTGGAGCTCCATGTCCCTCGTGGCCGCCACCGCAAGGATCACCTGGATGCTTGTGAACTTGGCGACGGGAGCAAACGTCTCATCGTAGTGCTCGTCCTTACGCTGTGCGTATCCCTTTGCCACAAGCCGCGCCTTGCATTTTTTGACCACACCTTCCTTTGTGAACTTGGTCTTAAAGACCCACTTTGAGCCGATGACCTTGGCATCTTTCGGCCTGTCAACGAGCTCCCACGTGTCATTTTCTGTGATGGATGCCAACTCTGATTTGATGGCGGCGTCCCATTGATCCCCTTCGGGCTGTGCAAGCACCTCTTGCACGGTATTCGGCTCTATTGATGCAGCCAGCATGCATCGCATCATGCCGATCCATCGACCGGTGCTCTTGTTGAAGTGCTTCCCCACTTTGCGCTGCCTCCCGCTGCGGCGCGGTAGTCTTGATGGTGCATCGTTGCTCTGCTGCGATCCCTCCGACTCAGCACGCTCCGGCATCAAATGGACGGCTCCTCGATGATCTCTCCTGCTTCGGTGAAACATCACCCAGATGGCCGGCACATCCTGTAGATTTTCCCCCGATGCCCGATGCGCACTCCGCCGGGAGTGCGTGCCTTGGCACCCTTGGTGCCTCATCCGCCGGATCCTTCCAGTGGACCTCCTCATTAGCTTGATCATCATCGGAGTCCTCCGCGTTGGCTCCCACCGCTGGTGCACCGTTGCACTCTGATGCCGCATCCTCAACTTCGACGTCCGCCGGCTCCTCGTAGTCAAGGAGCTGGAACCACTCCCCTGTCTTTGGAGAGTCCACCACGTTTACATCGTTGCTGCTTATGTAGCTTTGCTGTTCGTCAAACTCGATGTCTTGACTACGGGTTACCTCCTCCTTGCGTATGTCGTAGAGCCGGTATGCCTTATCCATGCTCTCATAGCCAAGGAAGAGATACGACTCTGCCCACAGCTCTAGCTTTCTGTCGCGCCTCTGCGCAGCTTGCACCATTGTGTGTACCTTGCACCCGAAAACTTTTAGGTGTGCCACACTAGGCTTGCATCCGCTCCAAATATCCTGCGGCGTCTTCCAGCCGCTCTTCCCCTTTAGCACCGTTGTTGGAGTGAGATTGATGGTGTAGCTCGTCATACTCACATCTTTTGCCTAGAAGCTTCACGGTGATTCCGCATCCACCAACATGGTCCGTACCATGTTCAGTAGCGTCTGGTTCGCCCGCACCGCCCCACCATTTGAGTAAGGCAAACACGGCGTAGTTTGTTCCCAAGTTATGCCTTGTTGCTTCATCCACCCGCTTCAGCCCATGTACTCTTTGCCGTTGTCGCTGCGTAGCGCTCTGACCTTCCAGTTAGTGTGCCTCTCCATCATGGCAACATACTCCTTCAGCCAGTCCAGGACCTCGCCTTTCCGCTTCATGAAGTATAAGTAGAGTTTTCTTCTGTAGTCATCAATGAAGGTGACAAAGTAACGTGCGCAGCTCTTTGACGCTGTCTTGAATGGTCCGCACGCATCGTTGTGCATGACCTCCAGCAAGTTCGAGGTGTGATTCACGTTCTCATTGAATGGTTTACGCCATGCCTTGCCCAAAATCCAAGGCTCGCACTTTTTGTGCTTTGCTGCATCAGTCGCCTCTTCCGAACCGTCAATGAAGAGGCCACGTATCAGCTCACGCTTCGCCATTTCCTTCACAACTGCAGGTGAGGAATACCCCAGTCGTCGATACCAGAGCTCCAGATCAGCTCCCCCTCCTTTGGCCAGGTTGATGGTGCGTTCCTGTAAGTCTGCTCAATCTGTCGCCGTGGGGATCACGTTGGTCTCCACGATGTAGAGGCCTCCCTCGCGCTTAGCCTCTAACGCAGGCTCGCCGCCACCGTCCTTCCACATGAATGTGCACTTTCTCCTGAAGAGCACCTCATAACACTTGTCCTTCTGGTGGCTGACACTAAGAATGTCAGCCAAGCCGGGTACGTGCTACACGTCCTTGATGACGCGCTGCACCCACTTCCCACCAACCACCACCTCCACGTCCACGTCTCCTTTGCCAGCCACCGGCTCGACTTTGTCGTTTGCAACCACCATGGATTTTCTGGACTTGGTGTAGTTGATGAACCCGACCTTCTCGGCCTGGGTATGCTCCTCCGTTTCGGAGTCAAGGCATCACCGGTTGGCCTTCTTGAGGTAGTGGTTTTGAGTGCCATTGAGGAGCGCCTTCTTGCCTTTGGTGTCTTTGCCGCTGGCCTTTACCTCCTCAGTGCACTCACGGGCCCAATTTTCCTCCTTGCCGCAATTACGGTACGCACCCTTCCTAGCGTCCTTCTTGCCGCCGCCATGTCCGCCACCTCCTTTGGCCCCGCTTCCGCCACCACGCGTTTTGGTGACGAGGGCCGATGAGGACGACAAGGAATCCCCGCAGCTCCATCGCTGCCTTTTGTTGCGGATGTACTATGTGACTGCGCCATAGGTGAGCTTGTCCTCTGTTCATCCTTCCAAGACTGTAATGAGAGGGCTCCAACTGTTAGGAAAGGCCATGAGGAGGGCCATCGCCTGCAGGTGCGTGTCAATCTTCCACTCCACATCATTGCATTATGAGGCAAGCGACTTGATCTAATGCATGGTAGAGTTGAAATCATCTCCCTCCTCGATTCACACTGTCAGGAGTCGCTTCATGGCGAATATTTTATTTGCCAGTGACTTAGATTTATGAATGGCACAGACTTTTTGCCAAGCCTTGGCTGCCAGCTTGCAGTCCTGGAAGTAGCCCCACTGTGACTCGGCCGTCCCGGACACCAGCAGCATGAGCGCCTCCATGTTCTTCTTTAAGAAGGCCTCCTTCTGCGCTTCTGCCGCCGTCGCTTCGTCGAGGACTTCCGTTCCCTCTAGCAACCCCTTATGCGCGAGGTGCAGCTCAAAGTCCCACCTCCACAGCCCGTAGCCAGGGCCACCTGCATACTTCTGGATGGGTTGCATCTCCTTCTGCGAAATTTGTGCAGTCATCAACTCCGGGACCTCAAAGCTTGATGACGATGTCATCCCCGACAACAATCACGTCCACCGCAAGAGCCGTGAGCGATTTGTAGACCGGTCAGGACTGTGGGCCCATAACCTTTTGTCAGAAATTGGGGTGCACTTCCAGCAAGGTTTGGCTGGTCCTCTATGTTTACGGATTGTTTTGTGCAAGTTCTGAGTCTAAGCGTGAGCATTCTGGTCGCCTCACGCTATGTTTCTGGGAGTGGAAGACAGTTGTGAGACAGTCACTTTTGCGAAGGGAATAACGCGATTTGCATTAGTCTTTTAACGTGGACATGATCTGAAAGTTTTGTAGGGCTATTCATAAGCTCTCCAATGCACCAAACCATGCACAATTCGGATCACCGTAGCTCCCGCTACGTCAGCCGAAGTGCAGTACCCCAAACCAGCTGCTCATTTGGCGGCGTGCACCACGTCGCCCGCCGAGGCGCCCTCGCATATCAAGGACCCATCAAAACGCCATTCTGGAGGTACATGTGTCCCTACGCATAGTGGCGGTGTCCCTCACGCCTTTGGGGTCTGTTTTGATGAGTTAGTCGTCGTGTTAGGTGATGTGGTTCAAAACCTGTTTGCGAACCTGAAGTCGGAATTTTGACTAAGTCCCCGAGTAACAAACTGTACTTCTGAGTTTCGGACTCCGAGCCAGGATTTTGGCCAAGTCCCTCAGTAACAAAACTGCACTTCTGAAATCCGGCGGATCATCCACCGGACGCCTCGACAGTCCTTCCGGAGCAAAATCCCCTGATAGAATTTGTTACTCGTTCCGGTCAATTATTCACCGGCAGTCGAACCGCGGCCAGCCCCCAGAGCCGCCGCGCCCCCAGAACCCCAATTTTGCAAGCCCATATCTCCCTTGTTACTTGTCCGATTCCAGCGAAACAACTTCCACCGGATTCAGCGACTCATCCAATCTTAAAGGTAATCCTCCATTTCGGAATCCGAGAAATCCTCAAGTCGCCAGATCCAACAGCGAGGAATTTCCTCTCTCTAGCGGATCGTTGGCGCCTCCCAGCAGCGCACTTGGGCATGCAGTGGGGCAAATATCCAACAGCCTTCATGAGCCATGCACCAGTGAGTTCCTGCCTAACAATCTTTGCACTGAGGAGCGCGCCCTCTAGCAGTGCCTCGCCAAACTACTCCAGCACATGATCAGGGAGGTGAGGGTGTGATGGGCATGTCTTGTTCCTTTGTATGTGAGTCGGATGGAGCCTGTTGCGGCACGTCTTCAAGAGGGCGTTCAAGGGTTTCTGCTTGATGACTCTCATTGGATTCAAGATTGGCAGCCCCATGCCTTATCTCATCATCTTGGGGTCTCCACACCTTCTTGTGCTCCCCAGTCTAGCACAGTTACTGTTCATCTTGTGCTCCCCTCCACTTGTGTTGCTAGTGGCTTCTGGATCATTGATTCAGGGGCCAGACATCACATGGCCTCCTTTCATTAATCCTTCATCCCTCTCGGTCCTGTTGGCTTTGTGCGCAAAAGCTCTGCTCTGAAAGGTCTCCCCGTTCAAGGTGTTGACATTGTTCATTTCACGTGGCCGGGCAGGGACCTCTTCTTGCCCAAAGTTTTGTATGTGCCCGATTAGAGGTCAGCTTGTTGTTTTTGACCACCGTGGACAACCTGGGCATGGATTCTTCATCCAGTCGCGGCATTTTCACAGTCTTTGTCCGTTCCCTCAGCAGACTTGTGCTTCGTGCGCTTTGTTGCGACTCCCTCTTTTGTGCTCCTCTCTCTTCCATCATCTTTTGCTACCTCTGTGTTTTTCCACATGGCGTCCTCTCTGTCACTTGAGCACACTCTGTCACAATTTTTACACCGCACCTCTGTCACAACCACTGCCTTCACATGCTGCTTGCACCGCCTACAACTGGTCTTGACACTGCTACACTTCCCGCTCCATGTTCCACGGACTGCCTCGACAATGCTCAAGGCACAATGCTCAGACTCCCTTGAACAGTGCTAACTCTGTGACCTCTCTCCTCCTTGATACCTCTTGCGTCTGGCCAAACATTTCTCCCGATACTGCTACGTACGTGCTCTTTACTGAAAAAGCGAAGCCACTGACGTTCTTCAGTCCTCGCTTCCTCGAGCTGAACAGGCATGTCATCGTCAGCTCCGCTCGTGCGATCATGGTAGTGAGTTCTTTGGTCCCACTTTGCACTTTCTTGAGTCCCAGGGTGTTGCATGGAGCCATCGGAGAAATAGTCTTTGAATGTTGGCATTGTACTTTTGCTGACGGGGTGCATTCCCTCTTGTCTGCCTTAGGCCAGTCTCTATTTTCCTTTGACGCCATGTCATACAGGACTTAGATTTGGATTAGTGTTATCATGTCATCCCGTTTGCACAGTGGAATGGTGGTCATGCTGATTTCTGTCTTGCACATGTCTGCGGCTCTGGTGCCATGGTGTGGCTGCCCAATGACCATCGTGAGGGCAA
>SZWC01000473.1:96997-120045 GCA_023375785.1 Penium margaritaceum
CCCCTCTTCCCTCATCACAACCCCACACAAACACAGGCACACGTGCATGCATACACACACACGCACACCGTAATAACATGCACACGGACACGTAGCACACAAAGAAGCGCACACGCACCCTCGCGGCACACGCAAAGGCGTAAGCATGCACACATGCTGACATCACATCACATGAACTCATGCATGCGCACACAAATCAAGCATGTACGCTCACACACTGGAAACGGCGTATGCACAGGCGCATGCACATGCAGGTGCACGCGCAGTCGGACACATATATACATGTGCATGCACATGTGAACATGCACACGCTCGTGAACATGTCCGTGCACACATGCAGGCATACACACATCCACGTGCACATGCATGTGCACATGCACGTGCACATGCATGCACACGCGCTCATGCCGAAGCATGCGCTTGACCACATGCCCATGCGCACACACCCGCAAGTGCATGTGCAGGATGATTTACGAGCACGCGAATGCTCACACCCTGGCACGAGTACAGCCACGCACAGCTGTTTGCGCACAAAATGCAAAGCAAAGCACACATGTACCATCACACGCATTCAGGCCCGTGAAGGCCGTTGCTTGCGGACGTGCCTGTTGGACGACCGAGTGCAGCAGCTGTTTGAGTGCACGTCCAAAGCGTGACAACAATGTCTTGCGCTGCACTGCTCCACCTTTCACTCAGCATCCATCCCAAGCATGTCTGCTGCACTACACCGCGCTGCTGCCTGATCACTCCCTCCCCCCCCTTCCCCACAAACTCCGTCTCTGCCACCCCAATATGGTTGATCCGCAGGTGCGGCTGCCGCCCCTGTCAAACGACCCCAACCGGTGCGAGCGCGCGTTTGTGGGCAACACGATCGGGCAGGCGAACGGCGTGGCGGACAAGCTGCTGGACCTGCGCTTCTGCGACTTCAGCAACGACAAGGACAACCTCAAGGGCAAGACGCTGTCCGCCGCGCTCATGTCCGACGCCAAGTTTGACGGCGCCGACATGACGGAGGTGGTCATGTCCAAGGCCTACGCCGTTGGCGGCAGCTTCCGTGGTGAGCCCCTTGGGCTTGGGCACCTGTGCTTTCGCTCCGCTGATGGAATGTCTGCCACTGCCTTCTCCACTGCCTTTGACGTGAGCAGGGAGGTCATGCGACGCTGCATGCGTGTCATACGATGCACACGAAATGTTTCTGGTGCCTGTAGCCGCCCATCCCTCCTCGCAGACTTGCTGCTGCGGGGTGCAGCAGCAAGTCTGCGACGTGCGAGCGCCTCGCGTGGTGTGTGGCGATGACAGTTGCGGCTGCAACGCTGCATGGCCGCAGCATTTGCGGGACGGACTAGCCACACGCCTCGCCCACAGTCTGATTGCTTGCTTCGGAGGTTGTCTGCGCACATGGAAAGCGGCATTGCAAGGGGAGAGAGAGAGAGGGGGTGCGAGGTGTCTCTGGTGGGCAGGCAGTGCCGTGGCACGCACTCGTGCCGCGTGGCTAGCATGATTGTGGTGCTTGCGAGTGCTCACTGTCGGTGTGCGCGTTGTGCTCCACGTAAGGGAATACAGCTCATGGACTGCGGACGCCGTTGCTCGTGGTGCTGTAGCTTCAGAACTGGCGTTGCTGCAACTGCTGCAGCAGCAGTAGCAGTAGTAGTGGCAGCAACAGCAGCAGCTGCTGCTTCTATGTTGGATGCTGTTGGTGTTGGTGCCGCTGAACCATGACTGTTTCTGCTGATGCCGCCGCTGCTGCTGCTGCTCCTGTTGCCGCGGCTGCTGCGGGTGCTGCAACTGGCGCTGCAGGTGTGGACTTCACGAGCGCGGTGTTGGACCGTGTGCTGTTCGACGGCGCGGACCTGCAGGGCGCGCGCTTCACCAATGCTGTGCTGTCGGGTTCGACGTTTGACGGCGCCAACCTGGATGAGGTGGAGTTTGAGGACGCCCTCATCGGCTACGTCGACGTGCAGAAGATTTGCCGCAACGACACGCTCACTGCTGACGCCCGTCTCATCCTTGGCTGCAAGTAGGCGCATGCTGGAGCCCCTTGTGCATGGGAGCAGGCGTGCATTGGGTTGCAAGAGTCCGTGCTGGCTGTCACGAGTCGGCGAAGTGTGCTGCATCGGTGTCGTCAATGGGTAGATGCCACGTGCGTGTGTTGGTGTGTGTGTTTTCTCTCATCGGAGGAGTTCCCGCGGGGAGGTGCACAAAATGCTCAATCCTCCATGTATCTTTGATGGGAAGTTGCGCCATGTATGTACCTACATCAAGCCATCACTTTGCAAACGAGAGCTCGTGAGGGCAATGTCGGGGCATGGGGATGTTTCTCACTTGCTTAATGAGACCTGCATTCATTTGATTGGAAAAAGGTGGACGATGGGTAATGGACTGAAAACAGCCTCAAGGTTGACGCTGTCAATCGATGACAACGAGACAAGCAGTGGAACACCAAGCATGTGTCTCCCACCTCATGGTGTTCCCAAGGAATGCTTCATGAACAAATTTACAAATAGTGTGCACATCGGAGAACATGGGTGTGGGATCGCTTCCTGGGCTTGCTCATGACCAACATGGTACCATAATTATGTTGTTCCACTAGCGCTCAAGGAATTGCTGAGTCATGAGTTTGCCATAACTTTTTCCTTCAGTTTGCCAATGCATTCCATAGATTATTCTTTGCTGTGGGGGGAGAGCTGGTTCGGCCCTCCCACCTCGCAAAAGCGAGGGGGCGGTCGCGAACCACTCCTCGCAAAAGTGATGATTGGCCGATAGCCAGCCACCCGCTGGCTACCGGCCGACCGGTGGCCAGCCGGCTGGGTGGCCGGCAGCCGGTCAAGTGACCTGCCAGCCACTTGCCGGCGAGCCACCAGTCGCTGGTCAAGCTGGTGGCTCGATCGGCGGCTAGGAGGCAGCGAGGCATGGAGAGCCGAGGCCTAAGGCCTTGAGCCATCGTCCTCACTCTCTCCTCCTCGCCTCCTCAAGTAAGCAAGGCGAGGGATAGAGAGCGAGGGAGTGAGACAGGAGAGAAGCATTCAGCGCCAGCGCGAAATCGCCGGACGTGCCTCGCACACGCCGATTTTGTGCTGTCACGTCAAAAACAAAAATCAAGTTCGTTTGTTACGAACTTGAAGTTCCCCTAGAATAAAATTCGTGCAAACTCACGAGTTTGAAAGAATACCTCCCTACCCCCTCTATTTGGGACCCAGAATGAGGAAGGGAAGTAAAAACGGAAATGGGCCTTCGGAGACTTATAATATTCAAGTCCTCCTGCTCGGGTCCTTGATGACGACTGCCCTCAGAGTGACGAGGAGGGGAAAGCCCCTCGAGCGAGCTTTGGACGCCACTCGGCGAACTCCGACGACGACCTAAGTGCATGAGCTGGAGATACAGCCGTTGTAGTGGTTTTCAGAGCAGGATGGCCCTGAGGACCAAGTGTGCGACGGTTCCAACGGCTACGTCAGATATAGAAAGCCGCGAGCAGCAGTAGCAGCAGCAAAAACGCCACAGGGGCGCACGACGTCTACACTCATCCGTTGCAATCGCCGTAACGTGCATCAGAAAGCTCTTGAGGAGCTCTTCTTCACCCTCCTCCTTCCTTTGGGCTTCCTCTTACCTTCAGGGGGCTAGTTGAATTTTTGTGGGACGGGGTGAGGAGTCCCCACCTCCAAACCACCACCTTTTCCCCTCCTTTCAAGACTGTTTCCTTTCTCCTTTATCCAAAATGTGGGACAACGCCCTTTCCCAAGATAAGAGACTCTCACAACCTCAGAGCACCCTAAAAAGGAGGATGACACCTTGAAGATTTTTGACAGCTCCTCGAACGCCGCCGGCTCAAGGGAGACGCCGCCAAGGAGCGCGAGAGACGGTAAGGAACGTGAAGAGGAGGCCAAGGAAGACAAGAAGACAACAGGAAGACAAGTGTTAGTGTTCGTGCATCTCTCATTGTGCTATGTTGTGTCCTCCCAGCTTGTGTACATCGTTGTGCAAATGAGTGACGGCGAGACGCGACGCTGCTAGAGTGTCGTCCGGTGGAGCCGACGCACGCTGAAGTCTATATACAATTTGATGGAGCCTCTTCCCCCAGATGCATGACGTGCTCAGCTCCATTGGCAGGCCTCCTCAGCAGTCACACCGCTGGCGGTCACTGTCATGGCAAATGCTGTTTGCTCGAGTCCTGTGCCAGATCTGTGTGCGCGGTTGCAAGTGTAGCGTCATGTTCTGCTTGGGGTGTGAGTTTTAGGATGTTCGGACACTGTTGTAACCAGGGACTAGCCTAGACGTTGCCTGGGTTCAGGCAACCGTAACTCCTTTCTACTATTTCTCTAAATTCTGACCGCACGACTACGTTCATAGCGTGGGTATATTGGTATGGTCCAGTTTTCAAGGAGACCGGATGATGCACGGGGTTTCGGGCTGTCGGCTGCCTGGCAGGGCTCATCGAGAAAACCCAACGAGACGTACACGCCTCACTCAACACCGGAGGGCCTTGAAATGCGCCCGTGCAGGGGAAACACTGCCAGATTTTTCCTGGGAGAGTTAGCCCCGCCGAATGGCGTCGTCAAAATGCTCCCGACGTAGGGGAAATGCTGTCAATTTTTTTCGACAGCACTGACCTCGTGACGACGGTAGCGTTGGTGGACTGGCAACGTGACGGGCAACGCCTTGACGACACCGACGCACGCGGCGACGGTGCCGTAGACGAGGAAAGTGTCCCCCTCTCCCCTCTGTTATGGTAGCAGTGGAGCCGTAGCAGCAGCAGCAGCAGCAACATCTATGCGACAGATCTGAGTAGATCTGCGCTACAGATCTGCCGCCATAGTCGTAGCAACAGCAGCAACAGCAACTGTGCAGCAGCCCCAACATTAGTCGCTACTGCGCAATGGCAGCTACGCAGCGCGACCACAGCAACCACAGCAATAGCCATAGCAATAGCCGCAACCACATAGCAGCAGCAGCAGCAGCCGCATAGCCACGCATCAGTAGCAACCACGCGAGCAGCCGCAGCTGCACAACAGCAGCAGCAGCCGCACAGCCACGTAGTAGCAGCAACAGTTGTGCAGCCATGCAGCAGCAGCAGAAATCATGCCAGCAGCCGCAAATGCGCATCTGCAAAGTTGCGCAGCCACACAGTAGCAGTAGCAGTAGTAGCCGTGCATCCGCGCATCAGCAACAACAGCTATGCAGCCGCACAACAACAACAACAGTAGCAGCGTAGCAGCAGTAGCCGCACCAGCAGCCGCACCACTAGCCGCAGCTGCGCAGCTACACAACTCCACAATAGTAGCAACACTATAGCCACAACAACTACAACAGTTGCAAAGACTGCCACTAGAGGAACAAAAACAACAGCAGTACCACAGTAACGGCAACAGTAGCAGCAGCAACGAAGCAAAAGTAGTAGTAGCAACGATTATAGTGGTGGTTGTAGCAACAACGTAGTAACCGCAACTGACGTCAGCCGTCTTCGGCTGATGTCACTTCGGACATCATTGCTGATGTCACTACTGACATCAACAATCCTAAAAAAAGGTAGAACAAAAGGAGGACACACTAGGCTTACCATGGCTGAAAGCCCTAGCGGGGCAGGATCCTCATTTGCTCGAGGATCTCCTGGTCCACCTTGTCTTTAGAAGATTCAGAAGTTGTAGCAACTGTAGCAAGAACAACAGCCGCTACAACATTAGTCGCTATAGTAGCAGTACTAGCTACAACAGCAGCAGCTACCGCTACCGTAGTCTTAACAGCAACACTAGTTGCAACAGTAGGAGTAGTAGTAGGAGCAACATCAACAACAACTGCAACAGAAGCAACAACAGTAGTAGCAGCAGTAGCAGCCATAGTAGCAGCTACAACAACAGCAACTGCCGCCGTAGTAGCAGTAGCTGCAGCCGCCACTACAGTAGCCACTTCATCAGTCACAACAGTAGCAGCAATAACAGTAGCAATCCACGAGCATCATCGCTAGCAACAGTAGCACAGTCCTTGACCCATTGGCCGCCATTAGCCAGCAGCTCGGCGCGTTGACACGGACGCTTGCAGCGTTGTAGCCACCCACACCACAGAGCCATGGGAACGTTTCGCCTCCCTTCCACCCTCCCGGCCACGCCAGTCCTTTTGTCTCTGACGCCACATGACACCTGGCGCAGCAACAAACCCAGCACCGGCAACAGACCGTAGCGTCGGTCCTTGGCCCCGCTCTGGGTGCTGGCCGCAGGCCAAAGGACTTTGAGTCCCCGTCGCCACCGCTCCAGGCTGGCGACCAGTTCCAGAGCTGGGAGCTCAGCTTCCGGATCTGGGCTCAGGACAAGGGCCTTTGGCCATACTACGTCTCCCATACAAGCCCGACCATGCTGACCACGCTCGCCACGCTCGTCGCGCTGTCCGCGCTCTCATCCCAGTCGCCCCTTCATCAGCACGTCTCGCCCTCGAACCCTTCCTCGGTGACTGTACCATCTCGAGAACTCCGGACTCCGTAGTCGCATGGCACGTCTTAACGCGTCCCCATCGCCTTGCCAGTGCGGCTGAAACCAGCCCCCTACTCCGGTAGTTCAACTCCCTCCACATGGGGACGAAGGAGACGGTCACCACCTACTGGCAGTAGGCAGAGGACATCCTAAGACGCCTCGGCGATGCTGCTCGTCCCCCTTTGGCGGCACTTCTCACCATCAAGCGCGGTACCACCGACCTGTTTACAGACGCCTTTTTCCACTTCAGGTAGGATGTTCTAGCTACGATGGCGGCCCAAGGCACCCTCATTGTAAACCGGACGCGGCGTGCTAGCCTCAACCGGATGGTGTAGGCACCAACCGGCGGCAACGACGACCAAGGGGAGGCCGGTGCACACCTTTCCGGGTTTGCGGAAGCGGAGGGTCGTCTTGGGGGAGCACGGGAACACGTGTGGCACAGTGGGAGTAAAATGTACTTCTTCTTCAAGTGTCAACATACAAGACTATGTGTACATGATGACACATCCTAGGCGACCCGAGGTCGACGAGCCGTGAATGGTTCCATAAGGGCCTGAGATGAGCGTTATTGTCTCAGCATCATGTTGCTCATTTTCCCAGCTTTCCAAGGCACCAAGAATCGCATCATTCCGTGAAGGAACGGCCAAGATATGGTCGTTTCCGTGAACCACGACAATCTGCCGCTGGCAGTATCACTAGCGTTGGTGACGACCGCCCGAAGCGCCCTTTCTCGCAAGAACACCTCGGGGCGCCATTCCGAAGCGCCCTTGGACTTCAATGATCCTTGATTCATTGACTAACCGGGACCCAAAGCGCGCTTCGGCCTTGTTGGGTCTTCTGAGGGTCGAGCCTTGGTCCTTGGGGATGAATTCCCGTCACCTGGTTTCCCCTCGTCTGGTCCAACCTTTGGCCGGGCGTAACTTCCTCAGTTTTTGATGGATCGATCCCGTTCATGGGCTGATATCACACCGTTTTTCCTGTAGATTCCAAATCCATAGTTAGATTACACATTTAAGGAAGCCTCAAACTGTGATCAGTGCCGTTGGCACTGTCCGGCTCACATTACCCCCCTTTTAGGAGCAAGCCGTCCCGGTTCGCTCTTGGTACTCCCGGAGGATGGCATTCACCCCGCCAATGTTGAAGTCACGGGCAGGATCCCATGAGTTTTGGGCCACATCGTAACCCTTCCACTTGACCAGGTACCCCCATCCACGGCCACGGTGACGGTGGTCAAGGATGGCCTCCACCTCAAACTCTTGCTTGCCCTCCATCACCACCGGAGGAGGAGGCTCAGAACTGCGGCCAGGAAAATGCTCGGCCGGATCATGGTAGAGCTTGAGCTTGGAGATGTGGAACACATCGTAGACTGGCATGGAAGGCGGGAGAACCAACCGCGCCACCACGGGTGTCCACATTTCAAGCACCTCGAACGGACCAAGCCACTGGGGTTTCAACTTGACCGATGGGACCCCGCAAAGCTTCACATGCGCGCTGTTGATGAGCACGCGATCACCGACCTTGAGTTTTGCGGTTGTGCGTCAGTGGTCTACTTGCACTTTCTTCTGCGCTTGCGCCTTTGCCAATGCATGCCGCATTGCCGCCCAAATCTACATGAAGTCACGTGCGGTAGAATCCACTACGGACAGTTTGCTTGCGATGTGCAAACTGAGGGGCGTTGCGGGCACCAGCCCGCTAACCACCTCAAATGGCGCATTGCCGATGGAGGTGGACGTGGCGGAGTTGTATGCCAGTTCAGCGACCGACAACCACTGGTCCCACGCTGTCTCGTCCGGATCACCCAGGTACGGAGGAGCTGCTCCAGCGTCTGGGTCGTCCGCTCCGTTTGCCCGTTAGTTTGGGGATGAAAACTGGTCGACAGTTGCACCTTGCCGTCGTACCGCTCCATGAGTTCTCGCCAGAACTTGCTTGTGAAGCATAGATCACGGTCGCTCACAATGGACCGTGACACTCCATGGAGACGCACCACATGCTTGAGGAACAGCCGAGCCGTGCCTTCCGCGCTCACCGTATCACGCGTCGTAATGAGGTGCGACATCTTGCTAAAGCGATCCACCACCACCAACACCGCATTGTGGCCTGCCGTTGTCATGGGCAAACCCATGATGACATCCATGGAGATTTCCTACCACGGCTGCTCGTGGATGGGCAAGGATTGGAGGAGACCCGGGATCTTTTTCCTCCGTGCATTCTGGCGTTGGAACACGTCACAACTCCAGCAGAATTTAGTCACCTCCGATGACATGGTGGACCACCAAAAGAAGCGAGCCATTGTCTTCAATTTCTTGTCGGCAGAGAAGTGACCGATCGGGCCACTGTCATGGCACTCCTCTAAAATTAGCTGCCGAAGCGCGGGCACCGTAGGAACCACCACCTGTTGCGTGCCGCGCCGTCGCCAATACGGTGCCTTGAGGAAAAATCTCCGAGCCTTGTACTCCCCATGCGCCTCGTATCCCTCCGTGAAGAGCTTCACAAGGAAGGCATCCTCGTGGATGGTGAGAGACGCGACTCGCATCATCAGGTCCGGTCGCCGTGAGAGTGCGTCGACTGGGTTGATGCGACCCAACCGGTACACAATCTCGTAGTCGAAGTGCGACTCGAGGTACTCCACCTAAAGCGCTTGCCGCCGGCTCAGATTCGGCTGCGTCTTGAAGCAATTCAACGCGTGGTGGTCGGTGTAGACCGTGCATTTCTGTGCCTCAAGGCAGCACTGCCAGTTCTTGAAGGCTGCGACCACGGCGAGCATCTCCTTGTCATGGGTGGTATAGTTCAGCTCCGCCCAGCGCAACTTGCGTGAGTAGTAGGTAACCGGTTGCGACCCGTTGCCAAAGTCCTACAAAAGGATCCCACTAATGGCCAGGTCCCATGCATCCGTCGCTATTTCAAACGCACGGCCGCTGTCAGCCAAGTGCAAGGCCAGCGCGGAGGTCAGAGCCATTTTGAGATTCTCAAAGGCTTCTTGTTCTCTAACTCCCCAACTCCACTCGTGATCCTTGCGAGTGAGATTGGAGAGTGGCGTTGACACCGCCGCATAGCCAAGAATGAACCTGCGGCAGTAGTTGCAAAAGCCAAGTAACACTTGCACGTCGTGAACACTACGCAACTTCAGCCACTCTTGAATGAGTGACACTTTGCGCGGGTCTATGGCAGTCTGTCCATCGCCAATTATGTGTCCAAGGAATTCAACTTTGTCCACCGCAAACTCACACTTAGAAAGCTTTGTAAAAAATTTCTCCTTCCTCAAAATCTCAAGGACCTTCTTCACATGCTCCTCATGCTCCTCCACCGTCCTGTTATACACCAAGATGTCGTCGAGGTAAACCACCACAAAGTCATCCAAGTATGGCCTAAAGATGTTGTTCATCACTACCATGAAGGTGGCCGACACATTGGTCAACCCGAAAGGCATCATGAGGAACTCATAGTGACCATAGCGGGTGCGGAAAGCCGTCTTTTCTACATCATCTGCTACAATGCGGATCTGGTGGTAGCCGGAACGGAGGTTGATCTTTGTGAAGAAGCAAGCCGCACAGAGCTGATCGAAGAGCTCCTCGGCTTATGGAAGCGGGTACTGGTTCTTGATGGTCAACTCGTTCAACGCCCGGTAGTCCACGCACATGGGCATCTCCCCCGTCATTTTCTGTACAAACAAGACAGGTGCAGCATAAGGAGACGAGGATGGGCGAATGAAGCCCTGCTCCGTCATCTTGGTCAGCTGCTTCTTGAGCTCTTGTAGCTGCACATCGCTCATGCGGTACGTTGCACGAACAGGCGGGCACGCTCCAGGTTTGAGGTCGATGCGATGGTCCACGTCCTGGTGTGGTGGCAGACCCGCCGGGAGGGTGTCGGGGAACACGTCCTCGAACTATGTACATACCTTTCGAAGCCCCTCGGGCACAGCGGCAAACTTGCCTTGGACCCTAGGCTGCTCTCAAGTTGCCCCATTCTCCAGAGCAGGCGCCACGTCCTCAGGTTTGTCAAAATCGTCCTCCACGTCTCGCACGAATGCGAAAAAAATCTGCTCCTATTTTTGAATCGCGCACTTCAGCTGCATCATGTTCAGCATCATGGACGCCAATTCCTCCTTGCGAGGAGCCGACTACTGCTATGCTTCCTCCTCGCAAGTCTCTTACTCCGCGGCCTCTTCCTCGGACCACGTAGGCAGGGGATACTCCTTGTCTCCGAGCTGGACTGAGACGGTACGCGCCTCCGAATTGACTGCGGGGTTGTACTTGTGGAGGAAGTCACGACTGAGGATCACATCGTAATCCTTCATCGGGCACACCCGGTAGACGGTCGTTATGCAAAGCTTCTCCACGCGAATGGAGAGGGGACGGGCCAGGTACCCGACTTCAATCGTGCCGTCCACTTGGTTAGCGGTCCGCTTCTTGCTCGTGAGCGCAAGGTCCCACTTTCGAGTACACTCCATGCTCACAAAACTGTGGCTCGCACCACAATCCAGCAGACTCTCCACCTTCCCCTTGACGCCTTTCACTTGCGCCTCCAAGAGAAGTGCGGGCTGCTCCTCTTCATACCCTGAATCCTATGCCTTAACCTTGGAAACCCCCTGAATTGCCGCAACGCATTCGGGTGGGCGGTCAACTTGCGGTTTGGGCTGAGAGGAGCCAGGAGTAACGCCATCTACTCCTGGCTCTCCTCGTTTCCCGACTCCTTTGCTGCTTTATGTGCTTCCTTCGTAGTTCGATTCCCCTTCCCTTGCTGCTTACCCTTGCCGTCGCCCTTCTTTGGACTCTGATAATCACGCGCAATGTGGCCAGGCTTGCCACAGTTGCAGCACTTGCACTGTTGTAACACTTCGATCTCCATGGGCGTGTCATCGCTCTCAGCCCGCTTTTCGTAACCACCACCAAAAGAGACGTGGCTGTTGGTATGAGCCTGTTGCACGCGCGAGTCGTATCATTCAGCTACTGCGATCATTGCCGACAGGTCGTCGTTGAGGTTGTGCATCACCATCACAGCACGGGCGTCGTTCTTGATGCCATTGCTGTAGTGGAAGCACAATTCTTGGGAATTGAAGCCACAGTTGGCGACAATCTCATGAAACCTATGGGTGTAGTCGGTGACGCCGCCAGTTTGGCAAAGCCGAAGCAGCTTGGCACGTGCGTTGTTCCTCACGTCACCCATGGTGAAACACTTGATGAACGACTTTGTGGAATCTTTCCACGAGGTCGGCCAGTTCAGGGTAGGGTCGTCACTGCTGCAGGTTGGAGCTGATGGGGTTGAGATTCCGGTCGTGACCACAATGTCGGCGACCATTGTTGCTCCACTGCTGTGTGGATTGGACCGCACATCAGCCCACCAATCCAATGATGGCCCTCTCAACAGGGTCACGGTATAGTCGCGGCGCGCCTCGTACCTTGAGGCATCCACGCCGATGGCGGTGAAGTACAATTCCTGTCCAAGTATCCAAGCGTGCGGAGCTGGCCCATCCTTCTTCGATGGGTCGAACGGCTCCGGCTTGGACGGGCTCGGGACGCCCACTGCAGGTACGTTTACGGCGGCAACTTCCACTGGTGTTGGCACTGGACGCTCCGCGAGCTCTTGATTCAGGTACGCATTTTTCTTCTCCACCAGGTCCATCTTGGCCTGCATGTCGGCGAGCAACTTCTACAATGCTGCGGCTGCAGTAACTTTGCCTTGTGCGTCAAACGCCGCGGCCATCGGGAACGTTCCGGATGAAGTCATCCTTGCGTCCGGTACAACTCCTTTCTCAACGGGTCCTCCGGTTACCTCCTTGTCACCGGAGTGCGTGGTTGGCCTTGGGCACGGATCTGCCAAAGGGTCAAGATGCGTGCTGGTCTACGCTGACCAGGAGAGGTTGCCACGCAGATGATTGTGCCCCTGAGCCAAGGGTGGCTCTGATACCAAGTGTAAACCGGTCGCGACGTGGTAGCCTCAACCGGATGGGGTAGGCACCAACCGCCGGCAACGGCAACCAAGGGGAGGCCGGTGTACACCTTCCTGGGTTTGCAAAAGCGTAGGGTCATCTTTGGGGAGCACGGGAATACGTGTGGCACAGTGGGAGTAAACTGTACTTCTTTTTCAAGTGTCAACTTACAAGACTATATATAAATGATGACACATCCTAGATGACCCGAGGTTGTCGAGCTGTGCGTGGATCTGTACGAGCCTAGGATGAGTGTTATTGCCTCAGCATCAAGTAGCTTATCTTCCCAGATTTCCAACGCACCAAGAATGGCATCATTCCGTGAAGGAACGGTCGAGATATGGCCATTTCCGTGAACCACGGCAATCTGCCGCTGGCAGCACCACTAGCGTTGGTGACAACCGCCCGAAGCGCACTTTCTGGCAATAACACCTCGGGGCGCCATTCTGAAGCTCCCTTGGCCCTCAATGAACCTTGATTCATTGACTAACCGGGTCCCAAGGTATGCTACGGCCTTGTTGGATCTTCTGAGGGTCGAGCCTTGGTCCTTGGGGATGAATTGCCGTCACCTGTTTTCCCCTCAGCCGGTCCAACCTTTGGCTGGGCGTAACTTCCTCAATTCTTGATGAATCGACCCTGTTCTTGGGTTTATCTCGCACAGTTTTCCCTGTAGATTCCAAATTCACAGTCATATTATACATTCAAGGAAGCCTCAAGCCGTGATCAGTGCCATTGACACTGTCCGGCTTGCACTCATACCCTGGGCTAACGAGCTCTTCCTGAAAGTTGAGGAGGCTCGCCTGGAGGCTCGCCTGGAGTCACGCATCGAGCGCTCCAAGACCGTCGCCTTCCCTGCCATGGGCTGGGTGGCCGTCGCTACTCCTACAACAGATGCCTCCACCGACTCTTCCTCCTCCGAGAAGAAGAAGCGCAAGGGTTAAAAGGGCAAGGGCCCACAACAGGAGAGGGCCGGTGCCAGTGGGGGCGGCTCAGTCTGCCACAACTGTGACCAGCCAGGATACGGGTGGTATACATGCCCGCTCCCGACGGATGAGGCACACATCATCGCCACCATGCGTCGCTAGCGTGAGCTTCATCTCGTCACCGCAGTTGTAGCTGTCGTCGTCCTCATTGCATCCACCCGGCCAGGCAGTTCTCTGATTGCAAGAAAACCTTTCTCAAAGTCAAAGAGCTTCTATCCACAGCACCCATCCTAGCTCTTCTGGATCCATCGCAACCGTGGGAGGTTCGAGGCGATACGTTGGTAGTTAGACTCGGAGCCGTTCTCATGCAGAACGGTCACCCAGTGCCGTATGAGAGCCGGAAGCTCATCCCCGCAGAAACGTGGTACACGACAAGGGATCAAGAGCGCCTTATAGTAGTACATGCTTTTAAGATGTGGCATTGCTACCTTGAGGGTGCTGAAGGTGGTGTGACGGTCACGACCGAACATAACCCACTGGTGTTTTTTCAAATGCAACCGAACCTGTCAAGACGATAAGCGTGTTGGAGGAAATACCTGAGACGATTCTCATTCACATGGGAGTATCGACCAGGACGCATCAATGTGGCCGATCCACTAAGCCAACAGCCTGTGGAAATTGAAGCAACCATCAAGGTCGGTGGGTGTTTTGTGGCCATTGCGACAACCACTGTGCGAACACAAAAGCCCCCTGCACCTCTGCGGTAACCACCTCGAGAGATTATCCACTACAACGGTTTTGTCAAGAGAACCGGGATGTGATACTGTGTGGATTCTTGGTTTCAAGAATCTCAAAATCCAGACAAGTACCGATTGGTGGAGGCCTTAGGAATATTTTGGCACGGAGAATAAGTTTTTGTGCAGACTCGGGAGACCTTCGAGCAAAGATTATTTCCCACTTCTACGACCCATGGTCGCAGATGATGTGGGACCTCGAAAGACCAGACATGCACTCTCGGACCACTATTGGTGGTCAGGATGGAGTGTCGATGTCCATAAGAATTGCATGACATGCAGCCCATGTCTTCGGAATAAGGCTGGTAACAAAAGGTCTGGTGGACTTCTCCAAGAGCTTCCCATTCCCGGGACTCCATGGGAGTGCGTCGGCACGGGGTTCATTATTGGTCTTCTGGACACGGCTTGTGGCCACGATGCAATACTAGTGGTTGTGGATCTTCTGACGAAGATGACACACTTCATTTCTACAACCATTGATGTGAACGTAGAGGAGACTACTCGTCTCTTCTTTGAGGGTGCCATGAAGTACCACGACTTGCCGTTGCGCATTATCTCCGATCGAGGTAGAAAACTTGCTATTAAGTTATGGCAAAATATGGATGAGTACTTTGGCGACACGTAAAAAATGTCAACAATATTTCACCCTCAAACTGACGGACAAACGGAGCGCATGAACTACAATCTAGAGCAAATGCTCCATATTTACGTGGACCCTGCCATGAATGACTGGGACGAGTTCCTCGCACCGACAGAGTTTGTGGTGAATAACTCGATGAACGAGTTCACACAATTTACACCATTTGTGTTGAAGAGTGGACGGTATCTAATAGTGCCCTCTTTATTGATGAAGAATGGGAGTACAGGAGGACAGGTCCCTTCTGCTCAAGCCTTTGCCGAGCGCATAAAATCCTTGTTACAAGAGGCAAAGGATCACCTCTAGGCTGCTCGGCAACGACAAAAGGCATATATCGACAAAACTCACCGTGAGGTCCCGCTTGACATCGGTGACAAAGTGTTGCTTAGCACTAAAAATCTTTGACTGAAGTCGCCAAGGGCACAAAGACATCTACCAAAATGGGTTGGGCCGTTTCCTATCGTTTCACGTATCGGGCCTCTGACATACTGATTGCTACTTCCATCGAGTATGAAGATACATGACGTGTCTCATATGAGCCTGCTGGCTCCATACACGGTCAATGGAACTGTGAGCCACCACCGGCGGTCCTTGCTGCCGACCGCCAATATGAGGTTCTTCTTCTACTCTAGCACCGAGAGCATATACTCCGGTTACGGGTTATTAGGGAATACCTTGTTAATTGGGCCGGGTGTGGACCTGAACATAGCTCATGGAAGCCCGAATCCCATAGGGATGGTCAACGAGTGTTGGAGCGAGCTAGCAGCATGCACAGATTGACGCGTGTGAGGAGGCACCAAATGAACACGGAAAAAGTGAACAACATTCTCACAAGGCGGCATTCATGGACTGCGACAATAGGAGGTTGGGGACGCCCAACATGGTTGTCGCGCGGACGCTCTTGCTTAAAGGGGGAAGGCCGCTAGCCGTGCTGAACGACAAGCTGAAGCTTAGGTCCAAGTGCCATACACGTGTTCATGTTTAGCTGGTGATTGAAAGCATCAATTTTCTTTCACAATGTTGATGACTCACTATGTGGCACTCTCACTTGTTGTTCATGAACCAGGACTGTTCATAATAAGTTGGGAGGAATGTAGCGGGAGGGCCGGTTCGGCCCTCCCACCTCGCGATAACGAGGGGGTGCTTGCGAGCCACCCCTCACTATTGGGAGGGTTGGCTGGTGGCCAGCCGCTTGCTGGCGACCGGCCGACCGGCGGCCGGCCGGCTGGGTGGTCAGCGGCCGGTCAACTGACTGGCCGGCCACCCGCCGGTGAGCCACCAGCCGCTGATCGAGCTGGTGGCTCGATCGGCGGCCAGGAGACCGCGAGGCCTCAAGGGCCGAGGCCTGTGGCCTCAAGCCCTCGTCCTCACTCTCCCCTCCTTGCCTCCTAAAGTAAGCAAGGTGAGGGATAGAGAGTGAGGGAGTGAGGCACGAGAGAAGCATTTAGTGCTGGCGTGGAATTGCCGGACGTGCCTCGCACGCGACGATTTTGTGCTGTCACATAAAAAATAGAACTCAAACGAACTTGAGTTCAAACTCGTGCAAACTCACGAGTTTGAAGGAATACCCCCCCCCCCCCTCGTTTGGGACCTAGAATGAGGGGGCGAGGTAAAAACGGAAATGGACCTCGGAAGAGTTGAAGTATTCAATTCTTCCCGCACGGGTCGTTGATGACGATTGCCCCCGGTGTGACGCGGAGGGAAAAACCCCTCAAGTGAGCTCTGGACGGCCACTCGGCAAACTCCCACGATGACCGAAGTGCAGGAGCTGGAGATGGAGCCGTTACAATTGTCTTTTGGACGAACCAGGCTGATAATTCTACCGACACCAAGAGTTGGTGTATCACAGGAACCTTGAGGGAAAAAGGCCGCAAACGGGCGGTCTGACTCTCATGGAGTCGCAAGAAGGACTTACCCTCACAGATTGATGCACCACGTCAGCCTGCCTGGTGCTGGAGTTGTCGCCCTCCGCTGCCAAACATGCATTTCTGTGCATGTTTGACATCTGACATCATCGTTTGGCCTCCTCGTGAAGACGATGTTGAGACTGTTGGCAAATTTTAGAGTTTTTCTAATGCGTTGGGTGACCACTTGTTGAATAAGAAAGGACCCATTTATAGGTGAATAACAGTAACACTAAAAAGGAAATCAAAATCTTGAAGAATTCATGATGCAGTACGGTAGGTTCAATAATTTCAAGGATTTGTTGGTGTGTGAGCCTTGAGCTGTCTGACTGTCATACAAACTCGTGTAGCGAGAGCCTCCTAGTTTGTCCTGATAGTTCTCTAGCAGCTACATTGCTCCTTTTGTGGCATGTGTAGCCGCATAGTTCACCCATACATGTTTGATAGAGTTTTCCCGTTGGTCGAGACCCGGGCACTAGGTGGTTTGTGCCAGTGTTCTGGGAGACCCCATAGAAATTCACCGCATTGTCTCTGACAGGTTGTGCACTCCTTCTGTGGTTGAGACCCGGGTGCTCGGTGGTTTGCACCGGTACCTTGGGAGACCTAGCACTGATTCATCTAGTCTTTGTTGACCCTTTATCATACATGTGTAGTTTGCATGTGGCTGAGACCCGGACGCCCGGTTACATGTTCCGGCATCTCGGGGGGCCTAAAATTGCCTAGTCTGGCTAGTCGGTGATGCTAGTGTGTCACCGTAGAGTCTGAATGTGTTTGGGGTGTATTGCATATTTTCCCATTGGTCGAGACCCGGGCACTTGGAAGACTCTTCCAGTTCCTCGGGAGACCTCCATTGTGTGGTTTTGTGTTCTGTGCCGTGTGTATTCCCCGTTCGTTCCTTTTGGTGCAATAGGGATGATGGGGCCTGGTGGGCTAGCCGCCAGTCCCCAGGAGTAAGCTCTCAGTCGGGCTCATTCTACTCTCTCCTTGATTCTTAATTCTTGTGTTCAAGACTTTGCCAAATCTCGGCGCTGCAAATCTCCCGCTCACCACCAGAGCTGATGTCTCATCCAACATGGGCCTGCATGCCCTAGACCAATTTTTGCAGGATTTTGTCAGGAGAAACATGCAGAGTCCCATAAGCTTTGAACAATGAAGAGAGAAATGACAAGAAACAAGCTCACAGCAGGAAAAAACTATTGCAATGCATCACGATGCACGAGACAGGTCTCTTTTGGCCATAACTATGCGTGCAAGCATCCAAACGTAATACCGTCTGAACCTTAAGATATAGTTATTCATGAAGATGCTGGGAAGAAGTGTGCAAGGGTCCTGGCATGGTGAGGAGGTCCGCACATGTCACACACGCCATGGATGTGGAAGGTGTACTCGGAAACACAACAAAGACAGATTTTTGGGAAGGGGGAGCGAGATGTTAAGGACCGATTGGTGTACACCTTGTTTGCGCATCATGCATGGCAAGGTCACACTCCCACCCCGGGGTTCAAGCCCAACCTGTCGGTATGAAACCGAGGGCAGCTACTCATTGGTGCACAACCATCAGCCCGCACGGTGGCCCCCTAAGGATCAGCACCCGGGAAATATGACAGCTCCCCCAAAAGCCCACGTACCAACATAAGGTAGACCGAGGAAACCAAAGTGTCCGAGGTCTGGCCTCATCCACATCCAAGCATGAAAGTCATGAGAAAAGGTAAGATATCATTAGGTTAATTCAGAAAGCATCTGGGGGAGCTCGGCGACTGCCTGATGAGACTGGCACCAACAACATGCTCCAGTCTTATGTGAGAACTCTCCATATGAAGCCATTGTCACTCAGTCCCTTGTACATGTTTGTGGGTGCACGTGGGGTTGAGACAAGAGGGCAGATCAAGTGTGAGAGGTCAGGTGTTGGTTGATGTACCACAGACACATTGTGACCTCTGGCATCGCGGCATACTCACCACACTAATGCAAGTGATTGACGTTGGCGGTGCACTGCTGCTGGCCCCACAGTCTGCAGAATGACGACACATGGGTTTGTACAAGGAGGAGATCCAGAGCCCCCCAGAAGCATTTGAAGTCCGTCTTAGTTTTGTTAAATTGTTGTGAACGCTAGGTTTCCTAGTGAAAGTTTCTGGGGTCTGTAGCCGGGTTGCTCCTCACAGACTATGTGCTCCAGGTGGTTTATACGGCTGTCCACTTACAGGTTTATTCCAAAAAAAACCAGGACCGATTGAGTTTGGCTCCACATAGGACGTGGATTTCGAGCAAGGGCGAGCTCGCTGATCGCCCACTTGTCACCTCACTTCCTGCACTGAACACTACTTATTTTTGCTACTCGCTCTTGACTTTCGCGACTCGTGTGTGGGAAACTCTATTTCATGGCGTTCTGCCTCTCTTGGCATTCCACGCATACTTTCTTTGCATCCTCTCACACACACTAGGCTTGGTTACCCCCTGGTATCAGAGCAGTGGTGAGAGAGTGAGGCGCACTCGCAATTGAGTGCACGATCCTGGCCATAGGGTGACTGTTCGCTGTCGCCGCCACCGCATCCGCCGCCGTCCTCGCTCGGATATCAATCTTCTCCTAGCCTCAAGGAGGACCCCTCTGCACTGTGGGCTTTACTCTGCCTGTAGGGCCTGTATACATCATCGCTGGTGCCGCATCACATTGGCAGCAACTGTGACATGGAGCATTCTGCTGCCGTCACTGCCATCTTCCTGGCGGGAAGCAGCAGCCCCGTGGAGAGGACATCCACGGGGAGGTCAGTCTCCATGCCCGCGGGTCTTCACAAATCCGCGGGCTCTCCAGTAACCACACCAGCACCGGCAGCTACGGACATCATGCTCTACCGTACTTGCAACCCAGCACAGACAACAACCACAGCAGAAGCCACAATAGCAGCCCTGATCGCACAGTCACTGCTACAATCACAATTATAGCATCTGCAGTCATGATAGCGGTAGCAGCCGCAACAGCAACAACAGCAGCAACAACAGTAGCAGTAGTAGCGGCAGCAGTAGCAGCAGCAAGCATCAGGAGAAGCCAAAACCCCAAAAGTGTTTCCTTGGCTGTGATAGCATTTGCAGCAATTGCAGCAGGAATAGCAACGGAAGCAACAGTAGCAGCTGCAGTGGTAGTAGCAAAATTACTGGCAGCAGCAGCCGCAACAGCACCAGCAGCAACCATAACAGAAACAGCAGCCGCAGCTACCGCAATAGTAGCAGTAGCAATATCGGAAGGAGCCTATACTCCACATCTACAGCATTGGCTGCAACCACATTTGCAGCAATTATAGTAGTAGCAGCAGCAACGGTAGCAATAGCAGCAATTTCAGCCGTAGCAATGGCAGCAGCAATGTCGGAAACAGCCGTGTCCTCACAGCTCCTACCTTGGACTCGACATCATCTTCGGCAGTCACAGTAGCAGTAGCATCCAGTTAGGACACCGCTGTGGTGGTGCACCGTCTGTCACAATGGCGCATTGTGAATTCCTTCGAGGGGAGGACGGGGCACCACCAAGTGTGTCATTACAAAAGCATGAGCAGTGACCGTGCATCCTAGTCTGCCTCAGCGCCGTCAGCGCAGACGACTTGTCAATTTCTGGTAAACGTCTCTCCTCCATTTTCTCCCAGGGGGGATCCATAGCCGCACGATCCTCAAGAGCTGGAGATCACTGCTACTCAGCTGTACACACCACTCACACAGGACATCATTAGTCTTCTGAGTGCGCTGACACATACGACCTCTGCTGTCATAGACGCTGCTACAGCCGCCGCCGCCACATTTGCAGCAGCTGCTTGAGCCTCACGTGCTCCTGTCTCTACCTCAGCTGGGCATGCAACTGAGGCGTACACTAAGGCCGCAGTTGTAGTTGGACCCATTGTTGCAGCTGCTGCAGACATAGGCACACAGATTTCTATAGCAGCATCTGCCATCGCATCTGCAACAGCTTCAGATGCATTGGCCACTGCAGCAGCCGCATCCTCCAATTGCATCTCTACAGCAGCGACTGTTACCGGTGCAACATCAGCTCCATCTGTGACATCCAGCATCATCACAGTGACCCTCTCAATTGTAGCCATCTTCACCACCATCGGCACGGCCTTTGTCACCGGAGCACTTGCTCTAGTGGTTCCCGCTGCCTCTACCATCTCTATTCTCTCTGCCGCCTGAACTACCGCACTTTCTCTTCTCCTTGCGTTCCTACGCATCCCATCGCCCCCTGCCGCCTCGTGATCTGCTCTCTTGCATGCTATGCCTGCATGTCCTCTGTCCCTACTTCTCCTGCGGTAGCTTTTCCTGTCTGACTCGGGATGGGCTGTCATAGCCTTCTTTCTACTTGCCTAAGGAACCCCCATTTTTCCCACGCCCATAGGGGCAAAGAAAACTCTGTCAAAATCTGTCCAGCAGGGCCCTCATGTCGTCACCATGCCCTGTGACAATGAGTCAGTCATTACGTCCCTTCAGTGTCAGCTGGCCCTCGCTTGCGAAGCTCAGCAGGAGGCTGAAGATTGCCCTAAAATTGTCAGAATACAATTGTGCGACCTTTGATGATGAGGTTGCCGTTATCGTGCTGATTCACCTTCCCGCTGCGTCTGCTGTCCCACCTGCTGGCGCCAATGCTAATTCCAATTCTGGCACATCTTCCACACCTTCTGCCTCTAGCACTTATGCTACTCCACCTGCTGGCACCCCCACTTCTGCTGCCCCTCTTACTACACCACGCCATCATAATTTCACGCTTTCATCCACCTGCGCATACCTCTAGGCTCGCCTTTTCCTCCTGGGAAGTGCGCTTCAGCGCCTAGGCTCAGGGGGAGCAGCTGTGGGATTACTACTCTCCAGCTGTTCCTCCCTTTACACCTATTTCTGCTGAGTCCATCCAAGCTATCCGCACCCTTATTTCTGCTACTGTGCCCGAGCCACTGATTGATGATGTTGGCACCTTCAATGCTGATCCTGCTCTCCTGCGCCTGGCTGAACCTGTTGACGCATATACAATGCTTTGTCGCCGCACCACTGTCACTGGACGAGCCACTTCGAGCACGCTTACAGTCCAGTTCAACAGGCTTCTCATGCATGCTCATGAGACTACCAATGCTTATTGGGCTTGCGGTCTCAAGCTCATTCGTGAGCTTGGCGATGGAGCACCTCGCCAACTCTTTGCTTTCCTTGCCACAGTTAATGGCCTCATCCCTGAGTTGTCTGAACTCCTTCGTGACATCAAAGTAGATGAGCTGCAGCGCCTTACCTTGCAGCCTTTTCCACCAAATTCTCCACCTGGCGTTGGAGCCCTCTAGGACTTCACCTCCTAGCGCCTCACTGCATGGTGGACCAGCCTCAAGAACAAGCGTTTTCTCCCGTACGTGTCCCGTCCCCCAGTATGATCTTTGCCAGTTAAACTCTCTGTGTACATATCTTCTCTTGTGGGTGGTCGTGAGCGCGCACGGCATGCTGATGCAAGGACTGGAGGCGACGTACCATGACAGCTCGTGACTCCTCCGCCCCGCACGTGTAGTCGCCTCCATCCTGCTGGCATGGCCCTCTCTCCTCCATTCCTCAGCAACGGCCTTGTTCTCTAACTTACCTGACCTATGGTTGTCCATTGTTGTTTTACTAGGTCAAACCTGCACAACCACTACTAAAACCTAGATCAGTCCTAGAAAGACATGCGTGCTGTTTCATGACTGGGTGTGCAGGGCAGGGTGCGGACTAGCCGGCCCTTTTGCTGGGTGCGAGGGCAATTTCCCCTCGCTCCACAATTGCGTGCCGGCGAGCGAGGCTCGCCGGCCCGCTGGGTGGGTTTCGACTAGCGAGACTCACCCGTACGAGGTACTCATTGTCGCCCCTTGACACTTGTACTTAACTGAGGGTCTCCATGGCTGCTATGACTAACCCGCACCTAGCGTAGCCGATACTTGACCGTTTTGGCTCAAACAAGTTGCATTAGATTGCATCTGGATTCTTATGGTATCAGAGCTAGGTTAGATGGCTGATAGTGGCAAATCAGGCCGGCGCCAAGCAAACATGTGGGCGGCCGAGTGACGATTGACCGTAGAGCCGCGCAGCAGCCGTGTAAGCAGGCCGCGCAGGCCCCCAGGAGCGTCGAAAACCATCCCCTAGGCCGCGCACTGCGAGTGGAAGCGGCGCAAGAGACCGGAGCGACGCTAGAGGAAGGAAGGGGGCGGACGAGAGAGCCCAAGCGCTGCCGTCCCTCACCTAGGGGGACAGCGGAGTCTCCGTGTAGGTCAGGACAAGACCTAACAGGTACCAAAGGTCAAGACTGGTGATCCCCATCGAGCTTAGCGCTCGCAGTAGAAAACTGGGCCCAAAGTGGGCCCAATGAGTTGCTGCCAAAATTTACTTCAGCAGTACACACACACACACACACACACACACACACACACAC
>SZWC01000473.1:126988-160151 GCA_023375785.1 Penium margaritaceum
TACACACACACACACACACACACACACACACAGACGCACGCACACACAGAGAGAGACACATCTGTGAAGGAGAGTAAATCAACATGGCTGCCGTGCAAACCAAGTGGACCTCTAAAGCATCAACACACTGAATTTCTACGGCATTCTTGCCGTTTTCAGCCACTTGGATGAAATAGGGCTTGCGTCATGGGCTAGCTAGCAGGTTACCTCATATAAATTGATTGTTGCAAAAAGCTCACATGGTAGCATGCCCGCATACAAGTTTGGATGATGTGGAAAAAAATTCATGCTTGGTTGGATTTGTGGTTGCTTAGGCTAGTAGCTGGGTGCTGATCCTTCTGGGGTTATGCTGCTGGACATTTCCAGCAGAAGTCGCTCTGTGATTTATTCCGGTGAGGTCTGGCTCAACCCCAGGATTGGCGCCGATCACGCCTCGTGCATGATACGCGAGGCGTGACCCTTGCTTCTCTTAACTGCCAAAGACTTCTTGCATTCTGAGTGAGCTTGCAATCAAAACCATGGCGTCTCCCTCTCTCCTACGAACTCCCTCTCTCCCTCATGTTCGTTCCCCATTTTTACTACCTAAACACTTACACAAGTACGTGTTGTGATGTGAGTTGCCCCCGCCTGTCTGTACAACTTACAGGGACAACTCGGCCGTGTCCATGCTTGTGTAGATCTCTGATGCGGACCCAGCTGGCGTCAGAGCACCGACGGGTGGTAATCCCACCCACCAGCAGTTCCCAGACAACTGTTACGACGTTTTGGGTGCTTGCTCGGATGCACTGCAGTTTTTCTGCAGTCGCTAGAGTTTTCTTGGTAGACTGGCTCTGAAACCTGATTTGCATGTTTTGCATTTGGTTTCCACCGATCGGTGATGGACCTGTGCGTGTGACCAGTCGTAGTGTCCGGCTTGAGATTTCGCATCTCCAGGTTTAGACGGTGTTGCGTTTTCATGCCTTTGAGCAAAGTTATGGCCAAGACAATGGCTTTGGGCTGGTTTTAGGACAAACTAATACTGCGGGGTAGGTATTCATAGAGTGTTCTTGTTAGTTTTCTTTTGTCTCTGCATTACTAAGCTATTGGAGCTTATGACGCTTAGCGCATCTCCCGAGCCTAACCCTGTTTCTTGAACTTGCTTGCATGCTAGTGCATCAACTGACTGGAAAGTGTCGCCACTTCAGCCGCAGGAAGGCTAGCACAATTCCTAGAAGTTTTTTATGATACCAGAGTGGCGAGAGCTTTCTCGCTGAATTGCGCCGCAAAGATGCAGCACAAAAAGTTGTAGTGAGATTCACCATAGCAGACATATCCTGGGATTCGTTGCAACAGATGGTGGCAGTAGAGACAGCGTCTCGACGTCAGCACCAGCGGCATCACCACGCAGCCACTAGAGTGGGAGGTAGCACCGGTAGTGGGGATGTGAGTTATCGTCACCACTGTAGCAGCAGGAGCTGTGGCAGCAATGAGCTGCAGCAGGCACGCCAAAGGGTAGCAACAGCAACAGTTTTTCTTGCTATCACTAGCAGCTTGTAGCAGTAGCTCACGGCGGCAGTTGCGAGCAGTGAGAGTGCACAATGGTAGTGGCATTGCGGAGGGTGGCAGCAGCAAGTAGCAAAAGTAGCACATCGGCAGTAGCAGAAATGGTAGCAGCACATCAACAGCATTGCACCTGCTATAGCCACAGCAGTAATAGCAGCAGTATCAGCACTGCAGCAACGACAGCGGCTACAACAGCATAGCAATGGTGATAGCAGCCACAGTAATAACAAAAATGTCGTAGCAGCAGCCGAAGCTGCTATCTTGCGCAACACTTCGGGTGCATAGCAGTCGCTGCTCAGTAGTGCTATGAATTAGCACTGCTGCTACACAATTGTGTAGAATTTGCACGAGTCTGCATAGCTGCTATGAATGTCTGTGCAACCCCTGCACAGGTCTGTGTGGCCCCTGTGCAGCCACAAGCAGGGGGTGACTCAACCACCCCCCTTCTGTAGCCACGCGATCTCTACGTGGGCCACAAAAAAACCTCGCTAGAGCAAAATATGACGGAGTTTTATTGCCAGCGCTTTCTTTTTCCAGCAGAAAAATGCTGACGTCATCGTCAAGGGCACTGATGTCAACAATTTTGAGTCAAATCGTGGAAATTTTCCAGTGTTCCAAATCCTCAGGAAACGCTCATAGTTCTTTATCCTTATCACATTGGCGTTTGGACCCATACTAAGCGACCACCTTGCGTCAGGCGATGACAAGGGAAAGGAGCCGACTGATCTCCCCGGCACGAGCTCGCTGTCAGGCTCGTCGAGCCCACGTACTCGGGCAATAGACATGTTGCGATAGGCACAAGCTGAGATCAGGCACCAGCAGCAGGAGCAGTTTTCCGCTCTCTACGACATACATGCCTTGCTGTAGAGCCTGTTTAGACGGCAGCAGACTCCACGTGGCACAGCTAGATCTACACCACAGGGGCAGCCGACTACATCCACTAGCTTTGCGAGGCAGCAGCACACCTCTGAGGAGCAGGATTGAGAAGAGGAGGAGATAGATGTATGAATGTGCAAGATTCACACGCAACTAGATCGCCTTGCCCAAAAACACACAACCACAGGTGCATCTGTTGCACCAGCGTGTCAATCCCCCTTGAGATGGGTGACCAGCATCTCCTTCGGTGGGCTGCCCATCCCACGGGTGCTCGCCCCACTTCCTGAGGTTACCCTCCACACGGAGCCACAACTGAAGGACGTTGAGACTTAGCCACCGTGATAAAAAAGTGATACTCTGTTTGACTGCTAGGAGGTACTTTTACAAATGTGAACTGACATAGAGAGAAGGCCCTATTACTTGAGCTAGTACCAGACCGCTAACGCCCACCAGAATCAGACAACAGTGAGAGCCATGCGCAGTCTGCTTTACGTTGGTCCCCAGGAGGTAGTTGTGGACTTCTGTCCTTTCCTAGGCCCACCTGGGATGGGTGCTAGGGCGGACCCTCGCGTCCGGTGGGAGTTGGCCCTCACATTGTTCACAACAGAGACACACGCGGTGAGGGCGTTCCTGTCAGAGAAAGTAAGTGAGTTCCTCGAGTGGATGCGGTTCATAGATCGAGCATGAGAAGTCACAGGAAGCAATGATGGAAGCTGATGTAAGCTAAGAGATCACAGGAAGCCATGTAGGATGTGCGAAGGCAGCAAGAGCTTGTGGATAGATAGATAAGAGGCATGAGGAGACATAAGCCCGGCCAGCGATGTGAGCATGATGAAGAGTTGAGGCTGCGTCTGGGCCAAAGTACCGAGGCGCGGGCTGGAAACCGCACTGCCGAGGTGACATCAGCAATGACGTAAGCTGAGCAAGTGGGGGCGCAGTGTCAGTGACACGGGCACTGCAGCTTTTGGAGTAGGAATTAGGATTGGGTGCAGTGCGTGGAAGCATGAGCACTGAAGTGATGAAGATGCGGAATTGGGTACGGCCAAACAAGGCGAGCACGAGAAGTACAGATGTGTCCAGGAGTGAATGCAGATCAGAGGCGTGGATTGGGAATAAGCACTGGGGACAGGCCAGAGGGCCGAGCCAAAGTGGGGGCAGGGCGGGGCCCGGGCCCGGAAGAAGTGACTGAATGACCTTAGAAAAAGGTAACTAGTACATCACATGCAGCAGTACATACATTAGTACTAGTCCTAGAGTCTGTCCTAGAGCTAGAGCTAATCCTATGGTGGGCGGTACGATAGGCGTCACCCTAACCACCTTGCTGCTGCCATAGCTTCTGTTGAAGGTGAAGACGCGGAGCGGCTCCATGCTACTGTTGGGTCCGTTGTGGGTTTGGTGCGCTGGTCGTTGGTTTGGTTCATTGTCGTGTAGTTGGGACCGTAGTGCAAAGAGCCGGTAGCGGTAGTTTTGGCGGGGTACTTGACGGCCGTTGGGGGGTGGATAGACCAGCCGTTGGCTGGTGTGCAGGAGGTATTCTGCGCTAGCCGGCTGTTGCGGTGGATTTCCGATAATCCCTGTTCTTTGGAGCTGAACCGGTATCCCCTCAATATTGGAGCTCGTCTCGGACACACTTTTTGGGGGGAAGCTTGGTCTTGCTCAAAACCCGGGGCAGCTGGGAATATGTCTTGAGCGTGTGTCTTGCGGTGAATGTTGTATTCTCTGACATTTCCACTCACTGCACCAAGGAGGATCAGAATTGGTAGCAGCATACTGGCACTATGCGATGCGCATCTACCATTGATTGGGTATTGGAGGAGGGTCCCAGATCTGGGTGGCTGACACTATCATGCTCGGTGGGCACATGGCGCACACTGATCTCTACACCTTTGTCCATCGACCTGGCTTAGAGGAGCTGTCCAATTCCCTTGTGCTGCTTCCTTGGGCCCAGAAGTACTATCTTTAGAGGACGGGAGCCAAGAAGGCTGCTCAGACGCATCAGGCTAGCCCCTTGGTAGCAATGACGACGGAATCCCTCTGCCTCTTAGCTCCTCCTCCTGCACTTCCTCTCGCTTTTCCCTGCCCGCATCAGCTCAGGGCGTGGTCACTACCACACAGGGGAAGAAGGGGAAAATGAAATGTGGCAAGGGGCATTAGTAGCAGCAGCAGCAACAACCATTGAGCAGTGGAAGTGGATGCTCTGTCCACTGCTACAACTATAGCGGCACTCATCAATACACTGAGTGCCAGCAGCCGTTGGACTGGAGCCGGATCACACGTGGCCTGGATGTTGCACATGACTAACATGTTGAAATTTGGTGAGATCTTTTAACCGCTTGATTTGCCGCACAGAACAAGTGCGCAATACACCAGTCACCAGAACAATTCCTCTTGGGAGGAACACCAAGGATCAGGTGATATTCAAGAGATGAAGACAAATGAACTATATTTCTTGCCAAGTGACAGGGAATCACTAGAAAGAGTTCAGGTACAAAAAGATCCATCCTAGACTATTTACCACTGCTACCAGCCCCATCCCCTTGTGTTGTTGCTTCATGCGTGGTGATCCGCGAGTGGGACAGTCAAGTGCTTGACCGCCGGCGGCAGTTTGTCAATGTGCACAGCGTTCTCCTTGCCTGAGCTTGCGTTCTCTTCTCTTCATCGTGCCATTGATCTGGTTTTAGGTATTTTGCGCGCGATCTTGCTTCTGGACTCCTTAGTTGAATATCTAGAAGTTGCAGGCCGTTAATCAATACTGATCAACCACTGTCAAGGCCTGTTGATTCAGGCACCCATAGTCCATAGTCTGCAGAGTGTCCGGTCTGCTTTGTGTCCTGTCAGTGTCGATACGCCACATCACAGAGTCTCGCTCCTGTGACCTCAACAGCCACCGCGTTCAATTGTGAAATCATTAAAGCAACATATACTGCCCGTACTGAAGTCCATTATCAAATAACAGGTACCATGGGGCAGTGGAGGCATGGGACTACCCTCTCTCCTGACCAACCCAGACAGGCTAAGCAGTAGGGAGTAGGTAGAGTAGGATACGGAGGGCTAGGGGAGAGAGTGCCCTCTTTCCCCTAGCTCTCTGTTGCTTTTGCCCATTGGAACAAATGTCATTTTTCAAAACAATGGATGTCTCCCGGCACCACTCAGACAGGTCGCACGATGAATGTGAGAGCAGCCGAGCCTTCTACTAATCCGGGCAGTGCTGGAGGCTTGGAGCCACAAGACCACAAGATTGCGGAGCTTTGTCAGCTGCTGGCACTTTGCACTCAGGTAGGTGCGAGTGTGTTTTCACTACAAGGAAGTCCCAAGATAGTTTGTTCTACTGTGTCTGTTGCCTGTGATGATGCTTGTGGGGGAGTTGTCACGGTTTGTGATGATGATGGACCTGACAGTACCAACTTGCTTGACAAGTCAAAGGTCCGTGCCATTTGACATTGTCCCGAGTCTTCTGCTGAGCTTCTAGCAGAGGCAGAGGGTTCTATGGCAAATTGTTTAGTGTTGATGACAGTTCGTGAGCCGAGTGGCACCTGGATCATTAAATTCGGTGCCACCCATCACATGAACTGTCGTTGTAGCGATTTTGTCATGCTCGGTCCTGTTGCGTCCGTTCGTTCATTGTGCACAGGGTTTGGTCAGTCACTGCCTGTCTAGGGAGTTGAGGTAATGCGGTTTGATGGTCTTTCTGGCCCCTTGTACATTTCCAATGTGCTCTTTCTCCCTGCTCCTGATCTCAGCCTGCTCTGTCTTTGTGCATGTACATGGAGAGTTCTCATTGTTGCTCCTGACTCTGCCGCAATGACTGATCGTGACGCATGTGCCATTGTTCTTCATGCCTCCGTTTTTTATGACCTGTATCGTTTTTTCTTGTTGCACTCCCTCCATTTCTTCTCCCTCTTGCTCTCTCTTTTGTGCATGTGGTTGTCACTGGTGCTCTCACCGTTGAGCACCAGCGATTGCTGCATCGCCTTTTTCAGATGAACTTGGACAATGTGTCTAAGCTCGTTCGGACTGAGCCAGCCTCGGTCTTGACACGGCTTCCTTTGAGAAGCCGCCCAAGACTGATTTTCTTTTCTGTGCCCAGGGTAAGATGCATTGTTGCACTTACCATGATTCTACTTCCCAGGCACTGCGTTTGCTAGAGTAGGTCCACACGGACCTCCTCGGTCCCCTCCCAGTCGAACTCCTCTCAGATCGTGGTCGATATGTTCTTACCCCGACTGACGACTTAACCCGGATGCATTGGGTCTATAGCCTATGCCACAAGAGCCATATTGCCCTGGTGTTTTGCCTCTGAATGGTGATGGGTGAGCATCATTCTTGTCACTCCCTTCACACGTTCCACTCTGATTGTTGTGACAAGTTTTTTGACGAGATGGACACCTTTGTTTCTGAGCGTGGTGTTGAGCACCAACTCTCCATCCCTGCTGCACCATAGCAGAAAGGTGTGTCCGATTGCTAGAACTGCACCAAGGAGGATACAGTCCACACCATGTGGTTTGAGTACGGTCTTCCAGATTCCTTTGCATTTGAGGAATTTTCCTACATGACGCGGGTCTGGAACCGCCTGCCGTATGGTCCTCTTCTGGACCATGTCATGCCGTACCCATGTTAGAGACCTCCACACACAAGTGAGACTGATCTCCGTCTCGGTTGCGTCTAGAGGTCTTTAGCCTACGTTTGGAACCGAGGACCAGCAGGGGTCCAAGATCTCACCTCGGGGTTGCATGTGTGCCTTCCTCAGCATCTCCCCACAGTCAAAGGCCTGGCATTTTTGGGACCCCGTTCGCCATCGCATTGTTGAGTCTTGAGACACTCCCTTCTTGAAGGCTTTAACCTACTAAGACATGTCCAACATTCTGTTGCTGACCATTGACCATGTTCTCACATGTGTCACTTCGCTCCTACGGATGGGTCTGTCCAAGCATCCTCACTTGTCGTCCGATCTCCGGCTGCTGACGATCGAGCCGTCTTGGCTATGGATCTAGTAGCCTCTAGTAGCCTCCCCTCTGGTGCACATGATCCTTTGCTAGCGTCAAGCCTCTCAGGAACACCTGATCCTATGCTAGCGTCAGTACCCTCTGGCACACCTGATCTCGTGCTAGCGTCAGGCCCCCTCTGGCACACATGTTCCCATGCCAGCGCCATTCCCCTCTGGCACATCTGATACTGTGTGGGAATTAGTTCCTTCTGGCGCATGTGGTCTAGTGCTTTTGTTTCTTTACTCTGTCAAACATGATCCTGCAACAGTGAAAGAATCTCCAGTTGCTCCTGTCCATGATTATCCTACATCCTCTTACTTTCCTTGCGAGTCCAAAATCCCTCCAGCTATGGTCCAACCGCTTGCTATCGAGCCTGAGGTGAGCACCTTAGTATCAGGCTACTCTTGCGAGCCCGGTGGCGTCTTTGACCACTTGCATCTAGGGCTCAGTCAATGGTTGATTTGTTGCCTAGAGGGCCAACTCGCAATGTTCGGAGTGACAAGCATGGCATGTAGGCCCTAGGCTCGAGTGTCCAGGCAGACTACACACAGGTGCATCCAACATATCTTGTAGGCCATGATTTGGTCTTTTGTCAGTTCTTCATCACTTGCCATGTCTCGGCTGATCTTGTTGAAGTAAGGCCGAGTCCAAAGGTGTGCGTTTTTAGCCACCCAGAGCTCACCCTCAATGGCGCCTGATCCAAGGACATTGAAGGAGGCACTTTTGGCAGAGGATGCAGAATTGTGGGGTGCCACTTGTGAGGAGCTGAGAGCCATTTATGAGCATGGTGTCTATAAGCTTGTTTATATCCTACTTCGGCTGAAGGCCGTGTTGTGATTTGTGACGTTCCTGTCAACCTGTACAGTTTACTATGACCACTCGGCCATGTCCATGCTCGTGCAGATCCCTGATGCGGACCCTGGTGGTACCGGTGCGTCATCTGGTGGCGGAATACCAGGTTGGAGCTAACCGACGACCGTTCCACAGCTCTGGACGCTACCCGTGACCTCCTGCAATTTTTCTGCAGCACACAGGAGTTTATCAGTGGACTGGCTGTGGGCCCGATTTGCATGTTTTTGCATTGTGTCTCCACCGTTTGATGTTGGATGCATGCATGTGACCAGTCATAGCGTCCGGCTTGTGATCCTGCACGTCTAGGTTCAGACGACATAGCGTTCTGACATGTGTGTGCAGAGTTATGGCCAAAACAGTGGTTTTGGGCCGGTTTTTAGGACAGATCTTGCACTGCCGCGTGCAACACCCGCCGTGCGCCGCGGCAGGTACTTATGCCATGGACCTGTCATTTGTTCACTCTCTCTGCAAATTCTATTGAAGCATTCTGACACTTTGCCTTGTGTCTCCTAGCCAGACCCTTGCCGTCGTGTGCACGACTTGTGACTGTCGTCACCATCTGACTAGGCATTGACGCCTAGTCGACGGCTACGTTGCTAGGAAGCTTCTACGCACTTTCTCATGGTATTAGAGCAGTGAGACACTTCTCCCCGAGCTGCACAGCAGAGACGCAGCAGAGCAGCAGTAGTGAGAGTCACCGCTGCAACAGATGTTAGAGTCACCGCTGCAGCAGATCCACAGGGACCTATCGACGACAACCGATCGCAGTCAACGTAGCTCACCATCACCACGTGAACATGCATCAGTAGTGACAGCTGCAGTAGGCACCAGCAGCTGCCGACATTGGCATATGCAGCAGCAACAGCATTGAGTAGCAGCACCAGCAGTGCAGCAGAGTAGCAGCGCAGCAGCAGCGGTAGCAGCAGCGGGTGGCGGTAGCAGCACAGCAGCAGGGCAGCAGCGCAACAACAGCGGCAATAGCAGCGACAACAACAGCAGCGCAGCAGCAGCAGTGGTAGTAGCACAACACTAGCAGAGCAGCAGCGACAGCAGCAACGGCAGTAACAGCAGCGGCGACAGCAGCGCGCGGTGGTGGCAGCAGCGTGCAGCAGCCGCAGCACGCAGCAATAGCAGCAGCAGCGCGCAACTGCTGCTACAGCTATGTACGCGGCCGCCAGGTGGCCGCTCCGCACGCAGCCGCGTGGCTGCTGCTACAGCTCATGACGCAGCAGTAGCAACAGCTGAGCGGAAGCTGTTGCGCAGCTTCCGCGTAGCTTCCGCGCGGCTATTGCGGAGTGGACGCCTGCTTTTGTAGGAACCGCGAGGATTGACACAAAAAAGGGGGGAGGAGAGGGGAGCTGAGGTCAGCATTTTTTCTTGCTGACGTCATCAAGTCATGCTGACATCAGCAACTTCCTGCTGACATCAGCACTTTCCTTAGTGGAATTTTTGGTCGGAGAGTCAAACGTTGCCAGTGTTTCAACTCTTCGAGAAACACTGACGTTTCTACAATTCGACCATGTTCATGTCTCGGCCCATAATGTGCGGTGACATGGCTCCGTCCGGCGATAAGGGAAAAGGGGTACTGGATCCCTCTTCTTCCTCCTCAGGGGTCAGGAGCCCACGTTCGCAGGCTATTGAGGACCTGCACAGCCAGGAGGACGAAATGCGTTGCTTGTTGCGGGAGCAGACTGACGCCATCCGTACACTCACCGAGCTTCTTCGGGGTCATTCCGCGACCCCACGACAGACCTCTGATGGAGCAGCCGGGGTCGCACCTTCCACACAGCAGTCAGCTCCAGCACCGGAGACAGCAGCTGGAGTTGACCTGCCGCCTCTTGATCCTTGGGACGAGGATCCAGAGATGCCAGGCATGGAGGACGACTCCCTCGAGCGCGGGATTCGTATGCTTTAGGAGCGCCTCCGCCAGCTTCAGACATGCTCTTGGCTTCCACACACATCTCATTTTCTCGAGATTCGATCGTCGCCTAACCTCCACCCCAACGACTTCCCTCTTCCCGGTGTCTTTCCCTTCCCTCATCCTTCTCAGCCTGTGGTTGCTCTCTCTATGGAGCGGCAACCCAAGGACTTCGAGACACCGCCCCCACGGTGCGTTAGCGAGGATGGCTTTGGCTGCTAGGAGATCCTCTTCTAGGTTTCGACCACTTCAGGGGGTGTGTGGCCCTACTACCATAGTCCGTATCAGACTACAGAACAAGCACAGGTGCTGACAACGACTAGGGCGATGCGCGGACTTCTCTACGCCATGCCGCGCGCGACCGTCATTGACTTCCGCTTGTTCCTTGGCGAGGCGAGCACAGGCATTGGCGCTGATCCACGCGTGGGCTGGGACCTGGCGTTATCCCTGCTTGCTGCAGAGACACATGCCATCCGCACTGCGCACATTCGTGCCTTTAACTCCCTTCGTCAGGGGCTTGCCACGCCTGCAGTCGGCTACTGGCGACATGCCATGTGCATCTACACACGCCTTGGGACCTCAGGAGGTACACAGTTGTGGGCACTCCACACATGCCCAGAGTTCGGCTTGAGCACATAAACATCTTCATGAGGTACAGCGATGCTATGCTCGAGCCCTTTTTTGCCTCACTTCAGCTTCTTCCCTGGGCACACCAGCTTTTCCTCCAGGTGACTTCCGCCCGTGAGGTAGCCGTGACCCATCAGGAAACTCCCCTTGTTGTAGCAGTGGTCGCATCACCACCGATGCCTCTCCTACAATCCCCTTCCCCATCCTCCGTCACATCCTCATCTTCCTCTTCCTCTTCCACCCCGCTTACACTGACTCAGATACAAGGTGTCGCGGCAGCAGCACAAGGGAAGAAGAAGAAGGAGAAGTGCGGCTCGGTTCAACAGCAGTCACAGTAGCAGCCATCATCGGGTAGTAGCAGTGGATGCTCTGTTCACTGCTACAACTGTGGAGGCGCTCATCGCTACACCGAGTGCCAGCAGCTGCTCGATTGGGCGTGGATTACTCGCGGGCTTCAGGCTGCACATGCACTCCATTCTATGCCCAGCAACACATCCTCGGGGTGCGCGGCAACCACGATTGCAACAGTCCTTGCTTCACCACCGACGAGCAGCGGCGACCCGGACCCACGTGACCGCACCATCGCCGAGCTCCGATACCTTCTGGCGCTTCACTTTCAGGGAGGTGCAAGTGTGTTGTCACAGCCGGGTGGTTCACAGACTATCTATCCATCTATCCTTGTGGCTCGGGATGAATTGTGTGGGGGGACACAGTCGGCATGTGATGACGATGGGCCTGAATGTACCGACTGGATTCATGAGTCTCACCTTTGTGCCTTTTGTCGTTCCTCCCCATCAACTGCCCAGCGTCCTTCTGATGCCGAGTGTTCCATTGCCCGTTGTATAGTGACGTCCTCCAGTCGTGATTCCGGTGGCACTTGGATCATCGATTCCGGTGCGACTCATCACATGACTTGTCGTCGTAGTGATTTTGTTGTTTTTGGCCCCGTTGCGTCCGTTCATTCCGTCAGCACAGGCTCTTGTCAGTCCTTGCCAGTCTAGGGTGTCGGGGTCATGCATTTGGATGGTCCGTCTGGCCCCCTATATCTTTCCGAGGTGCTATTTGTGCCTGACCTTGAGCTCAGTTTGCTTTCTGTACGTGCTTGCACACCGATGGGACTCTCTATGGAGTACACTACAGAGTCCGCGACTGTGACTGCTATTGACACTCGCAGTGTTATCCTTCGTGCCTCTGTTGTGGATGACCTGTATCGTGTCTGTCGGACTTCTGCTCCTTGCTCTCCCTCCCCTTCCGCTCGTGTTTTTCTCACTGGTGTTCTTTCTCCTAAGCACCAGGGATTGCTTCATCGCCGCCTGTGTCATGTAGGCTTTGACACTGTATCAAAGCTCATTCGGACACAGCCCATCCTCGGTCTTGACGCGACTTCTTTTGAGAAGCCGCCCAAGACTGACTGTCTCTTTTGCGCTCAGGGTAAGATGCATCGTTGCACCTACCCTGACTTTCATTCTCGTGCACTTCGTCCTCTTGAGTTAGTGCATTCGGACCTTCTTGGTCCCCTCCCTGTCGAGTCTCTGTCCAATCGGGTTCAATACAACCTGACCCTGACTGATGACTTCACCCGGATGCGGTAGGTTTACAGCCTGCGCCAGAAGAGTGACGCTGCTCTCGCGGTTCACCTCTGGTTAGTGATGGCTGAACGTCAGTCCTGCCACACGCTGCACACCTTCCGCTCGGATCGCGGCGGTGAGTTTCTTGGCAAGATGGATAGCTTCTTCGCCAGCACGGGATTTTTCACCAGGTCTCCGCTCCTGCTACTCCTCAGCAAAACGGTGTTTCTGAGCGCTGGAACCGCACCATGGAGGATGCGGTTCGCGCTATGCGGTCTGAGTGCGGTCTCCCGGAGTCCTTTGCTTTTGAAGGCTTTGCCTACATTACTTGGGTCCGGAACCGCCTCCCGCACGGTCCTCTGCCGGATCACGTCACACGGTATGAGCTCTGGTTCGGTCACCGTGCTGACCTGTGCCTCGCTCGCGTCTGGGGATCCTTGGCTGTGTGATACACCGAGGACCAGCAGGGGTCCAAGGTCTCACCGCGAGGTCGCTTGTGTGCCTTCGTCGGCATCTTCCCGCGGTCCAAGGCATGGCGTTTTTGTGACCGTGCTCATCGTCGCATTGTTGAGTCATGCGACACGCTCTTCTTTGAGTCCCTCACCTACCGTGATCTGACTTCGATCACGTCGCTGTCCATCACACACGTTCCTAAGTGTTAGGTTTCTCGACGGATGGGGGAGTCTGTGCCTACGAGCACTGCTCGCTAGGTTGATGTGTCCGTTCGAGCTCCCTCCACTTTTCCGGCTCTTGATGACCCAACGATCATCGCTGTCAGTCCACATATCTCTCCAGCACCACCAACCTCTACCCCTGTCCCCTCGCACCCCACAGGTACCCATGATCCTGTACCTGTGCATACTCCTGTGACCATACCCACGTCCGCCGGCACTCCTGCCTTCGTGCGTGGACCTGTCTCACCTGCTCATACTGTCACACCGAGCCCCGTGTCTCCCACACCCACATCTCCTCGCACGGCATCACCAGCTCCCTTGCCTCAGCCCTCCCCAGCTGCGATTGTGCCCGTTCCTAAGCCTGAGGTGCGCCCCTCGAGCCCGGGTTACTCCCGTGAGCCTGGCGGTCATCTTTGACCATTGGACTCTCGAGCTCAGCAAGTTTCTGGTCCCATACACGGGCGCTCAACTCGTAGCATCGCGAGTGGTGATCCCGACACAAATGCCCTAGGCCTGAGTGTCCGCACTGAGCACACAGAGGTACATCCAGCGTATCCCCTAGGGCACGACCTCATCACTCGCGAGTTTCATATCGCATGTGACAGAGCAACCGATCTTGTGGTTGTCAGACCTGGCACTGAGGCGTACGCTCTTGCCACGCAGAGCTCTCCCTCTATGGCACCTTACCCGGGCACACTAAGGGAAGCTCTCTCATCACATGATGCTGACGCTTGGTGTGCTGCCTGCGAGGATGAGCTTTGCGCCATCCGAGAGTACAGAGTGTACGAGCTAGTCGACCTTCCACCTGGGAGGAAGGCTATTCAGGTCAAGTGGGTCTTTTGCAAGAAAGTGAAGCCGGATGGCTCACTGGAATGCCACAAGGCTCGCTTGGTCGTCAAGGGGTACTCTCAGATTGAGGGCATCGATTACACTAACGCATTTTCCCCTGTCGGCCGCATGACCTCAGCTCGAGCTCTGTTCGGTGTAGTGGCTCAGCATGTCTGGAAATTGCACCAGATGGACGTGAACAATGTGTTCCTCCATGGCTCTCTGGATGAGGAGATTTACGTGGCTCAGCCACCTGGCTTTGAGGACAGTGAGAAGTTCTGGTGCTTGTGCAAGTCCTTGTATGGCCTCAAACAGTCTCCTTGGTGTTGGAACCACTGGCACCCTGACTCGTGCAGGATATGTACAGAGCGAGGCAGATCCCTCTCTCTTCATCCGAAGGATGCCTGAGCAATTCACCGCCATCCTGGTCTACGTCGACGACCTTCTGATCGCGTCTCCTTCACTGGAGGCCGTGAAAGAGGCCAAGGCTGACCTCCAGACTGCCTACACGATGAAGGACCTTGGTCCTGCAGTGATGTTCCTTGGCATGGAGATTGTGCGTGACCGCAGATGCCGTACTCTACTATTGCATCAGGATTGATACACACGTGTTTTGGAGGAGCGTTTCAGCGACCTCCTCAGTGCAGTACCCACGGCTTCCACACCTCTCATGCCTGATGGGCAAGATGCCCTGAAGGTGGACGATCCCACACAGCTGGGGAAGATAGTGGATGTGACCCTGTACCTTTGCCTCATCGGATCTATGATGAACCTGGCCACCACCACACGTCCTGACATCGCATTTGCCGTCAACCTCCTTGCCCAATTCTCTCTGGCTCCACGTGCTAGAGCCCTTCACGCAGCTGTGCAAGTGGTGCGGTACTTGGTCTCCACACCGTACCTCGGACTCTGCTTTCGCCGGCAGCGTTCGGTGGTCCTTGACGGCTACACCGATAGCGACTAGGCCTAGAGTCCTGATGGACGCAGTCGCACCGGTTACGTGTTCCTGCTCGGTGGGACCGCTGTGTCCCGGCGCAGCGGGAAGCAGGACTGCATTGCACGTAGCTCATTGGAGGCATAGTACATTTCTCTGGGTGCAGGGGCTGCTGAGGCGGTATGGCTGTAGCGCTTGTTCCTTGAGCTCGACCAGTATGTACCCGCCATTGTGCTTCGTTGCGATAACCAGAGTGCTCTTGCCATTGTGGAGAACTCTGGTATCTTTCATGCTCGCAGGAAGCACATTGCGGTTGAGCATCACTTTGTGCGTGATCTGGTGGAGCGACACGTGATCTCCGTCATTTTGGTTGGCACTGACATGCAGCGTGCTGATTTCTTGATGAAGGCACTAGCATGCGGAAAGTTCCTGGTGGCCATTCGTTCTGTTAGACTTCGCCCCTTGCCTGAGAGTGGCTGAGTGTGGGATGTGTCTATGTCTGCATCGCATCTATCATTCCACTCATTGTTGTACTCATCTCAGTGCTGCACGTGTATGGACATGCGTACCATCGGGTCATGGGGGAGTGTTGTGATTTGTGACGTTCCTGTCGACCTGTTCAGTTTACTGTGACCACTCGGCTGTGTCCATGCTCGTGCAAATCCCTGATGCGGACCATGGTGGTACCGGTGCGTCATCTGGTGGTGGAATACCAGGTTGGAGCTGACCGAAGACCGTTCCACAGCTCTGGACGCTACCCGGGACCTCCTGTAGTTTTTCTGCAGCACACAAGAGTTTATCGGTGGACTGGTTGTGGGCCCGATCTGCATGTTTTTGCATTGTGTCTCCACCGTTTGATACCGGATGCATTCATGTGACCAGTCGTAGCGTTGAGCTTGTGATCTTGCACGTCTAGGTTCAGACGGCATAACGTTCTGACATGTGTGCACAGAGTTACGGCCAAAACAGTGGTTTTGGGTCGGTTTTTAGGACAGATCTTGCACTGCCGCATGCGACACCCGCCGTGCACCGCGGCAGGTACTTATGCCATGGCCCTGTCATTTGTTGACTCTCTCTGCAAATGCTATTGAAGCATTCTGACACTTTGGCTTGTGTCTCCTAGCCAGACCCTTGCCGTCATGTGCACGACGTGTGACTATCGTCACCATCTGACCAGGCATTGACGCCTAGTCGACGGCTGCGTCGCTAGGAAGCTTCTACGCACTTTCTCAGGCTATACATGCCAAGTGAGTCTTTTGGAAGAAGATGAAGTCTGACTTCTCACTAGATCTCTACAAGGCTCACTTTACAGCCAAGGGGATCTCACAAGTTGAGGATGTGGATTTCATTCACACGTTCACAACTGCTGGCCGTATGACCACTTCTCGCACCTTGTTTATGGTTGTTGCTCACCATGACTTTGATCTGCAATGGATGGACGTGAACAACACGTTCCTTCATGGAACTCTAGAGGAGGAGATCTACATGGACCAGCCACCAGACTTTGAGTTCGGTGACAAGGTCTGGCACTTGGGCAATGCCTTGTGCAGCCAAAAGCAGTCATCCCAGTGGTAGAACGTGGAGATCACTGGCACACTGGCCAGTGCCGGCTATGTTTAGAGTGATGCCTATCGATCCCTCTTTTTTAGTCAAACAGGTGTGAGCTTCACTGCCATCCCGTTCTATGTAGATGAAGTCCTGATGTTGTCTATTTCAATGTAGACCGTGGAGGAAAAGCCAGTCCTTTAGGCTGCCTACAGGATTAAGGACCTTCGTCCTGTAGCTGTGTTCCTCGAGATGGAGATCGTACGTGATCGTCAACGACGGAAACTCTTGCTACATCAGGCACGTTACGCCCGTGTTTTGGAGGAGCGGTTTGTTGACCTCCTTGGACCAGTTACCACAGCCTCTACCCCCATCACACCTGACAGGTAGGATTCCCTTATTGTTGATGATCTAGCACAGATGGGGGAGACAGTGAATGCGATCTTTTACTTGCACCTCATTGGCTCTCTGATGTACTTGGTCACAACTTTACTATCCGACATTGCTTTCTTTGTCAACATCCTTGCCCAGTTCTCATACTACCCTTGGGTGAGAGCCCTTCATGCAGCTGTTCGAGTGGTGCGGTATGTGGTTTTTACACCGTATCTCAAACTCTGCTTTTCACGAAAGTGTTTGGTGGTAGTTGACCGCTACACAGATGGTGAGTGCGCCTGGAGGCCTGATGGGCACAATCAGATAGGCTACGTATTCTTGTTGAGTGGCAACCCTCTATCATGGCGTAATGGCAACTAAGAATGCATTACATGTAGCTCATAACAGGCTGAGTATGTTGTATTTGGGGTTGGGGTTGCTAAGTTAGTGTGGCTGCAATGTGTGCCTTGTAAGTTGCATCAGTCTGTACCTTACATCGTGTTGTGCTGGAACAACCAGAGTGCTCTTGCCATTCCTGAGAACTCTAGTGCATTTCATGCACGCACCAAGCACATTACTGTTGAGCATCACTTTGTACGTAATCTTGTGGAGTGAAAGGTGATCTCTGTCATCTGGGACCAAATGGACATGTAGTGGGTTGACTTCCTAACCAAGACATTGGCATGCAGAAAGTTCACAGAGGCCATTCATTTTGTCAGGCTTCACCCCTTGCGTGGGGGTGGCTGAGAGTGGATGTATGATTATGGAATAATGAGCATCTCGTTGCGTACCCGTGTCAGTTTTGCATGTGTATGGACATGCGTACCATTGGATCATGGAGGAGTGTTGTGATGTGAGCCATCTCCATGTGTCAGTATAGCTTACTATGACCACTCGGCCATGTTCATGCTCATGCAGATCCCTAATGCAGACCCAGCTAGCACCAGAGCACTGATGGGTGGTGATCCCACCCAGCTGCAACTCTTAGATTGCTACCACGGCGTCCCGGGTGCTTGCTGGGGTGCTTTTCCATTCTTCTACAACCGCTAGTGTCCATCGGTAAGAGCCAAACCTTTGCGTGTGACAATTTGTAGCGTCCAGCGCAAGATTCGTCATCTCTAGGTCTACACGCTGTTGGGTTTGGATGCCTGTGTACAGAATTATGGCCAAAACAATGGTTTTGGGCTAGTTTCAGGACAAATTGACACTGTCGTGTGTGTCACCCGTCGTGCACCACGGTTGGTATTTATAGTGTGTGCCTGTTAGTTGTCATTTCTCTCTGCATTACCTAGCTATTAGAGCTTATGAGATGTTACATGTCTCCCTAGCCTAACCCTTGTTGTTTCTTGCACCAGCTTGCATGCTAGTGCACCAGCTGACTGGAAAGTGTCGCCACATCAGTGATAGCAAGGTTAGAATGCTTCCTAGTAGTTCCTCGTTACGATGCTCCGTCCGAGAGCTTCACGAGAACATAACAGACCCACGGCATGAAAAAATCCCTTAAGAAGTTATTGTTAAGTGTTTGCATGAGGAAGTCAACTCTCTACTGTCAGGTATCGACTTAGACAATCCGGCCATCACCTGTAGCCATGCGCTCATGCATAATACGGTACTCCACATTGATACGCTTCATGTGAGTGTGATGCATGTCATCGTGCTCAACGATAGCCTTGGTGCTCTGGTTGTCACAACATAACTTTATGCAGAAGATGGGGACTCACGGCTGTTGTACTTAAGACTGCACAAGAATTCAAGGATTCGTGAATCCAATTCATGAATCCCGAATCCGGATCCGGATTCACGGATCCGGATCAAAGGGTCTCATTTGGGGATTCGAGAATCCAGAATTGAATCCTGGGGAGAGGGGGGGAGGAAGGGGTGGACACAAAAATTCCTTCACTTGGAGGTTCATGTCCACTGCTCAGACTGCCGAGCGGCAATCTTGAGATCCAAAGTTTCAAAGCTCTGGACCTCCAGGTCACCGTTCTTCAAAACGGCCAGAGCTCCCATCATGCATTTGCCAAGTATATATGAGCTTTCACACTCATGACACGTGTGTGACCTGAATCGGACGTGTTCTGGAGTTCTGAGATGCTCACAGGTCTTCTCGCTGAGGCTACGCGAGTGTTCGATGGAAATCATTTGACCATTCGCATGGCCGTATGAGTGTCAGTCAGGTTTGGTTGCGTCACAGCCTGACAGCGCACAGCCTGTTTCCTGTCACGCTGAACCTTTTTATCCAACCTCTTGTGTATGTTCGGGAACTTGTCACGTGCTTGCGAGCATTCAGAATGGTGCCTTTCCTTGAGCAAAGTATTGTTTCACTCGTACTTCTAAGGTTGAGTTTTTGCAATTGGTTGTTCATAGGTATGATAGTTCGTGATGTGAGAAAAGACAACTAGGGTGTCGGATCACCGAATCGAACGATCATCGACGGCCTTGATTGTGCGAAGCTGTCCATCGTGGGGAGATGCACCTTTCTTTTTATAAATTATTCACATGAATGAAATCGTGAGCATACACAGTTGTACAGAATGGACAAAAGACTTTCTCTTTCCGAACCCGTTTCCCGCCGTCCGTGCAATCGGATGATCCAAGGGCTTCCAACTGATCCTACCACTACTTCTCTCCCTTTGTACAAGGAATTGCAAGGAGAATAGAAAGGGCCTTGCTTTTGGAGTACCAGCGTGCAATGCCTCGTGGGATTTCTAGCGCACATTTTTTTCCAAGTGCACAACCGTTGCACAAGGGGCGCGCAGAAAATTGTGGCACTCCACAATTACTGACAAGTCCGCCATGAGAAAGTACCAACGGATTTTTGTCCGTGTCCCAGTGTTCTTTCCCCAAAGCAAACTGGCCAAGAAAAACACCACGTGGTACTAGCCACGTGTTGTGCTCTAGAAATGCCAAGAATGCGCACTACCATGAACAACCTCGCTGCACATCCTCCTCATCAGCCAAGATTGAAAAACTACATAAGGAGGTTACTTTCTTTCATTCTCGCGTGGCAGTTCCAATCCGTGGTTTGAAAACATCACTAGCAACAGCTAGTGAGAAATTCCCACTGGATTTGGAGGATTCACGAATCCAGGAGGATTTGTGAATCCGGGTCTCAGATCCGCGAATCTGAATCCAGGCTTGGATTCGGTCTCACGAATCTGAATCTAGCCTCATATTTGTGAATCAGATTCTGTGTGCAGCCTTAGTTGTAGTAGATGATAGGGCCAGACACTCTCATATGTTCTTGCATTATGAGCAAGATACTCTGCTTCACTAGAACTGTGTACCACTTTATCCTATTCATTGCTCTTCCACAACACAACGGTACCTCCAACAACAAAGACGTAGCAAGTGAGGCTGCAAGCATCAGCATCATAGGCCCACTTGCTGTCCGTGTAGCCATCAAGCACCACTAATGGTTGTGCTTGATAGCAAATACTTGTCTGGGAAATGGAAAATGTATTCTTGACAACACGCAATGCAGCCTCCATGTGTTGTGCCCTAGGACCTTGTGAGAACTGAGCTAGGAAGTTTATAACAAAGGCAACATGTGCCCTGGTCGTGGTTGCCAGGTAAAGTAGAGACCCTATGGCACGCAGGTAATCCATCATGTCGAATGTCTCCCCCAACTTTGACACATCCAGCGTTTTCAACAACCTCTATCCGGCTGTGGTCATAGGCATCGACTCTGTGGGCACAGAATCAAGCACGGGTGCAAAGCGCTCCCCCAGACTATGTGTGTATGTAGCCTGGTGGACATGGAGAATGTGAAAAAAATGGTTGTGCTCAAGCCCCATGTCCAGAAAAACACAAGTAGGCCCCAAGTTCTTCATCTTGTAAGTGGAATACAACAAAACCTTCACGGATTTGACAGCCTCTTGAGTGAGTGACTCAATCACAAGTCGTTAACATAGACAAGGATGGCAAAAAATGGGGACAATGGTAGAGTGACAGAGAGCAACAGGTCCACTGTACTACATCGGTACCCCCCCCCCTTTAAATCGACGTGATCTCTTGGTTCCAACATTCAGGCTACCATTTCAGGCCACAGAGGGCCAGACTCTGTCGGTGCCAAAAAAAAAAAAACCCAAGAAGCTGAACCATGTAGATCTCCTCATCCAACTGTTTTTGTATTGTTGACGTCCATCTAATCTAGTTCCCAGTCATAGTGGGCAATAAGGCTCAGGAGCGCTCCGGCTATTGTGCAGCGACTGACGGGTACGAACATCTCATCAAAGTCAATGCCTAGGAGAAACCCTTTGCAATGAGACATGCCTTGTACGTGTCAAGTGCACCGTTGGGCTTGTACTTGCACCAAAACACCCATTGAGAATTGATGACTTTGTGCCTTGGTGGTAAATCAACTAGCTCGTACAAGGCGTGGCCGTCAAGAGCTTTCAACTTCCCTTGTATGGAAGCTTCCCACTGCTAGGAATTTGATGCCGTGCATGCCTACTAAACTGTGTTGGGTTCAGATGACAGAGGGGGAGTGGCAACATTGGCATGCCATTAAACAATGTTGCTAAGAGAAGCGGCGTCCAATGCCAGTGCATGCTCAGTCACAAGCAGTGCATAGCCTAGAGAAGAAATGGGCTGGAAAACCCCAGTAGCCAGGCATTGCACATCCATGTCGGTTGGCAGGGTAGGAGACTGCTCAGTCTGTGACCAAGGCGGATGAGCCAAGGTTGTAGAGGCGATGGAGGAGCAGTTAGGGAGTGCTCGAAGGTGCCTACCTCCAACAAAGGGAAATACGGGTGCAGAAACAGTGGGGTCTGTAAGGTGAGGTAAGTTAGATGCATGGACTAGATGAGGACCAGCAGGACTGGAAATGACAGCAGAGACCAGGCTGGATAGAGTCACAGAGGAATGAGCAGGGAATATCAACTCTGATGGGGAAGAGGATGTGACCAAAGAGAACGACATGCCAGATGAGCTGGAAGATGTGGATGGAAGGGAATCCAAGGACTGTGTGGCTGCAGGACCGGACAAACGAGCAAGGTCTGAGCGTGAGGGTTGCAGGATAGCAGCTAGATAGAATGCAGTGGCAGCAGGACCAAATTTAGTCCCCAATCAAGAGAGTGACAGAAGAGAGGCAATAGACGAAATGACCAAGGTCGTGGAGGCATACAGTTTCAAAGAACAGGGTACCACGGGGCTCGATGACACATTGGCGCGCAGACTGGGCAGACATGCCGTGGAAGGGACAAAGATGGATCCAAGGGACGAGTTTGCAGTTGCGGAGATCCTCAGGTAGCCTGAAGAACACAATGCCGCCCCAGAACCAAGCAAGGCAGAGATCGGCCTAAGTGCCGTAGCAAGACTGGAAGGACCTGATAGTGTAAGGAAGAGGGCCAAGAGGGACACGGTTTCAGACCCATGTCATGTAACTAATGGCCTAAAAATCAAAGAGCAGGGGTAGACCAGAATCAGACAACAAGGTGTGGATGCCATCAGCAAGATTACGATACCAGCTCTCATAGATATCGTTCTTTTCAGGTGTGTATGGAGCAGAGATCTCTAGACACACCCCTTTGGAATCAAGGAACCAGGAGTTGGGCCCAAAGAACTCACCGTCACAATCACTGCAAAAGATGTGCTGTGAGAGTTGATATGCCCATTCAGCTTGAACAAGCCATGACTCAATGAAAGAACAAATGCCGGTCTTCTGGAAAAGAGCGAAGACCAAGTGAAAGGGAGAATTCATTGGTGAGACATAAGACATAACACCTGACATCCCCTAGAAGGCCATGGAGAATGGGGCCCATGTCGTCAACATGAACATGATGAAGAGGGTGAAAAAACTGGGTTTCAAAGGAAGAAAAAGGGGAGCAATGCACATTGACCTAGGCACAATTGAGGCAGTTGGTGGGGCAAGGAGAAGGGAAAGTGCAAGGTGACAGACCAACAGCAGGTTGAAGGCAGAGCATGCTACGGATGATGTCACTGAGTACATGGCCAAGAAGATGATGCAATAGGTGAACAAGATCAGGGGAGAGAGTAGGTGCAACTTGGGCAAGAGCAATGCCAATATAGGTAGCAGAGGAGGAGAGCAACGGCACACGGTACAGCTTGTCACACTTGACTCCACACAAGACAACATGGCTAGAGGGACAACGAATAAAGGTGCCGACACCACGATAGGCAGAAAAGACCTTACCTTGATCACCTAGAGACGGCACCTACAGGAGGTTGAATTCCAAAGAAGGCACATACAGAAAAAATCGCATAAGCAGAGTGCCTGTAGGATCCACAAAACGAATGACACCAACGCATTGAATGGGGAACGACTGATCCACCTCAGTGCGAACAAAATAAACGGACCCGGTGGGCTCCAAAGAGACCAATGACGAGCGGACAGAGGTCATGTGATGGGTGGCTCCAGAGTCAAGGATTCAGAAGCCACCCAACACAAGCACAGGGAGCAGAACACCATAGGTCGCAACGGTGCCAACAGGGAGCGCGGGAGGGGAGTGGGGGGACTGAGTATAGGAAGCACTCATCGGGGAAGAAAAACAGACTGCCTATGCTCAATCAACGGGACGGATACACACAACGACCCAAAGATATGGCCGGGGGGTCCCCACAAAGAAAAGAGTCAGTCAGACACACATGGCCTCTAGCCAGCATCGCAACACTCTCACCTCCCTGATCATGAAGGCGAAGAAACTAGAGGAGAGACTGCTCCAGCTGATGCTTGCCATTGACGGACGCCACCAAGGCCGGGGTAGAGACTCCCGAGGAAGTCAGGAGCCATGGGACGGTGTAGACAGAAGAAGGAGGCTTAGCATAGGATGGCGCACCATAGGGAGGCCAGCCCCAAGGGCACGAAGGCAGTGGATCAGGACGGATCTTGGTGGTGGAGAAGACCTGAATTGAAGTGATGGTAGTGGATGAGGGCCAAGAGGAGGTGCTAGAGCTGGAGGCTGAGGAGGTGGTGTAGGTGTCAGAGGTATGCGTCCAATGTGCACGTATGGCACGGGCAAGATGCAGATTATCAGGTTGAGCAGGGCACGTACGTGTGGAGTGCATTGGTGGATGATGGTGTTGCAGAGAATGAGCGCACTGACCATAGTGAGGACGGCAAACTGTTGCTCTGGTGCAGCCTCACCAATTTTATGAAGGAACTTGATGCCGCGAGCCCAATAGGTATCAGCCGGTCTTGCTGATGTGGACCCGAGCATGTGGGTGTCACCGCTCAAGCCACAACAATGACGTGCCTGGCGATGTGAGTGCCGCTCCTCACAGTATGTGCCAAGGGGTGCCGTACCAGAGACCTCTTGGTGCACCAGCGTGACTGCCAATGCCAGCGCAGTGGTGCTGTTTCTGTGATTTCCACCAAGGCCTGTGGATATGCGTCGATGCTACCGTCGCTTGGGATGCTGCAGAGAGTTGGTGCAGCAGTTGTACATTCGGCATCGATGGCTGTAGCGGTTTCCACTTGCTTCAGCTCTGATGATGCAGTGACGAATTCTGCACTGCTGTGACTGAAGTTGCTGCTGTGAGTGGGAGAGCAGCGCAGATGGGGCCACTGCTGTAGTGGGCGTAACAGCAGCAGCCATTGCTTTGTGTAGTTGCTGCAGCAACACAGTTGCTGCTGCAGCAGTGCGGCTGCCGACAATGGTGCTGTGCAGCATAGGCACTGTTGCAGCAGCTGGGGGTTGCCGTGGCCATTGTAAGAAGCTGCTGCAATTAGCACGGCTGCTGCTGCACTATGGCTGCGATGGCTGTGATGCTGCAACTGTGGAAGTTGTGGAACTTCACGGTCATCGCTTCAGTGCAGATTGCTGCAGCAGAGGGCAATGCGGCTGCCACCTCACGACCGCTAGAGAGCTCAGCCAATGAGGGCAGTTGGTTTGGTGTTAGCGTCGGGGCCCAGGAGTTGCAGCTGCTGCCATCCAAGAGAGGGCAGTGAGCGCAGCAGCAAGAGGAGGTGAAGGACACTCCGGCCAGCGCTCTATGTGAGAGGGAGTGCACGGGTATGCATGGTGCAGACATCTCACACATGGCTGATCTGGCCGTCAGGGGTGCGTTTCTAGTGTAGATGGCATAGATGGAATGTGCAGCAGCAATGTGCACTGCTGCTTCTACAACAAAGCTATAGGATTGCAGCAGTGGCGGCTGCAGTCACCACCACAACTGGAACATTGAGGCAGTGCCGCGAAGCCAAACCTCTCTTAACTTGCATTGCTTCTCCTTAGGCTCTGATACCAGTAGGAGGTGATGCTAGATGAGAAATGGAGCATCAACGCTAGGTCAAGAAGCAAAGTTAAAGGCCATGGAACAGGAGGTTTGTCCGAGAGTGCAAGAGACGAAAATAAGCGCAATTCACACAACATCAAGCTATTGAGTCCTCATGGAATAAAAGCGAGCGAGCGGTGGGCTAAGCATTGCTCGAAGTCCTCATGGAATAAAAAAATGGAAGCCAACCTAGGACTATTCCACAAATATGTGCAGTGAGATGTCGTATACAACCGGACAACATGTAGTCTGGGAGAAGCACCTGGCCTTCCACTCTCAGACAGCAGCACCAGAAACAACATGGAAACACAAAGTCTGCTGCAAGCCTGTGGGAGGCACAAGAATGGCACAACAGCTGGTCCATGTGCCACAGGGTCCCCACTTCACACACGTTCACATGCTCCACTGCAACACTGTCACATCTCCCTCATGATAGTCCAACTGGTGGAAGGATCTCTCCACGTGTAGTCGCCTGCATCAAAGTGGTGGTTGTGCAATCAGGCCAGAGGTCACTACGTGTTTGTGACACATAAGCCAACAGAGTGATCAAAGAAAGCTCTACACATAGACGGGGATGCCTCACATCACAACACTTCTCCATGACCTTATCGTACACATGTCCATACACATGCAGAACTGACACAAGTGTGCAGTGAGATGCTGACCATTGCATGCACAAAACCCCACACTCATGCACCATGAGGCAAGGGACAGAACACAACAAAATGCATGGTCACCCTGAACTTTTCTTTTGCCAACACCTTGGTCAGGAAATCAGCTCGTTCCAATTCCGTACTGACCCAGATGACAGAAATCACCTGCCCCTCCACCAAGTCACGCAAAAAGTGGTGCCCAATTTGCGTACATGAAATATACACCACTTGTTTGCAATGGAAAGAGCACTCTTGTTAGAGAGTGATAGATGGCACTGACTGACACAACTTACAGAACAAGCGCTGTAGCCACACCGCCTCAACAGCCCAAGCCCCGTGTGCAAGGTACTCCACCTCTGATGAGGTACATGCAATATGTCCCTGCTTCCCTCTACACCTTGAAACAGTAGTGCCACCTTATAGGAAAAATTAGCCTGTCCGAATCCATCCATGAAGACTGCATGTCCTATCGTTGTTCGTGTGGATGTGAATCACCACCAATTATCTCCAGCAAAAACAGAGTGCAAGGTCCTCTATGGAGACTACATACGGCACCACTCGCATAGCCGCGTGCAGAGATCTCGTCCAAGGGCATTGCAAGAACTGTACAAGGAGGTTGACAACAAAGGTTTTGTCAGGACGAGTGATAGTGGTCGAATACATGAGGGAGCCAATTAGCCACAGGTCTCCCCCAGGAGTGCTGGATCATCCACCTTCCAAGCATCGTGCCCATTCGGTGTGATAGGCATGGAGGCTGTGGCAAATGCACTCAGGATGTCGGCAAAGCACTCCCCCACATCGTAAGCTTAGTACACCTGGTAAAGCAAGAGTGTATGTTGTCGGTGGTCATGCACAATCTCCATCCCAAATAACACAGTCACAGGACCGAGGATGCCTGGAGGACTACGTTGACCTCCTTCATGACATCCATGGATGCAGACGCAATCATGAGGTTGTTGACATAGAACAGGATGGCAGTGAACTTCTCAGCTTTCTGATGGAGAAAGAGGGACGGACTAATGTTGCTTTGGACATAGCATGTTGACATGGTGTGCCCCTTGCCATGAGTGCGGTTGATCGTACGCCCTGGTTAGACCATTGGGGAGTGGTGGAACACATGATCTGACTTTAGATTTGGATTCCTTGTATTTTTAAATGCAGGATCGAGCTTTGAATTTCTCGATTTGAGTGAGTATTCAGAAAGTTAGCCTAGCCCAAAAATCGGGTATTGGGCAGGTGGAATCTGGTACCCGCCATGGGTGGCGGGATAATCCACCGCCAGTGATCCGAGTTTGTCTCCAAAGGGCTCCAAATGCACCAAGGGCATGAATGAGGCAACCATAAGGACCTCCTTGACCAGGGTGAACTTCTCCTTGACTTTTGGGCGAGGGAAGGCGCTTCGACGGGTCATCGTCGAAGTGCCTCCCGTGGCCTAGAGTGCAAGGCTAGGAGGGCGGCTCCACCAAGGGTTACTTCGATGGCCGTAGCAAGGGCTCTACTGCTCCATTTTGGACGTGCTTGGATTCGTTGGAAAGCTTAGATCACAGGCTATAAGGATCATATGTAATCTCACTATGCTAAGTAAAAAAAATGTGTTTCAATTCAGATCTACTGAATGCGACGTGTTCTGTCCACTCACATCCGCGATCCTTGTGCTCCACACTCTTCACCTAAGGTGCCCATTGGCTGCCCCAAACACTGGTAGCGTGCATCAGCAAGAGCCAGGCATCCTTGAGGGTGCCTCCACACCCACTAGGGCCAATAAAGGGTTATGGACCCACGTGCCTAGAAGGACCCTAGCTCTACAACGTTCACGCTACCGCCGCACGCCATGGCACCGACCGAGGAAGAGAGCACCGGCGTCTCGAAGTTCGACGGACTTAGCTTCTACTTGTGGAGGTGGGAGTTTGAGGTCTTCCTCGATGACAAGGGTCTTCTTGAGCTGGTCAACGATAAAGAAACGGCCCCTCCAGATACCGCGACGCCAGAGGAAGTGGAAGCGTACAAGAAGGCACTTGCTTTGTTGGTATATGCGCTTGCTCCGACGCAGCGCTCCCCCATTCAAGGATGCACGGAGGCCGCGGAGGCCTGGAAGAAGCTCTGCACCATCTACCAGTCTAGCAACATTGCTAACCAGCTCTTTGTCTTCAAGAGTCTCGTCACCCTCCGAGCCAACGAAGGCGACGACATCATGGAGATCCTACGGCAGATTGAGTCCCTGACTGCCGAGTGCGTAGCCACCGGGTGGAAGGTCGACCCTCAGCTGCAAGCCATGATCCTCCTCGTGGCCTTGCCGGACAGTTGGAGTCCCATGATCACCGTCGTAGGCGGCTGGTCCGCCGATGAGCTGAAGTACCCAAAGATGGCTGAGTACGTCCGCAATGAATGGATGCGGCGTGTTGGGAGAGAGAGTGGGACAACATCAAGTTCCGCCTATGCCGTCCGCCCTCAAGGTGGAGGGCGAGGCAAGAAGGGGAAGGGTGCCAAGTAGGGCACCAAGAAAGGTGACAGGAAGGGGGAGTGCTACGTGTGTGGCAAAGAAGGCCACTACGCACGCAACTGCCCCAACAGGAAGTCGGACCAGCCGGGGAAAGCTGGAAAGAAGGACGACCGTGCAATGATGGCGAAGGGGTCCACTGACTTGACAGATCCGGGAGTCTCCGTGATTGACTCCGGATCGGGCCGCCACACACAATGCAAGCGGGCGGCATTTTTCACCTATGGCGCCTCGGAACGGCGTATGATGGTGGCCAACGGCAAAAGAGAGTTGGCTGTCAGAGAAGGCAACGTTCGCATCGAGGTGGATGTGGACGGGGAAGCTGTCACGAGCACAATTCATGACGTGCTCCACATGCCCAACTTTGGGGCAAATCTGCTATGAGTGAGCCGCCTTACCGACAAGGGGCTCGAGGTGCTCTTCAACAAGAAGGAGGCCATCATCCGGATGGAGGGGGACGGCGAAGTGATTTCACGTGGAAAGCGAGAGGACAATTTTTAACCTGCTACGTGCAAAGATCCTCGGCAGCCGGGCGGGGTCCAACGTTGCCCACCTCGCGAAGAAGGACGATGGAGACCTGGACCTATGGCATCGTCGCTTATGCCACATCGCTCTCTCAACTGTGAGGGACATGGCAAAGAAGAAAGGGGTACGGGGTCTTGAGGTCAAGAGCCTCGATGTAGCCAAGGATGCCGTGTGCGAGCCGTGCATAGTCGGCAAGGCGACGCGGCAGCCATTTGATGGCGAAGGGACGCAAGCATCGGCGACGTTGGAGGTGGTGCACACTGACGTTTGCGGACCATTCAAGAGCTCCATCGGGTGCGCTCGCTACTTCGTCACCTTCATCGATGACTACAGCCGCAAGCTCTACCTCTACATCATTAAGAGGAAGAGCGATGTCTTGTCGTGTATGCAGGAGTTTGTGGCGGCTGTGGAGCGGCAAACAGAGTTGAAGGTGAAGGGGTTCCGGAGCGACAACGGCGGCGAGTACGAGGGTTGCTCGGCATGGATGAAGAGCAAGGGGATCGCATGGAAGAAAACCACACCACACTCTCCGCAGCAGAATAGCATCGCTGAGAGGGCAAACCGCACCATCCTCAACATGGTCCGGTCCATATTGAGCGATGGTGGCCTCGCGCACTGGTACTGGGGCGAGGCGGCACGGACAGCGGCGTACATCATGAACCCAACGCCAACGAAGGCGCTCAAAGACGCGGAATCCAAGGTGTGAAAGACACCACAAGAAGTGTGGAGCGGGAGGAAGCCATCTGTGGCACACCTCCGCATGTTTGGTTGTGTTGCACATGCTGTTGTACAGGCACGAGAGGGGCGGGGCAAGCTGGACCTGCGGACTCGCCGGTGCATCTTCGTCGGGTACGAGAGCGGGAGCAAGGCGTACCGGCTCTTCGACCCGCGGAGGCAGTAGATTGTGAAGATTCACAATGTCGACGCATGCTGTGAGCGAGCATGATTTCCAACTGGGCTTTTAGGTACATTTTTGTCGCTACGGGGCGGATGAGAGTCACACTTTACGTTTTATTGGTATTCGAGCTATTTGGCCCTAGGAGAATCATGACATGCATCAATGCTGCATGGTTTGTGGTACCAACATGATAATTCTTTATAACCTTTTTCGGTTCCTCATGAATTTTCTACGCGTTGTTGGCATATGCGCTGTTTTCTGTGTGCTTTTTGTTTATGCATTATTTTCTATGCTATATCTTCATATGCATTGTTTTCTGTGCGACATTATCATGTGCGTTGTTTTGTGCGTGACGTTGGTACATCAACCATTTTGTTTAAAAAATTGGGTAGATGTGACTTGCGCCCGATTTGTTTCCCTCTCATGATGATGGTGTGTTCATAGTCATGTCCTAGTTGTAGATGCCATGTACCATTCTATTGTGAGTGAGTTTCGTCTACAGGTCACAGGGAAATCTTGGTGTTGTTAACTTCATGTTGGAAGAACGAGACAACCGCTCTCCTCTGACCTCCTCACACACGCACTTACTCAATGGAGTTAACCAACATTGTTGCAGCTCACTACGAGTGGTGCATGGGAGCAACCACACACGTGAAGGCCAAGCTTGTTCTTCACCGGGCTTTTTCCAGTCATACAACTTGAGGCTTGTTCCGATGACATTGCAAGCAGCACTCCATCACGTTGTTTACACTGGTTTGATGCTCGCAACTTCACTGCATGTACACAAACACTGTAGGATCATGTGGACCTTTTTGGTGTGTGCGTGTTGTCCTTAGTTTTATGGTTTGTATGGCTAGCAACCAGTTGTTGATCCATCTATTGTCTTGCTGTCGGATTTTTCCAGCGCCAACCGCTCTTGGGTTCCATGCAGGAGGTCCAGCTGGACCCGAGGGATGGCGGTGGGCTCTAACTCACGTACATAGCGTGTATGGGGCTCACTTTACCAAGCAAGTTAATACGTCCACCACCTATTTCTCACTCTTGTACCACTTTTTTCCTTTGCAAGTGAAGCACAAACTTGCATTCATGTTGTTGCTTGTCCTCTCACGCTCTCACTCTCCCCCCTGTTTGTTCCCAACTACAGAGGCATGAAGCACAAAAGATTAGATTTTCTCTTGCTATCATGGCATGCGTGATTCCAAAGAAGTGACCAGAAATTGATTCAACTCTACAACTCACTCAACATTGGTTAGAATAGGGCCAATACACAGCAATCCTCAGCACGGGAAGCTTATGGCACATGCGAGTCCCAGACGCCCCCATCCCATAGTCCCTCCCTTTTGCTTCAAGAAGTTTGTGTGCCAGCTTGAGTTTCAAGTCCTGGGGAGGTCACGCTTTTCTCTGGAAGTGTGAACCCGTCTCTATCAATCACTTTGGTCATCAAGGTTTTTTAAAGAGAGAATAAGGCATCTCACATAGCCAAAAGGCCAAATAGCTCGGATACTCATAAAATGCAACGTGTCACTCATCCGCCCAACATCAGCAAAACAAAACTCAGAAACCCATTGTGAAACCATGCTCACTGGCAACATGCATCGCTGGACAAGATGAACGAAAAAGTGCACGGGGACATCGCTCCCTCGCGGTCGAGCAAGAACACCCATTTTTATTATTTGTTTTGTGTTCACGCAAACCCCTCATTTCAACAGTCAAACCTCAAACAAACCCTACCACAGATTACATTTGGGGTTTTAGGGGTTTTAGTTTTGCAAGGACTCTACTCGGCCGCGTGGCTGCAGGGTCCAGCCGGTTCCCTTTCAATGCATGAGGAGTCTTGAACTCCGCTCAAGCTCCGGACAAACCGCCCTCTCCTAATATTGTAATAGTTTTAAAATTCAATACTAATTTTTTTGGTGGAGGAATTCATGTACTCGATAACGAGAAGTTTCCCGAATGGGGTATTTTGAATACGCAAAAGCAACTGGCCAGATTGGTCGATTGCATTTGTAAGAGAGGAAATGTTGGGCATTTTTCATTTGGTATGTTAACAATATTTCACACTCTTCTGCGAGTGTTCCGTGAATTCGATTTCGTCAACGATGCTCGGGCCAAGGCACAGGTGGTAAAGAGGAGGGAAGGAGGGGGGGGGGGGGGGGGTATTGGTGGAAAAACACACAATTGCAAGTTTTAGCGTGACATGACGCAAGACATGACATCAATTGCATCAGAACTTTCACATGATGCTACCCGACCACATCTTCTGGCTCATAGCCCTGCATGTCAGACTCAGCCATAAAGCTGAGGTAGTCGGCAGCAGCTGCAAGCTCAAAATCTATGTTGTAGCATCGGTCCAATCCGACTTTGCGCCATGCGGCACGCACCATGTCTGGGTTGCTATGGATGTGCACCCATGCTTGCATCATCAAACCCACGGATGCATCCTTCAACTATCTCATACCGAGGTCCACTGTGGACTGGCAGACAACTTCTTTCCAACCCACGACGAGTATCCCTTGGAAATCTTGGACTTGAACAGCTTCTACAGCCCTACGTCTGCAGGCTGCACCTTACTCGTGCATCCGGAAGGGATGTACTCCAGGATGTCCCACGGAAAATGCTTGCACAATCAGGCTTTGAAACCTTCACTTGCCTGCGACCGCCATGCATCCAAGACAAGCAGCAGCTTGGCATTCATATGGTCCTCGCCATACTTCTCGCATGTGCGGATGAAGCAAAGCTCGAGGACCATGGCGAACCACCGCTTGGATGTTTCAACCAAAGCCCAGCGGTTGACCGTGTGCGTGAAATGCTATATGCCGTTGTGGAGGGCCTTGTCGCTATTGTTCCCTTGGGGGTGGCATGCTGCTGTCGTGCCAGCCCATATGACTTGGCACGGCAGCATGGCCCCCTCCCTGCTCAAGGTGAGGAGGACGATGACCTGGCACTTGTCCTCCTGGCGACAAACCTTCACTTCTGTTGCGCCTTTCGGCGCGTACGTGTAGCGTGGGCTGGACACGAGGTGGACCCCCATGTGGTCTGCGTTGACCACAAATGGGGGTTTGATCTTGTGGATGCTGATCTGGAAGGCGGCTTGACAGAGCATGGAGAGTGCACGGGCATGCCAGTTTTTAGGCAACTTCTGCGACACTGACGTTCCGCACCGACCTGTCCAATTCAGCTCCTGTGCCACGAATTTCCTCCAGCCTTGCTCTTCACTTGCAGGATGGAGATGCCACGCTCTTTTACGACGGCGAGGATCTTCTTCTTGAAGTTCGTTGGCCACTCACATCTCTATGCCCTCTTGTCTCCCTCTCCATGGCACACACATGTACAGATTAAATGACAATGGCCTCACCTGGGGAGACATCATACGAGCGCACCATGACTGGAGCCTTTGGTGTCATGAAGCTACTCATCTACCCAGGAGTGCCCTTTGGCACATGCACGACCATTGATTGACTCTCTCTCGTTGATGTGGTAGATGCTAGGGTTCGTACATTTGTCACTATCATGCCCTACATCATGCTTCTTTGCCTCTAAGTGTGTTGGGGGAGTTTCATATCATCCATGTGCTGATCCTGAGGGGGTCACCATGCCGGTTTTGGATCGTGCATTTGTGAGAAGCCGCCCT
>SZWC01000473.1:161565-172412 GCA_023375785.1 Penium margaritaceum
CTCTCTCTCTCACACACACACACACATATCCCCATCAACTCTACATGTCCCTTCTCACCATGCCAGGACCAGAGGAAACAACAGAGGCCTTCCAGGCTGCCCTTAGTGAGGCCCAAGTAGCTCGTCGTAAGGTAGAGGATGAACTGCAGCAAGTGCGTGAAGCTCCGCGCGAACTAGCCACCACTATAAAAACACTAGTCATAGAGCATTTACGCACTGTCCCAGGCCTCGTTGCTGCTCTACCTACTGAGGAGACTACATGTGCTCAATCCTCTATTCCTCCCAGTGGTGGTGTTCCCAGCTCCTCCTCTCCCGATCTCTCCGCAAGTGCTCTTGTTGGGGTCATTTTTCTTATCAAGCAGAAGGACTTCGAGACACCACCACCTCAGTTCACCTCAAAGGTCAACCTTCACCTCTTGGGAGACATGCTTCTACGGGTGGGCCTAGGGTGAACTGATGTGGGAGTGTTACTCTCCTGCCAAGCCACTGTTTGTTCCTCAGCCTGCTGAGGCGGCCCGGGCTGTGCAGGCTCTCATCAATGCAGGGCCTGAAAGCCTTCTTGACGACATCGGTACGTACAATACCGACCCTACATGTGGCACACCCGCTGACCCTATCAGTGCCTACACCCTCATTTGTCGCCACAAGATTGTCACTGGGCATACCTCCAAGAGTGCCCTGACAGTGGAGTTCAAAACACTACAAATGCAGGCAGACAAGACTGTGGATGAGTATTGGGCTCGTAGCTTACGCTTGCTGCGTGACCTGGGTAAGGCAACTCCAGGTCCCCTTTCTGCCTGCCTGACCATTGTTACTGGTCTCATCCCTGAGCTTTCTTATTTCTACCTTTACGTCTCCCAGGCCGAGCTTGAGTGTCTTACTACTGTTTCGGTCCTTAAGAACTCTCCACCAGGGATCGAACCTCTTCCTGATTTCACTGCCTCTCACCTCACCGATTGGTGGAACGGCTTGCAAAACAAGCTCATGCATCGTGCAGCACTCGCTGTAGTGAGCACCTCCTCATCCTCCTCACCTACAGCCGCCTTCTCTTCTCCATCTCACTCTTCTCCTACTACAGCTCATTCCACTCAAGCTGATTCTCGGGGAGATAATGTTGGGTCCGGTCGTGGGGGTGGCCGTGGTGGTAAAGGGCGTGGGGATGGCCGTGGTGCCAAGACCGCCTCCGGCTCCAACACCACAACTGATGTCACCTGTTGGAACTGCGGCTCCACTGGTCCCTCTGTACCCAAGTGCCTAGCTCCTTGGGTTGACGCTTGCCTCGCATCCTCTATGTGCGCCTATTGGGCACGTACAGGTGTGACCTCCTCCTCCACCGGGGCAGTAGTGACTGCCGCATCCTTCTCCCCTTCTTCCTCTACCTCCTCTCCAGTCGTCACCGCCCCCAGCCAACCCTTGGGGCTGGATACCGCCTGCACCCAAACCTCCGTACCATGGTCCTCTTTCTTCCCAGTACTCTGTTTCTTCCTGGGCCCGTGACGATGGTCACTTCTCCGACCGCTCCTCCGATCGCTCCTCCGACCGCTCCTCTGATCACCGTGATGAGCAACGCACCCTTGAGCATCGCCTGACGCAGCTCCTTTGCCTTGCTCTCAGGGAGGTGAGAGTGTGAGTGACCAGTCTCGTGTGTGTGTCTGTGAGTCTGACGTTACCATTTGTGGTGCCACATCCGGTGGTATCCAGGGGGCTTTGTTTGATGATCGTTCATGGATTGAAGAGTGGCAGTCTCATGCTTTCCCCACTTGTCTCAGAGGCACCTCTTCCCTTTCCTTTCATGGAATTGTCACTGATTGCCTCGTTCTCCCTCCACTCGTGCATCCCCTGGCCTCTCGAACATTGACTGAGCGGCCACACATCACATGACCTCCTATCGCTCATCCTTGTGTCCCTTGGGCATGTTAGGTCTGTTCAATCTGTTCGCACTCGCTCTGGCCAACTTCTCCCTGTGCAAGGTGTTGGTATAGTTTGCTTTGTCGGCCCTGGTGGGTCTGTTTACCTCCCCGATGTGTTAAAGATGCTTGGCCTTGAGGTACGTTTGCTCTCTGTGACCACCCTTGATGACCAGGGCATGGACTTCTCTCCCAGCCGTGGCCTTGCCTCTATTTCTCTGCGCTTGTCCAACCACATTGTTCTTTGTGGAGTAAGCTGTGATTGTCTGTTTCGTGTCCCTCTCACATTACCATCGTCTTCTGTTGCCTCTTCCGTTGTCCACGTCCCAACCTCCTTGTCCCCTGCCCCTCCTGATCTTCAACATCATTGCCTCTATGACATTCACATTACCGCCATCAATGCATTTTCTGCCTCTGGCCTGCTATCGGCCTTGATCCTACCACTTTTGCGCCTCCATGCTCCTATGTCTGCTTCAACTGTGCAAATTGTAAAATGCACTGCTCCCTGTTCTTGAGTGTTGAATCCACCACCTCACATCCGCTTCACCTCGCCCATGCCGATGTCATGAGTCCCTTGTCCCAGGATTTTTTTGGTGGCCTCGGCCGCTACATGTTGTGCTTGACTGATAACTTCTCTCGCTACGGCTGGGTCTTTCCTCTTCGTTATAAGAGTGATGTCACTAACATCCTTGATTCCTGGCTTCCTCAGGCTGAGCACGCTACCTTTGTCCATTACGTGCCTTTCGCAGCTACAAAGGGGGTAAATTCTTTGGTCCCACCTCTCGAATCGTGTGGGGTTCGTCTTGAGTCCTCTGGGGACTCAAGACGAACGCCATGCGACTGGGGAACACCAAGCTTTGGAGGAAACGCCAAGCTCTAGGGCCTCTATTCTCCCCTCTGTGCATCCATCTGCACCCTCTTCCCTCTGTGAGCCCCTTGGGGCCTCTGTCTCATTTGAGACCCTAGGGCCCTCGGCCTCCTTAGGGCCTATACCCTGAGCCTCCCCTGTGCCCTTGTAGTCCCCTACCTCCTTTGAGCCTGCACCCTCTGCATCTTCTCAGCCCTCTGCTAGCTCTGCCTTGTCCTCTACCTCTGAGCCTGTCACCCTCTCTATGCCTCCTGCCCTTTCTGAGCCGTTTGCCACCTCTGTTGCACCTTTCTCCTCTCCTTCTGTGCACCCACGTTCCCCTGTGGCTTCACTGTCGCCATCTACGCGTGTCCCATCTATTCTCTAGTCTCACCCTGAGACGGAAGTACCCTCAGGGTGCTTCCGTCTCACTCTCATCCTGCCGTCTTTGGTGACCGTGGCCTCCGCCCTCTTGCTCTTGCAACCTCTGCCTTGTCCAAGGCTGTCTTTGTGGTACATCCCAGCACTACACTTGGCGAATCCCTCATCAAACAAGAGTTCCAATCAGCTCTCTCTTTCTTAGTAGCTGGGTATGTTGCCTCGTGCTTTGCTGCTGCTGGCCTCGCTCCCCTTTGCTTGATCCTTTAACTGTATAGGCAGCTCGCACGTCCACTGATTCCCCCTTGGGGGAGCAAGCCGTGAAAGCCGAACTTGACGCGCTGCCTGAGCACGTGTATGAGCTCGTGGATCCCCCATCGGGCCGCAAAGCTATCGCAGCCAAATGGGTATACCGTCGCAAACTGAACCCTGACAACACGTTGAACGACACAAGGCACGTCTTACCGCAAAGGGGTTCTCACAAATCCTAGGGGTTGACTTTGACGATAACTTTGCCCCAGTTGGTCGCTACACAACCGCCACGACACCTCTCAACTTGGTTGCCCAGCACAATTGGGAACTGGAGCACATGGCATCAACGACACCTTTCTACATTGCCGGCAGGACGAGGATATCTACGTTGTGCAACCGCCTGGTTTCTCTGATGGAACAAACCGAGTGTGGTGCCTACGCAAGGCCCTCTATGGCCTAAAGCAATCCCCACGCTGCTGGAACAAAGAAATCACCACTCTGGAAAGGGGAGGCTTCCAAAGAAGCACTGTGGATCCTACTCTATTTCTCAGTGCTCTGACCAAGCTACTTGTTGCCATCCTTGTCTATGTGGATGATCTCCTCATTGCATCTCCTGGTGCTGCGTCTGTGGCAACTGCAAAGTCTTCGCTTCAAGCAGCATACCAGATGAAGGACCTTGGTCCAGCCCGTGTCTTCCTCGGTATGGAAGTAGAGCATGATCGCACACGTTGCACTTTGCACGTGCACCAAGCTGCCTATCTTCGCAGCTTGGGGGAGCACTTTGCACTTTGAACCACTCCATCCCTACAACATCCACACCCATGACCCCTTCTCATCAGTCACTGCTGAAGTCCTTGGAACCAAATTGGGAGAGACAGTGGACGTGACGGACTACCTCGGGGTCATCGGCTCCCTGATGTATCTTACTACCACCACATGTGCTGATGTTGTCTTTGCTGTGAACTTCATGTCTCAGTTCTCTTAGTATCCGCGTGAGTGTCATCTTGAGGCTGCATTACAGGTAATGCGATACGCACTGTCCACACCTTCTGTCGGGTTGTATTTTCATGCACAACCCTCAGTTGTGGTTGACGACTTCACTGACAATGACTGGGCACATGACTCTAATGCACGCAGAAGAGCAGGCTAGATCTTCATGGTCTCATGGAAGAGTGGAAAACAAGGGTGTGTTACCCGTAGTACAGCTGAGGCTGAGTATGTCGCTCTTCGCGCAAGCACGTGTGATGTTGTCTGGCTTTGTTGTCCATTGCAACAATTGCGTGTTCCTATCCGTTGCATTACCCTACGCTATGACAATCAAAGCACAAAGATCATTGCTGAAAACAGTGCCATGCATCACTCATGCACCAAGTACATCAACGTGGAGAATCACATTGTTCGTGAGTGCATTGCTGCTGGCATTGTCCGAGTTGCCTGGGTCGACACCCGTTCTCAGAGAGCTGACTTTCTCACAATGGCCCTCAGCAGAAATGCTTTCATAAGTGTTGATCATGCTGTTGGTCTCATCTGTTCCCATGACCTAGGTTGAGTTGCATAATGTGTTTTCTTATCTCTGTCTATCACATCTTTATGTGCGCTCCATGTATGTGGGGTTGTTCGTGTGCACGTCATGGTGGAGTGTTGAAGTTCATTGACCACTCACATCTCTATGCCCTCTTGTCTCCCTCTCCATGGCACACACATGTAAAGATGAAATGACAATGGCCTCACCTGGGGAGACATCATACGAGCGTACCATGACAGGAGCCTGTGGCGTCATGAAGCTGTTGATCTACCTAGGAGTGCCCTCTGGCACATGCACGGCCATTGATTGACTCTCTCTCGTTGATGTGGTAGATGCTAGGGTTCGTACATTCTTCACTGTCGTGCCTCGCATCATGCTTGTTTGCCTCGCATTGTGTTAGGGGAGTTGCCTATCATCCGGATGCTGATCCTTAGGGGGCAAGCATGCCGGTTTTGGACCGTGCATCAGTGAGAAGCCGCCCTCGGTTTAACACCGAATGGTTGGGCTTGACCCCCGGGTGGCGGCACGTGCTCACCCTAGGTAGCTGCTCGGTGTGAGCGCGTGCTCATCAGTTGCTTAGACTCTCTCTCCCCCCCACTACTCTTTGTCTTTGTGTGACTCATGTTCTAAGGCAAAAGCTTACCGCATCCATGACAAGTCTCGTGCCTCCTTGCGTCTACCCGCAATGTCACACACAGCCCAACTAGGAAGGAGGGTAACTTCAATTCTCTCGAATGATGATGGAGCAGAGAGTGTTGACGTGCTCGCGCATCAGCTCCAAGGCGCGAACATTCTCGTATATCAGCACCGAGTAGTCATGGAAGTAGCCCTTCCGTCCACGTGACCCCTGCACACGTGATATCGTAAGGGCTGCTTGTTCGATGGGGCGGTTGGGCATGGCCGCGAGGGCTCCGGCATAGGCAAGCCGGAGTCTGATGCTGCTCGGCTCGTACCATCCTTTCATCGTGGAGTACGAAAGTTGTTTGTAGATGGATGGACCGGATGGGGTGCGGTAGTTCATGCAAAGCCATGCCACCACCTTGCTAATGCTGCCCTGGTGTGCTTGAACACTGTCGCGTGGATGATGGGCACATGCCCAAGGCTGAACCATTCCATGTAGAGACCCCGTTTTCGGCTTGCACCATCCACCGCTGGTTCCGGAGGTAGTCGCAGCACATGCATGATGTCGTCTACGTACTAAACGACCGCTTCGTCTGCAACGTCAGTCGTGAGATCCTCCATAAGGGCATCCACAACCGCTTTGTCAGTAGCTTGTCCTGTCACCATGTCCTCCGCTGACAGGACAGCATCCACCAGAACTTCCACGGCCTCATGTTCTTCGACACGTGGATCCTCGTTGACGTCGGCAACATCAGCTTCATCAGCAGTGTTAGCAGCGTGAGCTTCATCGATGCACTTGCCTCCAGTTTTGCATCGTTAATGTCATCATCCTCGTCGTCATCGTACATAACAATGCAAGCACGTCCTTTGGGCAGCCGCTCCTCGGATGGTGCTCATCGGACGGCGGATCGGTGGAAGGTGGACTTGGTTGGACGATGGATGGTGTAGGTGGAACCGAGTGTGATAGGACAAAAGTCATCTTACGGTGACGTCCGGGACCACGTTTATGGGTAGCAACCGAACGTTGTCCAGATAGTGCATTCTCGACGTTGCGACGATGCTCTTGGGATGACACTCGACAGAAGAATTTGGTGAGGCGAGACATGTTGGCGACAGGTGGTCACCAGTGTTGTCTCGCGAATTGAAGGATCGCATCTTGTACAGGCGAGAGAATCCATGGTGTCGCCGTGGCGACTCGCCTCTATCGCTACGGTTGAGGAACTCGACTTTGCATGTCTCTCAGGTCGCCAACGGACACCACCACGAAAACTAAATTCCAACGGACCTCGCGTGTCCGTTGGAAGTCGTGCTTGAGCCGTTGACCGACCAAAAAAAGATCAGCGTTGAGCAAGCGCGAGTTCGAACGGGCATCCTTTGTGCCGGAAAAGGGTTAGGTGGAAAACGAAATCAAAGGTACAATGAACCCCAGCCCACTCGTAATGGGCTACACTTTGAACACATTTAGTAGATAATGGATCTCAGTGACTCACGTAAAATTCCCTAAACCCACAAAATCAAATATCAGTGCAGCATCGCAGACCCCTGAATGAAGGGGTTTATGATACTAACGGGGGCGTTGAATGTCATGTAGAGAGAAAACTAGGCAGCAGGTTGGGGCAGCAGCGTTGTTGATGCAGCTTGCGGGCTTCCACACTCTTTGCTTAAGTCAGCTGCCCCCTCAGTCTGCTGCTCTAGAGTCTAAGTCTGGAAGCTCTGGGTTTTGTTACTCAGAAACGCGCGCGCCAGTGTTAGCGCCAGAAAGCAGCTGAAAACTGACAATGACTGATTAGGAATGAAGAATGAACAACAATGGGAGACCCCTCCAAGTTCTAGGCCCCCCCCAGCTCTGTAGAGCTTGTTACTCAGTTCAACAGCCAATCAGAAAATAGCTCAGTTCAGGCTGGCAGGTTTTCTCGGTGAGGCCTGCCAGGCAGCCGACAGCCCAAAACCCGGGCGTCGTCCGTTTTGCCTGAAAACTGGACCATACCATAACACCGCCGCTGCGAACGCAGCCGTGCGGTCAGAATCTGCTAGAAAAATAGTAACAAGGAGTTATGGTAGCCTAAACCCAGATAGTGCCCACAACGGTTTATGCTACCAAACAGGGCCACGCAGCATGCAACTGGGACCCTAGGCAGTGCATGACGATGCAGACGCGATGGGACGCGCTGGACGCATGCAAGCGGCAACTGCGGTGTCAATGACCGCCGGCAGCACGACCGCCGAGGAGGCCTGCCGATGGAGCTGAGCGCGTCGCCGGGGAGAGGAGGCTCCAGCGAACTGCGAGAAGACCTCAGCGTGCGTCTGCTCCACCGGACGACACTCCATCAGCGTCGAGTCTTGCCGTCAGTCATCTGCACACCGATGTACACAAGGCGGGAGGACACGACAGAGCACAATGAGAGATGTGAAAAAACCAACACTCCCCCATGACTCACAAGCGTAGTGCACATGGGCGGACAGGGACACGGTCAACATCCAGACTCCCCCAGGACATGCAGAGACGCAGGCAGAGATAAGGAGAGAGTCACTCACGGACGTACGCCGACCGAACTCACAGCCTTCTTAAACGAGTCGCACTTCAGTGCCTTGGTCAGGAAGTCAGCCAACTGCCGTGCTGTCTCAACCCACACGATGTTGATGCTGCCGTCATGTAACAATGAGCGCACATAGTGATACTCAACGTTGATGTGCTTTGTGCGTGTGTGATGCACGCCGTCATTGTCGGCGATGGCCATGGCACTCTCATTGTCACAATGCAACGTGATGGATGGGACGGACTGATGCAACTCGGACAACAGACGACGCAACCACACACTCTCACACGCGCCTGATCCATAAGCCACGTACTCAGCCTCAGCAGTGCTGCGTGCAATGCACCCCTGCTTGCCACTGCGCCAGGACACAGCAGTGCCGCCAATCAGAAAGATCCAGCCTGTGCGACTCTTACTGTCAGGACTGCCGGCCCAGTCGCTGTCGGTGTAGCCCACTACAACAACAGACGGTTGGCGGCGGAACATGAGACCTCGCCGAGGAGTCGAGACGACATAGCGCAGTACTCGGATCGCGGCCTCATGGTGGAGGTGACGCGGCTCCTGAGAAAACTGGGCCAGGAGGTTGACGGCGAACGCGATGTCTGGACGCGTCGTCGTCGCCAGGAACATCAGTGACCCGATCACTCGCAGGTACGTGGTCACGTCAACTGGCTCCCCCACAACAGCTGGGTCAGGACTCTTCAGCTTCACCTGGCCATCGGGCGACATGGGTGAGGATGCGCTCGGCACGAGTGGGAGGTCCTCAGCGAAGCGAGTGGACAGAGTTTGCACATAAGCAGCCTGATGGACATGGAGGATGCCCTGGGAGCGATCATGCTCGAGCTCCATGCCCAGGNAGGCTGAAGAGCGCCCGGCTGGTGGAGAACCGGCCAACTGGGGCAAAGATCTGGTCATAGTCGACCCCAGGGACCTGGGCAAACCCCTTTGCAGTGAGGCGGGCCTTGTACTTGTCCAAGGACCCGTCTGGTTTCCACTTGCGCCGAAAGACCCACTTGGCGCCGATGGCCTTCCGACCTGGAGGAAGGTCGACGAGGCCATACATGTGGTGCTGTCGGATAGCGGCGAGCTCATCGGCGCAGGCAGCGTCCCAGTGTGCAGCCTCAGGAGAGGCTCGTGCCTCGCGCAAGGTGGCTGGGTCCTCCGGGCGTGCTGTGGAGCGGACTGAGAGAGCATGTGCCTCTCGCGCCCCAGGTGGGATGCGCGCCAGGGCAGCCATGACAGCGTGTCGATGCTCGTGATGGAGCATGGCATAGCCCAATGCGGAGCCCGGGTGCAAATCGGCGATGATGGCCGATGTGGTCAGGCCCAGGGCCTTGGTGCCAGGGTCCCCACTCACGACCGTGGGAGTGGAGGAGGCACGTGGAGCCACGGAGGGTCGAGGCGGTACCGAGCGCGGTGCGACGGTCTGCACGCTCACTGTCGGCCTGGGTCGGAGGCTGCCGCCAGGACCACATGTGTAGCGTGGTAAGGCATGCGACGGCGCTGAGTCTGATGGGCCAGTGGAGGCGACTGGGGCTGTCGGCCCGGAGAGATCAGCGGACACGACTGGGACAGCTGGCCCAGAGGGACCAGCGGACGCGTCTGGGGCAGCTGGCCTGGAGGGACCAGCTGACGCCACTGGGCCAGCTGGCCCGGAGGGACTAGCGGACGTGACTGGGGCAGCCGGCTCGGAGGGGCCAGCGGACGCGACTGGGGCAGCTGGCCCGGAGGAACCAGCGGACGCGGCTGGGGCAGCTGGCCCGGAGGGACCAGCGGACGCGACTGGGGCAGCCGGCTCGGAGGGGCCAGCGGACGCGACTGGGGCAGCTGGCCCGGAGGAACCAGCGGACGCGGCTGGGGCAGCTGGCCCGGAGGGACCAGCGGACGCGACTGGGGCAGCCGGCTCAAAGGGACCAGCGGACGCGACTGGGGCAGCTGGCCCGGAGGGACCAGTGGACGCGACTGGGGCAGCTGGCCCGGAGGGACCAGCGGACGCGACTGGGACAGCTGGCACGGAGGGACCAGCGGACGCGACTGGGGCAGCTGGCCCGGAGGGACCAGCGGACGCGACTGGGACAGCTGGCCCGGAGGGACCACCGGACGCGACTGGGGCAGCTGGCCCGGAGGGACCAGCGGACGCGACTGGAGCAGCCGGCTCGGAGGGACCGAAGAATGTGTCACCCGGACGCGGTAGGACGGAGGACGGACTCACCACTCCCCCACGCGACGGGATAGACACAGACGAGCCGGAGCGAATGAGGTCGCGAGGAAACAGGTCCTCGAAGAAGAGGGCATCCCGGGACTCGACGATGCAATGTCAGGAGGGGTCCCAGAAGCGCCAGGCCTTGGACTGGCGAGAGACAGCGAGGAAGGTACAAGGACGGCCGCGGGGGGCGAGCTTGCCGCCCTGCTGTGGGGCGGGCAGCTAGACAATGGCGACACAACCCCAGACGCGAGCGGGGCGGAGGTCAGCGCGCTGACCGCACCAATGCTGGTACGGCGTGAACTGACGGGGAAGGGGACCGTGGGGAATCCGGTTCCAGACCCAGGTCATGTAGGCCATGGCTTCAAAGTAGAAGCCCTCGGAGAGACCGGACTCGACGCGCATGGTACGGACGGTGTCGGCCATGGTCCGGTTCCACCGCTCGGAGACACCGTTCTGGGCGGGGGTGTAGGGCGCCGATGTCTCGTGGTGGATCCCGCGGGAGGCGAGGAAAGTCGTGGCCTCACCCATGTACTCGCCACCGCGATCGGAGCGAAAGCGGCGAAGGGAGCGGCCACAC
>SZWC01000473.1:202033-254647 GCA_023375785.1 Penium margaritaceum
ACAGGGACCCGTTTCGACATCTGACCAACCCTTCGGCCCTGCCGGCCGATCTGACCCACCAGAGGGCCTGGTCGGCCTATCTCGACAACCTCAGGGCCCGTCGGCAACATCATCGGCCAGCGTTCGCCCAAGACAGTCGGCAAGTAGTGAACGATTAGACGAACAGAATTAAACTTGTTTTGAGAAGTAAAATACTCAGAGAAAGAAACGTGTCAACAGAACAGGTTCCCATGTTAATATCCTTCCATACCGCACGGTTAAAACAGTCGCTAAATTTTTGGATCCAATTTCCGGCGCGTTTTACTGGCAAGCAGTCATCGGAGATGGCCAGCCCGGTAGCAGCCCGGCTATCTCGAGTCGCGCCGGCAGCTAGCGGGCTCTCTCGTTGACCGCCGCCCGAACACAGGCTCCGGCGCTGATGGATCCGGCAATGTGGGTCCTCGCGTTGGGACTAGGGAAGAACCCGGGCCCCAAGGTCAAATAATCCGAAAAGAAAACTGGCGACTCCCAACCTAACACTTCCGAACCAAAATATCATTTCACATCAGTTTTGCAGTTTGGACTGCAATCCTGGTGTTACTAATTGCGTCCCGAATGTTATGCCGAACAGGGCATAGATGGTGAACAGGTAAGAGTTGCGAGACAGAACACAATTTAGTGTGTGGGACACTTGAGTAATTCAAAACTAGCGGTAAGTGTACTTCGATGACAAGTGTCGTAGTGATCGAACATGTACATACAAGTGTCGTACTGATCAAACAGATTTCATACAAGATTCGAGTTACCAATGAGGCATAGTTGGGGTCGTTGGGTCGATTGTTGAGCGACGCGTGCGGAGTCACGTTGTGAGTGGTTGGATTCAAGAAGGTCCGCCGAGCAACCGGGGGGCTCCAAGAATGGACAGTGAAAATGTGAGATGCATCTTTACAGATTCGAATTCGTCTCTATGCGTCCAGCAGTCGACCGAAAGGTCGTGACACTTCTGTTGTAGGTTCGCGAGAGAGAGGTCAAAGTTGTCAGAAGGTGTTGTGATGTCAGTTGTTTGAACAGCTGTGACCACTCGGCCGTGTCCATGCTCCGGCAGATCCTCGATGCGGGCCCAGCTGGCACCGGAGCACCGACCGGTGGTGGTTCCATCCACCAGCAGCTGCCAGACGGCTGCCACAACATCCCAGGTGCTTGCTGGGGTGCTCTGCAGTTTTTTTGCAAACGCTAGAGTTTTCTCGGTGGACTGGCTCACCGACCCGATTTGCATGTTTTGCATTGTTTGTCCACCAATCGATGCCAGACTCGTGCATGTGACCTGTCGTAGCGTCCGGCTCAAGATTCTGCATCTCTGTGAGAAACTTCACCACAACTTCCTAGCAATGTTGCTGTTGACGTGGCGGCACAGACCAGTCAGCTTAACGCACTAGCATGCAAGCGGGTGCGAGAACAGCAAGGGTCAGGCTAGGAGAGACAAGACAAGTCTCAAAAGCTGCATTTCAGTGAATGTGCATAGAGAGTTGACAAATGACAGGTCCACAGCATAAACAGCCGCCGCGGCTCACAGCGGGTGGCGCACACGGCGGCACCTGTCGGTCCTGAACCGGCCCAAAACCACTGTTTTGGCCATAACTCTGCGCATAGGCGTCCAAACGGAGCGCCGTCTGATCCTACAGATGCAAGACAAAAAAACGGACACGACTGGTCACACGCCTATGTCCGGCATCAACCGGAGAGTGTAAGAGAACAAACATGCAAATCAGGGTTGTCCACCGAGAAAATCCTGAAGGTCTCCAAACACAATCCGTGGGTCGTGGCAACCGTCTGGTACACCAGGTAGGCTACTAGGCTGCCTCCAGCGGGTGGAGCACCACCTCAGGGGACTCCGTCTCCAGCTGGGTCCGCCTCAGGGATCTGCACGAGCATGGACACGGCCGAGTGGTCACAACCAACTGTACAAGTGTGTATGACTGACAGCATCACAACACTCCCCCATGACNNNNAAACACAATCCGTGGGTCGTGGCAACCGTCTGGTACACCAGGTAGGCTACTAGGCTGCCTCCAGCGGGTGGAGCACCACCTCAGGGGACTCCGTCTCCAGCTGGGTCCGCCTCAGGGATCTGCACGAGCATGGACACGGCCGAGTGGTCACAACCAACTGTACAAGTGTGTATGACTGACAGCATCACAACACTCCCCCATGACCCGATGGTACGCATGTCCATACACGTGCAGAACGCGTGCCGGTGCAACACAGAGTGCTCAACAGAGACCCAGACGGTCACCCACTCGCAGACAGGGGTCGCAACCCGATGGAACGAACAGCCCCGAGGAACTTCCTACAAGCCAATGCCTTGGTCAGAAAGTCAGCGCGCTGCAAGTCTGTGCCCACCCAGACGATGGAGATCAACTGCCGCTCCGCCAGATCGCGCACGAAATGATACTCGACAGCGATGTGCTTCGTGCGTGCGTGGAACACACCAGAGTTCTCAGCGATCGCCAGAGCACTCTGGTTGTCGCAACGGAGGATGATGGTAGGCACCGATTGACCCAAACACTGAAACAGCCGCTGCAGCCACACCGCCTCAGCGGCGCCAGCGCCCAGAGCAACATACTCAACCTCTGAGGAGCTGCGAGCAATGCACCCCTGCTTGCCGCTGCACCAAGACATAGCGGTGCCACCAAGCAGGAACACGTAGCCCGTGTGGCTGCGTCCATCAGGAATCCATGCCCAGTCGCTGTCGGTGTAGCCATCTACCACAACTGAGCACTGTCTCCGAAAGCAAAGACCGTGATACGGTGTGGAGACCACGTACCGGACGACTTGTAAAGCTACGTGCAGAGCACGAGCCCGAGGGGACTAACTTAACTGTGCGAGTAGGTTGACAGCGAACGCAATGTCGGGACGCGTGGTCGTGGCGAAGAACATCAGTGAGCCAATGATGCGCAAGTACAGGGTCACGTCCACAGCCTCGCCCAGATCAGCTGGGTCTGTCATCTTCAGAGCGTCCTGCCCGTCGGGAGTGATGGGTGACGAGGCGGCGGGGACAGTGCCAAGGAGGTCAGCAAACCGCTTCCCCACAACCTGTGCATATCGTGCCTGATGGAGGAGTGTTCGTCGACGACGATCACGCACAATCTCCATCCCAAGGAAAACAGCCGCAGGACCAAGGTCCTTCATCCTATAGGCAGCCTGCACAGCCGCCTTGGCCTCCTTCACGGCCTCCAATGAAGGAGACGCAATCAGGAGATCGTCCACGTACACCAGAATGGCGGTGAGGTGCTCGGCTGTCCGTCGGATGAAGAGTGACGGATCGGCGTCGCTCTGGACGTATCCAGCCTGCGTGAGGGTGCGAGTGATCTCTTGGTTCCAGCACCGGGGTTACTGCTTCAGGCCATACAAGGCCTTGCGCAAGCGCCAGACCTTGTTGCCTTCGACCTCAAACCCAGGTGGCTGGACCATGTAGATCTCCTCCTCCAAGGTGCCGTGGAGGAACGCATTGTTCAGATCCATCTGGTGCAGTCCCAGTCATGATGGGCGACCACACCAAGCATCACGCCAGCTGTGGTCATGCGGCCAACAAGGGCAAAGGTGTCAGTGAAGTNCTTGGTTCCAGCACCGGGGTTACTGCTTCAGGCCATACAAGGCCTTGCGCAAGCGCCAGACCTTGTTGCCTTCGACCTCAAACCCAGGTGGCTGGACCATGTAGATCTCCTCCTCCAAGGTGCCGTGGAGGAACGCATTGTTCAGATCCATCTGGTGCAGTCCCAGTCATGATGGGCGACCACACCAAGCATCACGCCAGCTGTGGTCATGCGGCCAACAAGGGCAAAGGTGTCAGTGAAGTCCACCCGCTCAACCTGAGAGAACCCCTTGGCAGTCAAGCGGGCCTTATAGCGGTCCAGTGAGCCGTCAGGCTTCACCTTCTTGCGGAAGACCTACTTGGCCTACACGACCTTCCGTCCCTTAGGACGGTCGACCAGCTCAAAAACTCCGTGCTCCCGGATGGCCCTGAGCTCGTCCTCACACGCGGCCCGCCACTGCTCAGCATCATCTCCGGAGAGGGCCTCCTTTAACGTGTCCGTATCGGGAACCGTCAAAGGAGAGCTCCGGGTGGCCAGGACACACGCCTCGCAGGTCGGATGGACCACAACCAGGTCAGCGACAGCTGCCTGTGCAGCCTCGTGCTTGTCAGTGATCAGCTGGTGCCCAATGGGACAGGCTGGGTGCACCTCCGTATAGGTGCCTTGGACACTCAGGCCGAGGGCTTTCGTGCCAGGGTCACCACTGTGCACGCTGCGCGTGCGTCGTCTGGGTGGTGCAACTGCAGTCGGAGGTGCACGTGAGGCCAGTGGGCGGAGACGTCCACCTGGTCACGGGAGTAGCCAAAGTCTGCACTGACCAATGGCTCAGACACAGGGAGGGCAGGTGCTGTGTATGGAGATGCTACAGGCGTGGGCGAGACAGTCGCGGCAGGCGCGGGCAAAGCAAGCACTGCAGGTGCGGACGAGACAGTCGCGACAGGCGCGACTGAGGCGGTTGCGGCGGGCGGTGGTGAGGCAGGCGCTACAGGCGTAGGCGAGACAGTCGCAGCAGGCGCGGGCGAGGCGGCTGTGGCAGGCGCGGGTGAGGCACGCGCTGCAGGCACAGGCGAGGCAGGTGCAGCTCCCGCACACGAGGGAGGAGCACCTCCCGTAGGCGAGTCAGGCACCGCGGGGGCAGGCGAGGCAGGAGACGAGGCAGTCGCGGCAGGTTCTGGCGAGACCGTCATGGCAGGCGTGGGCGAAGCAGTCGCGGTAGGCGCAAGCGAGGCAGGCTGAGAGACCACAGGCCCGACAGCAATGATAGCCGGGTCAATGGTGGCCAGCGACGGTCCCACCCCTGAGGCACCCCGGACGGACTCACCCTGCGGGGCAAACTCCCCCAGCCGATGGGAGGCCTCACAGGTGGGAACGTGAGACGCTGCCTGGGTGAGAATGGTAGACAGGTCGCGGTACGACAGTGCCTCAAAGAACAGCGCGTCACGCGACTCAACAATGCGGTGTCGACCTGCATCCCAGAAACGCCACGCTTTGGAGCGTGAGGAGACACCGAGGAAGGCACACATCCGGCCGCACGAAGAGACCTTGGACCCCTGCTGGTCCTCGGTGTACCAGACACAAGCCAAGGAACCCCAGACGCGAGCAAGCCTGAGGTCCGCACGGTGACCGAACCATAGCTCATACGGCGTGACGTGGTCCGGCAAGGGACCATGCGGGAGGCGGTTCCAGACCCACGTCATGTAGGCGAAGCCCTGGAAAGCGAAGGACTCCGGGAGACCGCACTCAGCGCNTGTACCAGACACAAGCCAAGGAACCCCAGACGCGAGCAAGCCTGAGGTCCGCACGGTGATCGAACCACAGCTCATACGGCATGACGTGGTCCGGCAAGGGACCATGCGGGAGGCGGTTCCAGACCCACGTCATGTAGGCGAAGCCCTGGAAAGCGAAGGACTCCGGGAGACCGCACTCAGCGCGCATAGCGCGAATCGCGTCCTCCATGGTGCGGTTCTAGCGCTCAGACACACCGTTTTGCTGTGGCGTAGCAGGCACCGAGAGCTAGTGACAAATACCAAGCTCGGCGAAGTGAGTGGTCAACTCACCAAGATACTCACCGCCGTGGTCAGAGCGGAAGGTGTGGAGGGAGTGACGAGACTGACGCTCAGCCATCACGAGCCACAAGTGTATGGAAAGAGCGGCATCGCTCTTGTGGCAGAGGCAGTAGACCCACTGCATGCGGGTGAAGTCATCCGTGAGGGTAAGGACATACCGACCACGGTAAGCGACAGACTCGACAGGAAGAGGTCCGAGGCGGTCCGAATGGACAAGCTCCAACAGACGCTGCGCGCGAGTAACGGAGGCAGGGTAGGTGCAGCGATGCATCTTGCCCTGAGCGCAGAACAGACAGTCAGTTTTAGGCGGCTTCTTGAAGGAAGCCGCATCAAGACCGAGGGCGGGCTGTGTACGGATGAGCTTGGATACAGTGTCCGTGCTCACATGACACAGGCGCCGGTGTAACAGGCGCTGGTGGTCAGGAGACAACACCCCCGTGACAAAGACATGAGCAGACGAGCAAGGGGAAGAGTCAGGGGCAGAGCAGCGCACGATGCGATACAGCTCATCCACAACAGTGGCCCGCAACACAATCGTGGAGGTGTCAAGTGCTGTGATCGTGGCATAATCAGAGGAATGGTGAACAGAGAGACCCATCCTCGTGCAGGTACGGACACAGAGCAGGCTGAGCTCGAGATCAGGCACAAAAAGCATGTCAGAGAGATACACGGGACCAGACGGACCATCGAACCATACGACCCCTGTCCCCTGAAAAGGTAGTGACTGCCCAGAACCTGTCCACACTGACCGAATAGACCCAACAGGACCAAGCACGACAAAGGTGGTACGGTCGCAGGTCATGTGGTGAGTGGCCCCTGAGTTAATGATCCAGTGGCCACTCGCCTCACGACCTGTGGTGGTCACGGTGCAACGAGCAATAGAGCACGCTGCCTCCGCTGGACGCTCAGCAGGTGTGTCAGGGCAGCGAGATAACGCACGACGATGCGACTCATCCAACCACTCTGTGCTGTCAGACTCACCCTTATCAGGCGACGCAGCCCCCCCACAAGCATGACCACGTGCAACAAACACAGATGGATAGTCAGTCTGTGGACCACTCGGTTGTGACAGCACACTCGCACCTCCCTGAGAGCGAAGCGCCAGCAGTCGACGTAGCTCTACGATGGTCTGGTCCCTCGGGTCCGGCGTGGTGCTCCCCCCGGATGGCGGCGGGCCTGCTGCCAGTGCTGCACCTGAGGTCGCCGCGACACGGGCTGCTGCTCCAGTGCGGATCCGCTCCTTGTGGGCTGCCTGAAGACCACGGGTGATCCTCGCCCAGTCCAGCTCCTGCTGACACTCAGTGTAGCGATGAGGTCCGCCGCAGTTGTGGCAGCGGACAGCCCGTCCGGTGCCACCAGAGGGTTGTTGCGGTCCCTTCTTCTTTTTCCCCTTCTTCCCCTTCACGACTGCTGCAGTGGCTGTCGGAGCAACAGGGGAGGAGGCGGGAGAGGAAGAGGTGGAGCTTGTGGGGGTGAAGGCGGACGACGGTGTGGAAGGCGTAGAGGACGTCGCTCCCACTGCTGCTGCGGCCATGGCGCCCTGCCGATGTGCGCGGGCTGCCTCGTCAGCCGTCGCGACCTGGATGAAGTACCGCTATGCCCAAGGCAGCAGCTGCAGGGTGTCAGACATGGACGCGAGGACATCCTGGTCTAAGCGGGAGAAGGTGTCAGTGAGCTCAGGGCGCACTCCCAGCATGATGGTGTCCAGTGCCCAGAGCTGAGAGCCGCCTCCGGTGCCCAGGCGAGTGTACAGGCGCATGGCCCAACGCCAATAATCAGTTGCTGACTCCGAGGGTCCCTGATGAAGAGAGTGGAACTCGCGAAGGCGCGCGGACTGGGTCACGTGAGTCTCTGCTGCAAATAGGGTCAGTGCCAGCTCCCAGCCGCGGCGCGGGTCTGCGCCTACTCCCCTCCCAGGCGCGCCCAGGAAAGGGCGGAAGTCGACCACTGTCTCCTGTGGAACCGCGTACAGCAGTCCACGCATGGCACGTGCTGCCGTAAGGGACTGGAGCGGATCAGCCGTCTGGTACTGGCTGTGGTAGTAGGGCCTGACCCCCTCCGAGTCCGCCCATACCTGAAACAGCACCTCCCAACAGTCAAACCCCGCTTTGCTGTCGTAGCGAGGCGGGGAAGTCTCGAAGTCCTTGGGTCGTCGCTCCGTGGGGAGCTGGACCTCAGGTGGTGCTGGGAGCGGACGTGGGAAGGGCATGAGAGGCACCAACGCTGCTCCCCCAGCGGCAACCGAGGCTTGAAGCGGGTCGGTCTGCTGCTGCTGTTGCTGCTACTGCTATCCCCTCGGACTGGGCGCCGGCGTCTCAATGTGCAGGCTACTCATCTGCTCCATCAGCCGGCGAAGCGCATCCTCCCCAGTGGGAGGGGGAGCCTGATCCCACTCCGCAACAATGGACTCTCGTCTCTGCACAGGGGCGGCAGCGAGACCAGCAGACTCCTGGGCCGATGGGGTTGCCTCTCTCTCATTCCCGGGCTGATGTCCCGGTGTCCTTGAAAGAGAGACCAGGGCATCGCGGATCTGCCGCAGAATTGCTGATTGCTCATCCTGACGCTGGCGGATCGATGACTGCTCCACCAGTAGGAAGTCAATCGCCTTTGAGCGTGGGCTGCGGATCCCGCTCGTGACGGTGTCTTCCGGTTGCTTGCCCTTGGAGCCGCTTGACTCCATGCTGAGGCAGTGAGAAAGTCGTCCGAACACAAAACCGTTAGCGTTTCTCGAGGAAATGAAACGATGGCAACAATTGACTTTTTGTCAAAAATTTCACCAAGTCTGTGATGACGTCAGCATACTCATTGCTGACGTGAGCAGGGGTTTGCTGACGTCAGCAGCGAGCTGCGGCCGTCGTCGCTGCCACTACTGATACTGTTTCTGCCGTAGTGGCCGCTGCTGCCGCTGCTACTGCTATGTTGCAGCAGCTCGCTGCCGCTGCTGCTGCGTTGCGCAGCTGCTGCTCTGTTGCTGCGCTGTGCTGCTCCCGCTGCTGCTGCGTTGCCACTACTGTGCTGCGCTGCTGCTGTTGCGCAGCCGCGGCAGCGCTGCGCTGCTGCTGCACTGCCGCTGCTTGCTGCTGCGCTGCTGTGCGGTAGCGCTGCCGCTGGTCACTGCTGCGCTTCAGCCGTGGCAGCATTGCACTTCTGCTGCGCTGCCGCTGCTGCCGCTGCGCTACCGCTACTGCTGCTGCACTGCTGCGCTACCGCTGTTGCTACGCTGCTGTTGCGTTGTTGTGCTGCTACGTTGCTGTGCTGCCGCCGTTGCGCTGCATTGCTGCCGGCTGTTGCTGCGCTGCGCTGCTGCTCTGCTGCTGCGTTTCGCTGCGCTGTAGCACTACGATGTTGCGCTGCTGCTGCAGCAGCCGCGGCTACTGCTGCTGCTGCCGCAGCCGCTGCTGCTGCTGGCTGTTGCGGCTGTCGCCAATGCCGCAGCTGCTGCTGCTGCGGTAGCTGCCACTGCCGCGGCTGCTGCTGTCGTAGCTGCTCCCTTCTGCCGCCGCTGCTGCTGCTTCCGCGGCTGATGTCACGGTCACGGCTACTGCTGCGTGGTGGTGGCCCCCCCTCACACGACCCGTTGTTGCTACTGCTGTGGGCTATGGTGCTGCTGCCACTCAGGGCTGCTGCTGCTGTCGCTCACTGCTGCTACAAGCGCTACGTCTCTGCTGCGCAGCTGTGCGAGCTCTAGCTCGCTGCTCTGATACCATGAGAAACTTCACCATAGCTTCTTAGCAATGTTGCTGTTGACGTGGCGGCACAGACCAGTCAGCTTAATGCACTAGCATGCAAGCGGATGCGAGAACAACAAGGGTCAGGCTAGGAGAGACAAGACAAGTCTCAGAAGCTGCATTTCAGTGAATGTGCATAGAGAGTTGACAAATGACAGGTCCACAGCATAAACAGCCGCCGCGGCTCACAGCGGGTGGCGCACGCGGCGGCACCTGTCGGTCCTGAACCGGCCCAAAACCACTGTTTTGGCCATAACTCTGCGCACAGGCGTCCAAACGGAGCGCCGTCTGATCCTACGGATGCAAGACAAAAANGAAGCTGCATTTCAGTGAATGTGCAGAGAGAGTTGACAAATGACAGGTCCACAGCATAAACAGCCGCCGCGGCTCACAGCGGGTGGCGCACGCGGCGGCACCTGTCGGTCCTGAACCGGCCCAAAACCACTGTTTTGGCCATAACTCTGCGCACAGGCGTCCAAACGGAGCGCCGTCTGATCCTACGGATGCAAGACAAAAAAATGGACACAACGATTGGTCACATGCCTATGTCCGGCATCAACCGGAGAGTGTAAGAGAACAAACATACAAATCAGGGTTGTCCACCGAGAAAATCTTGAAGGTCTCCAAACGCAATCCGTAGGTCGTGGCAACCCTCTTGTACACCACGTAAGCTACCAGGCTGCCTCCAGCGGGTGGAGCACCACCTCAGGGGACTCCGTCTCCAACTGGGTCCGCCTCAGGGATCTGCACGAGCATGGACACGGCCGAGTGGTCACAACCAACTGTACAATTATGTATGACTGACAGCATCACAACACTCTGGTAGTAGACGGTGTTGCGTTTTGATGCCTGTGCACACAGTTACGGCCAAAACAGTGGTCTTGAGCCGGTTTTAGGACAAACAAACACTACCGCATGCGTCACCCGCTGTGTGTCGCGGCAGGTTTTTATGTGGTGTGCTTGTGAGTTGTCATTTCTCTCCGCATTACGAAGCTATTGGAGCTTATGAGACCTTGCAAGTCTCTCTAGCCTGATCCTTCCTGTTTCTTGCACTTGCTTTCTTGCTAGTACGCCAGCTGACTGGACAGTGTCGCCACGTTAGCAATAGCAAGGTTAGGAAGCTTCCTAGAAACATCTCTTGGTATCAGAACAGCGAGACTCCTCTCGCAGAACTGCGTTGCAAAGACGGAGCACATTCACCAGCATTGAGAGTCACCACCATCGCCACGTCCTGGGACCCGTCGTAACCGACGTTAGCAGCAGCGACATCACCACGCAATCGCCACGCCGTAGCAAGAGGAGGTGCGGTAGTGACGAGCTCCAGCAGCCACACCGGTCAGCAGCAGCACCACCGGGTGGAGCAGCAGCCGTGTCTGGCTACCAGCCTTTACACCAAAAAAAATGGAGTAGCAACTCTTTGCAGTAGCTTGCGACAGCTGCTACGAGCAGTGGCAGCATGTAGTGGTGACAACAGCTTGCAGCAGCGAGCAATAACAGTAGCGTAACACCAGCAAAAAAAGCAATAGTAGTGTAGCAGCAGCATTCTAGCTGCTGCAGCGAATGTAGCAATAGTTGTAGCAACAGTACTGTAGCGGCGACAGCGGCTACAGTAGCGCAACAGTAGTTACGCCGGACGTAGGAGATCACGGAGTTACTTCGGGGTCGTTCGGGGGCCTCACAGCAGCCACCTGGAGGATGTACTGGAGCTGCACCATGTGCTCAGTAGTCTACACCCTACACAACGCCGCGGTCTCAGCACCACTCATGGTAGGTTGACACCTGGGATGAGGAGAAGACTGAGGATGACTCATGCGAGCAGGAGCTTCGTGTGTTTGAGGAGCGCATCCGTGACTTACGACTGGGGTCGCAACCTCTCACTCCGCCACCTTCTCGCCATCAGGATCAGACACATCGTTCACCAGCGCTCATTTTTGGTGGTGTTTCTCTCACTGGTGGCCTCCCCATACCCCGTCCACTGTCTCCCGAGCCTAAGGTCGCCCTCCCCACAGAGCGGCGACCGAAAGACTTTGAGTCACCTCCATCCCGTTACGATAGCGAAGAGGGCTTCGATTACTAGGAGACCTTATTTGAGGTGTAGGCCAATTCTGAGGGTGTCTAGCCCTACTACCACAGCCAATACCAGACCCGCAACGCTCAGAAGATCCCGACAGCAGCGAGAGGGATGCGTGGTCTCCTCTACGTCATGCCGCAGGAGACTGTGGTCAACTTCCGACCCTTCCTCACTGAGACCGGGACCGCGGATCTGCTCAAGTCTCGGTGCGGAGACTTGAGCAGATCCGCGTCAGGGCTAGGAGCTGGCCTTGACACTTCTCGCTGCGGAGACCCATGCCACAAGGGCTGCCTGACTACATGAGTTTCACTCCCTCCGCCAGGGTCCCACGGAGCTTAGAGCTGACTACTGGAGGCGTGAGATGCGCCTTTACACGCGCCTTGGGACTGGTGGCGGGACGCAGTTGTCGGCACTCGACACCACCATGATGGGGGCGCATCTGGACCACGAGAAGCTCTTTACAGGCTTCCACCATGTGGCTCTCTCTGAGTTGTCGAAGTCACTACAGTTACTTCCTTGGACCCATCGCTACTTCATCCAGGCCACATCCGCTCATAAAGTTGCCATCTCCCATCAGTAGAGTCCACTTGTTACAGTAGTGTCTGTGACCCTTCCTACGCCTTTGTCCCAGCTCACCAGTCCCACCTCCACTACTTCTTCCTCCTCCTCCTCTACCCCGAGCGGCCACACTCAGGGTGTTGTAGCGGCCACACAGGGGAAGAAGGGGAAAAATCAGCAGGGGAAGGGACAACAACAGCAGTGTGTGAGGGTTGGAACCACACCATGGATGATGCAATTTGCGCTATGCGGTCTGAGTGCGGTCTTTCGGAGTCCTTTGCCTTTGAGGGCTTCTCCTACATTATGTGGACCTGGACCCGCTTGCCGCATGGTCCACTTCGAGACCATGTTATGCCGTACGAGTTGTAGTTTGGCCATTGTGCTAATCTCCATCTCGCCCGCGTTTGGGGGTCCCTGGCTTGTGTCTGGTACACCAAGGACCAGCAGGGGTCCAAGGTCTCACCTCGGGGACGCATGTGTACCTTCCTTGGCATCTCCCCGCGGTCAAAGGCCTGGCGCTTTTGGAACCCTGCTCGCCATCGCATTGTCGAGTCTTGAGGTGCTCTCTTCCTTGAGGCTCTCACCTACCACAACTTGTCTAGCATCCTATCGCTGGCCGCTAACCATGTTCCTAATTGTATGGCCTCCCGACGGATGGGGGAGTCTAGTCCTGCGGATGGGTCTGTTTGGGCCTCCTCACCTGTGGTCTGGTCTCCGGCTGCTGACGATCCAGCCATCGTGGCTGTGGATCCATTAGTCTCATCAGTTCCCTTTGGCACACCTGGTCCCGTGCCAGTGTCAGACCCTTCTGGCACACCTGATCCCATGCTGGTGTCGGTCCCCTCTGATACACCTAATCTCGTGCCGGTGTATGACCTCTCCGACACACCTGATCCTGTGCCGGTTTTAGATCCCTCCGGCATACCCGATCATGTGCTAGTGTCAGTCCCCTCTGCCACACCTATTCCCGTACGAGCGTCAGTACCCTCTGGCACACCTGATATCGTGCCAGTTCACTCCCCTCTGTCACACGTACTCCCGTGCATGAACCTATGTCCCCTATGGCTCTGGCTAAGTAGCCTTCCCCGCAGCCTGAGGTGAGTGTCTCAGCATCGGGCTACTCCCGCGAGCCCGGCGGTCGTCTTCGACCATTGGCCTCAACAAACTATTGACTTAGCGTCCCGGCGTCCGACTTGTAGTGTTCAGAGTGGTGAGCTTGGCACGAAGGCCCTTGGCTTGAGTGTCCAGGTAGACTACACTGAGGTGCATCTAGCATGTCCTGTCGGCCACGAGCTGGTCTCCCAAGAGTTCTTGGTCGCTGGCGATGCCGCAGCCAACCTTGTCGTGGTCAGATCAAGTCTAGAGGCGTGTGTCTTAGCCACCCGGAGCACTCCCTTGATGACGCTTGATCCAAGCACATTGAACGAGGCACTCTCAGCTCATGATACAGACTTGTGGCGTGCTCCTTATGAGGATGAGCTGAGAGCCATCCGTGAGCACGGTGTCTATGAGCTTGTTGACAGAAGGCTGTATAGGTAAAGTGGGTCTTTTGCAAGAAGGTGAAGCCTGATGGCACACTGGATCGCTACAAGGCTCGCTTGACGGCCAAGGGATTCTCGTAGGTTGAGGGAGTAGATGTCACTGACACCTTTGCACCCATTTGCCGCATGACCACCGCTCGCCCTCTGTTTGGGGTTGTTGCTCACCACGACTGGGAGTTGCATCAGATGGACGTGGACAATGCATTCCTCCGTGGCACCTTAGAGGAGGAGATCCACATGGTCCAGCCACCCGGATTCGAGGTTGGTGACTAGGTCTGGCGCTTGTGCAAGGCCTTGTATGGCCTCAAACAGTCATCCTAGTGCTGGAACTTGGATATCACCAGCACACTAACATGTGTCGGTTACGTGCCAAGTGACGTTGACCCGTCCCTCTTTCTTTGACGGACAGCCGAGAGCTTCACCGACATCTTCGTCTACGCGGACGACCTCCTGATTGTGTCTCCTTCTATGGAGGCCGTAAAGGAGGCCAAGGCAGTTCTCCAGGCTACCTACCGGATGAAGGACCTTGGTCCTACAGTTGTGTTTCTTGGGATGGAGATCTTGCGTGATCGTCAGCGACGGACACACTTGTTGCATTAGTCACGTTACACTCGCGTTGTGGGGGAGCGGTTTACTGACCTCCTGGGTGTAGTTCCCACAGCCTCCACCCCCATCACACCTGACGGCCAGGATGCTCTGAAGGTGGATGATCCTGGAGACCTGGGGGAGACAATGGGCGTGACCCTGTAATTGCGTCTGATTGGCTCTTTGATGTACTTGGCCACAACCACACGACCAGAAATCGCCTTCACTGTCAACTTCCTTGCTCATTTTTCACTATGACCTCGGGTGAGAGCCCTTCACACAATTATGTGACTTGTGCGCCACATGGTATCCGCACCGTACCTCGGACTCTGCTTTCGATGGGTACACAGACATTGACTGGGAGTGGAGTCTTGATGGGCGGAGTCGGGCAGGCTACGTGATCCTGCTTGGTGGCTCCGGTGTGTTGTGGTGGAGTGGCAAGCAAGGTTGTGTCGCACATAGCTCATCGGAGGCTGAGTATGTTGCTCTAGAGACTGGAGCTGATGAGGCGGTGTGGTCACATCGTCTATTTTGTGAGTTGCGTCAGTTTGTGTCTTGCATCGTTCTGTGCTATGACAACCAAAGTGTTGTTGCCATTGTAGAGAAATCTGGTGTGTTTCCTGCACACACAAAGCACATTGCTGTTTAGCATCACTTTGTGCGTGATCTGGATCGGCATGGACATGCAGTAGGCTGACTTCTTGACCAAGGCACTTGCGCGAGGAAAGTTCATGGTGGCCATTCGTTGTGTCAGGCTACGCCCCTTGCCTGATAGTGGCTGAGAGTGGGGTGTGTGAGCATGGACTATTCAGCATCTTGTTGCGCACTTGTGTCAGTTCTGCACGTGTATGGACATGCGTACCATCGGGTCATGGGGGAGTGTTGTGATGTCAGTTGTTACCATCTGTTTGTACTGCTTACTATGACCATTCCGCCGTGTCCATGCTTGTGTAGATCCCTAATGCGGGCCCAGATGGCGCCGGAGCACCGACGGGTGGTGGCTCTATCCACCAGCAGCTGCCAGACGACTGCCACGACATCCCTGGTGCTTGCTCAGGTGCTCTGCAGTTTTTGTGCAAACACAAGAGTTTTCTCGGTGGACTGGCTCTCGGGCCTGATTTGAATGTTTTACATTGTCTTTCCACCAATCAATGCCAGACTTGTGGGTGTGACCTGTCCTAACGTCCGGCTTGAGATTTTGCATCTCTAGGTTCAGACGGTGGTGCGTTTGGATGCCTGTCCACAGGGTTATGGCCAGAACAGTGGTTTTGAGCCGGTTTTTGGACAAACTGACACTGCCATGTGCGTCACCCGCTGTGTACCGCGGTAGGTACACAACGGGTGACATTTCAGTTGCTGTGTGATTGTCATTTGTCATTTCTCTCTGCATTGCTAACCTATTGGAGCTGATTAGACTTTGCACGTCTCCCTAGCCCTATCCTTGCTGTTTCTTGCACCTGCTTGCTTGCTTGTGCGCCAGCTGACTGGACAGTGTCGCCACGTTAGCAACAACAAGGTTAGGAAGCTCCCTATCAATTTCTCTTCCAGAAGGCCGTGATACTTCTGTCGTAGGTTCGCAAGAGTGGTCAAGGTTTTCAGAAGGTTGGGGAAGATTCACTGAGGGCGGGGGCGGTTGGTCGGTTTGCCCTCGACCCTCGGAGTGAATATCGCGGTCTCGCGACACGATGGGCTGTTTTTGTAATGACATAAAATCCCAACTGGAGAGGTAAGGGACTCGTGTATGTCTAGAACATAACACTCCTCCCCCTTTGGCCACGACGTCTCGGCGCGTGTAGAGATGTGGCCCGGTGATAGCGATGATAGTCGCCGATTAGGTGATCGACATCTCAGAGGCTATCGTGGGGTTCCCATCTGTTATGCACGGTGTCAAATTTGTGCCACTTGACGAGATATCCTGTCGCCATTCCTCGTCATTGATGGCAGATGATGTCCTCGATGACGTACCCTGTGTCTTCACCCCCATGAACGGGAGGCAAAGAAGGGGCATCTCTGCCAGGGAATTTCTTTTCCGGATCTCGGTAGTGCTTGAGTTTTCTGATGTGGAACAATGGATGAACATAGTGCAATCACGGGGGTTTGCATGCGCTCGATCTCAAACGGTCCCGACCATCGGGGTTTGAGCTTCGAATAGTTGGCTCCACGGAGTTTGATGTGTCAGAAACTGGGGTGCAGTTCCAACGTGGCCCGATGGGTCTTCTATGCTCACGGCTAAGTTTTTGCGGATTTTTTTTCGTCTAAGTGTGAGCTTTGTGGTCGCCTCATGCTATGTTTCTAGGAGTTGAAGATAGTTGCAAGACAGTCACTTTTGCAGAGGGAAGAACGCAGTTTTGCATTGCTTTTGGAACATGGACATAATCTAAACATTTGTAGGGCTATTTATGAGCTCTCCATTGCACCAAACCGTGCACGATTTGGATCACCGTAGCTCCCGCTACGTCAGATGAAGTGCAACACCCCAAACCAGCCGCTCAGTCGGCCGCACACACCACGTCGCCCGCCGAGGCGCCCTAACACATCAAGGACCTATCAAAACGCCATTCCAGAGGGGCAGATGTCCCTACGTGTAGCAGCGGTGTCCCTTGCGTCTTTGGGGTCTGTTTCGATGAGTTAATCATCGTTTTTGGTGATGGGGATTGATGTGGTTTGAAACCTGTTCGCGGAGCTCCCAGAGTCACCGTGCACACCCCAACTTTGGAAGTCCATATCTCCCTCGTTACTAGTCTGATTCCAATGAAACAACTTCCACCGGATTCAGCCACTCCTCAACTTTCAGGGGCAACCCTTCACTTTAGGATCTGAGTAATCTTTGAGTCGCCAGATCCATCATCAAGGAATTTCCTCTCTCTAGCGGCTCGTCGGCGCCTCTCGGTGCCGCACTTGGGCATACAGAGGGGCAAATCTTCAACATTTTCCCCCTTGCACCTGCCATGCCCGCTGCTCTTGCTTGCTCTCACTCATCTTCCATTGCGTCCTCTAGCCCATCATAGTTGGTCATCCCAAGGCCGGCCACGCTCAACCCGTGCCGGTCCACGGGTTGCGCATTGGTCAAGCAATGTGCAAGCATGTTGTGCGTGCTACAGTGCTGTAGCACCACCCACCCCTTTTCAACCATGTCCCGTGCTTAGTGATAATGCACGTCGATGTGCTTTGTCCTCATGTGCGTTCCATCCTCAAACCAATGGAGAAACCGAGCAAAACAATCAGATGCTTGAACAAGGTTTTTGCACATTATGCAATTCGTATGACACTGATTGGGCAGGAAGCTGCCAACTTCCAAAATCGCATGGAACTTGATGGTTTCCACTACAACGGGTAAATTTCTTTTGTAGTGGTTTAGGGCAAAGTTCCCGTCTCACAGGTATGACTGCAAAACAGCACCTTTGTAGTCGACATTCACCAACATGATTTCTCAGAAACAAACAGAAATGAAGCGAGTATCGGCCGACGTCGCAGCAATGACGTGCATGTCCTACTTTGCCCGCTTGACAGCATGGTAATCCACCCTGCCTTCCATATCAGCAAGGTAAAAACACTCTTGGGCAGAGACATTGTACTTTTACTTCCTATTTGAGTAAACAGACATACAGAGTATGTGCTTGGAGACATCCTCAGACATCAAAGCCATGGAAACTGATATAATGTATGGTCAATTGGCATGACTACGACGCCGTCCATAACAGTTGGGAGCACTAAGACAACCTCCTAGACGTCAATGAGCTGATTGACGGCTACTACCACCATCATTGATCTACTTCTGCTTTCGCATGGGGACGTCGCGGCTGAGAAGGGAGGAATTGCTACGTCCCTCATGTACACAAGTACCTAAACTCCACGAGTGGGTGCTTCTCGCCTTATAGTCACGGCCCGACACACGTCAACCTTAGGATTTCTACGCCGTTAGGCCGAGTGAACTTTGGCCACCTGTCCCGACCTCCGTTGTGTCCCATTCCTGAAGCTTATGACATTTTTTGCCACTTTCTAAAATGGTCAAAAGAAGTGTCAAGTCCTGTAGATGTTTTTATACTGTCTGGTCAACTTCTTGACGGCTCATTTTTATAAAACCGCATCCCAGTATTCTCAAAACCCTCCAAACTCTGGGTGGAGCTTTTCGAAGTGACCACTCATGATGCAACCTCGCACGCGTCGCTCAGATCGAGCTCCAAGGACTCGACACATGCCTCATTGTGATTCTTGTCATGGAATACATGTGTTTGACTTGTTCAATATGTATCAACCAAGTACATGCATTGCTTAGCATAAATTGATTGTTTTTCCTCATTCCTCAAATTTTCTACTACTCCGCTTCTTGTCCCAGTGTGTTATGTCCCTGATGTACACGAGTCCATGAACTTTGCGAGTAGGAATTTCTGTCCTTCATTTGTGGCCCACCGCACGTCAACCTCAGGACTTTTACGTCGATCGGCCAAGGGCATTTCGGCCACCTATCCTGACCTCCGATGTTCTTTTCCAGAAGGTTCTAAAAACCATGACAGCTTTCCAGAAGGATTGACAGAAGTGCTGTAAACCGTATCAATGGTCTGATACTATTTGGTCAACTTCTCAATGGTGGTAGACATCTATTAAACTGTGCCTCGATACTCTCAAAACCATTAAATATTTCTGCAAAGCTTCTCAAAGCAGCCACTCATGGCGTGGCCTCACACACGTTGCTCGGCTTGAGCGCCGAGGACCTAACATATGCCTCATTGTGATTCTCGGCATTATGTATGTGCTCAATGTATTCAATACTAGTCATCAAAGTACACTTACTGCTTCGTACAAGTTGTCCATTTGTCCCAATTCCTCTCATGACCTACTACTCTACACCTCACCCTTGTCAACCTACATTCCGCTTGGCATAACACTCGGTAGCTAAGCGTAGTGGCGCTAGAGGGGCAGCTGACCCATTAACTACCATGTGATAACCTCTCACAAGTCTTCACTGTATCTATACCATTAAGAAGAATGCATACATTACAACGACAATGGTGAACGGAGCGAACGCACCGGGCGAGGAGCAACAGTAACAGGCAAAGACTCCGACGGTGGAGAATCAGCAGCATGCAAACAACGTCAATCTTTGGAAAAACCAGGCAGTAGCTTTTGCAGTTAATGGAACAACACTGAAAAACCCGATGGCCAACCCGGTGATGGATCCCTCGGGCTCGGAAAATCCTTTGCCAATGCCATTGCCTGTGGGATGACATCTGGCGTGACGGGAGGCACCGGCCGATAAGCTTACATCAACGAGGATTAGAATATGTTGGGACTCAAGAGCCTCAACACCCATCTTCTCTAGCAAATCAGTGCAACAATAGAGGAGATTCATGTGAAGCAATGCACATCAAGAGGAACATTCAACTCTTGAGTGAACTCCAGATTTGATCCACACTTGGGGAGTCTTTCGATCCTGCTAATTCAAAAGGACCGATGGTCAGCATGTGGGTTACGATTTTGGAGGTTTACTTCACTGCTATTGGGGTCAAGAACGATAGCAAGAAGATTGACCTCGTGGCCTTGCTTTTGCGTGGCACGGCTTTAAGTTGGTGGTCTAGTTTTAAAACCATCCAACAGTAGCAGGAGACCAGCGGAGCTGGATCACATCTTCGACCGTACCCTTTCTACCTCTTAAGAAGATCAACCTGTGACACGATTCCCTCATTCCATGGCAAACGTGGCAAAATTCTGCATGTGCCACACTCGTTCACTTTGGAAAAATGAACAAGAAGTCGAGCGCGCAATATAGGTTTCAATTCCATTGTCATCAATCTAGCATTGTAGTACACGCAATGATTTTGCAAGATCATCACCGACAGTGACCTCGCCTCCAAAGAACTCTGTTTCTACTACAACAACGGCCTCAAGTAAGATATGCAGCAAACAGTCACCAAGACGACCTTCCACAAATGATCATTGCAGCGATAGCATCGATATCGATGAAATGCAGGAATCCAATGGCTAGCAATCCCAAGGCCAAAATTCTCATTGTGGTGGAGGATAATCGTAGTTGGTGAAAACCTCGTCCTGGATGAAGGTTGACATTTTCAATCAACGCGGTCAACGTATCTTTTGGAATTGTGCAAAGCTGGGCACATCTCGCATGACAATTAGAAACGGCATCAACAAGCCAAAAGGGAGGGGAAGCCGTGGAGAGAGAATGAGGATTCAGAAAATGGAAAAGAATAATTGCAGACGGCAAGGCTCCTGTCCGGTCAGAAGAATCTGCACCAATCGATCATCCATCTTAGTGACCCACATCACCGGACGAGGGTTCCTGAGATCGTAAAGTTCAACGAGGGATATAAGGATACTCAACTGGTGATATTACTACAACTACCACTGAGGGGTTATATCGATCACAAAGTAGTACCAGCAATACTAGACGGAGGCGCTTCTCAAAGTTTTGAGAGCAACAACATGGTTTGAAATCTGGGATTATAGACCAAACTAGTGGTGTTTGAAGAAAAAAAGAAAAAAAGAAAAAACTCGACAAGAAACTGCAGATCCATTGAACTTATGAACCTCTTTGATTGCAAATTGGAGGTGTACATGCCTTAAGAGTCTAGATGACTTGCCCAATGAGTGACCACAAAATGATCCTCAAGGGAGATTTCTTCTATTGACACAATCAGGAGGTGGACTAGAGGAATGGATTGGTCAATGTCAGCATTGATGGTTGAAAACAACATGTGTCTCTGGTCAAGAGACCCATGAAATAATGGCAGTCAGGGAAAGCAGCAAAGATGGAAGCAGTATAGGAAGTTACCACAGTTCCAAAACGCTAACCGATATCTCTGGATGTGGCCAAGAGATATGTGCAACGCAGAGCTCAAGTGTGTCTAGTCCACGTGGTGACCGGGAAAGCGGAAGAAGTCGCAGCAGCCGAGGCGACCACAACAGCCTCAAGACCTGAGAAGTTTGCAGCCGTCCTGGAGGAGTTTACAGCACCTGTTGAGGAGTTTGAGTGGGTTTTTCTTGACAAAATTCCCTGATAAATACCTTCGCAATGAAACATCAAACACCAGATGTATCTCAAGTCAGGTAACAAACCAAAGGTGAAAGGGACCTATAGGATGACCGACCACGAGCTGACCGAACTCAAGAAGCACCGGGACAAGATACTTGACTCTAGGTTTATAAGACCCTCCACGTCACCCTATGTGGCAGCTGTACTTTTTGTGAAAAGGAAAACTTGGGAGATGCAAATGTGGGTGGAATACCGAGCATTGAAGTATACAGCCATCAAGAACCGCTACCCTCTTCAGCAACCTCACCAACGTTTTGACCAACTCCGTGGTGCCTTCATTTTCCATAAAATTGACCTAAACAGTGGCTATCATCAGGGGTTATGAAACTACTTTCAATTTGTAAAGGACTATGCTTGAGTGTCATTCCCTCTCCGATCTCAATTGTAAAACCACCAAGTGACATTGGGGGGATAGCGAACAAGAAGCGTCAAGCTCGTTGAGAAATGCTTTGACCTTGGTACCAGCCTTACGATTGGAAGATCCAACACTGGACTATCATAGCCACCAATGCATCCAATTGAGCAATCGGAGGCGTTCTCCTCCAAGACAACAACAGTCGCAAACAACCGATTGTGTACATGTCACAAAGGCTGTGCGGGCTGGAACGCAACTACGCGGTGCACGGGAAATAGATGCTTGCAGTCGTGCATGCCTTGAAATTGTGGTGGTGCTACTTGGAATGGTGGTGATCAATCGTCCGCACTTACCATTATGCATTGAAACATCGGAAGACGTAGCCAAATCCAAGGCATCAAGAAACTCAATGGACAGAGTTCCTCAAGTCTATCTTTGACTACATCATGGAGTGTGACCTGGAAAGACAAATCCAACGGATGCTCAAAGTTGGAGACCAAATTTCTTGGCCATAATGAGCACGCTACTAGTAAAACGAGACTCGTACCTCACGAGCTGTTTGCAAAAGGTTACGAAGATTTTGGCGGGTAGGAGAGGACTGAGTTTTGGTTTAACCATCCCTACTAGCGACAAAACATTTCTTGCCTGGTCGACGTACCACCGAATGAGGAACTACAAGGAATGACATTCGAGGAATGCCATGAAATTGGCCCAAGTGGACACTTTGGCAAGAACAGGATGCTCAAGAAGCTTGTGAAGTACTACTGGTGGAACAAGATGCACCATGACGTTGCAGCATTCTATACGACACCTGTGAGTGGCAAAGATCTCGTTTCACGAGGCCATCAAGACTATTCCAACCACTCCCTGTTCCGACAAAGCCTTAGGTTGACATCAGCATGTAATTCTTGACAGGATCGCCTGCCACTGCCGAGAACTACCACACCATTCATGTAGTGTTGGAAATAACTTAAAAACCATCATAATTCGTCTGGACAACAACCACTGTCACCGCAAAAGGGGCCGCGTGGAAGTTTTTATGCTAGATTCTATGGCTGCACGGCGAGCCATGTACCATCATCAACGATAGGGACGACCGTTTTAGCAGCCGTTTTTGGCGCAAATTGATGGCGCATTAGGGTAGTCGAATCCACTGTCAACACCGTTCCATCCTTTAACCGACTGGCAAACTGAGTGGATCAATCACACGCTTGGACAACTTCACACCTTATGTGATTCACATGGAACCAATCAGGGAGCGACACTGCCGACTGCCAAACTCGCGTACAACTTCCAAGACAACTTCCAAATTCCTTTTGAAGTGGTATACAACAAACTTCTTGTCACACCGATAAGACTACAGAGCCAAAGTACCATTCCCACAATCGACATCCACCGTTGAGATTTCTCCAGCATTTAGGAGGAAACACCACAAGCATGAAGAGAGAAACCAGCCAACATCACAACAGTGACATGTTTAGCAATGTCAAATGCATCCTACTCAGCCCTGGAAACAATGAAATCCAAGGACAAGATTGTGCAAAGCTCAAACCCTGGTTGTTGGGACCGTTTGAGATAGAGTAAAAGCAAACCACCGTTGTCACTTGCCTTCTTGAGAGCATGGAGATCCACCCTATCTTCCACATCAGCAAGCTCAAGTACTATTTGGACCCCATCAAGAACATCCCACACAAAAATGTTGCACCTCCATGTCCTTGTCAAGTGGACGGGGATACAGAGTACGTGATTGAAGTCAGCCTTGGACATCAATGTTATGGAAAAACAACCAAGTATCTAGTCAAGTACCATGGTTACGATGCCACATACAATAGCAGAGAGATCTACGAGAACCTCAAGGACGTTGATCGTCTGATCAATGGCTATTACCACCCTCATTGGCCTACGTCTGCTTATGTGTTGGGACGTCGTAGCTAAAAGGGGCGAGGTGTTACCATCCCAATGTTCATGAGTCCCTGAACTTCACGAGTGGGAATTTCTATCCCTAAATTTGTGGCCCACTAAGCGTTGACCTTAGGATTCTTCCACCAATCAACCAAGGGCATGTTGGCCACCTGCCCTGACCTCCGGTGTTGTGTTGTAGAAGGTTTTAAGAACCTTGACTACTTTCCAGAAGGATCGACAGAAATGTTGCAAACCGTGTCAATGTTCTGAAGGTTTTGGTGGACTTTTGACAGTGCTGAACTTATGTAAAACCGCCCCTGGATATTCCCAAAGCTCCCCAATCTTTTGGTGGAGCTTCTCCAAGCAGCCACTCACGGCGCGACCTTGCATGGGTCACTCAAATTGACTGTCGAGGACTGAACATATGCCTCATAATGATTCTCGTTATTCTATATATGTGCTCCACCTGTCAAACACTTGTCACTAAAGATTACTTGCTACTAAATTTGATTTATCCATTTGTCCCAATTCATCAAATAGTCTACTGCTCTACACCTCATCCTTGTGAACCACCTTGGTTCCGCTCGGTGTAACACTGCGAACCATCCACGTTTTGTTCGGTGCAACAAAAATAGGGATTAATAGGCATTTTCACAAACTCCATCTAACCCCTGGCATGGTCGTAGACGTTTGTTTTACATTCTGACCTCGTCCCAGAATGGGACAAGGTTGGAAATGGCAACGTTAGTAGGTACCATGTTCTGTGTTATGCCAAGCAGAACGTAGGTGGTTCACAGGGATGAGGTGTAGGAGAAGGATGATTCGGAATTCTAGGACATTTGGATAATTGTATGAAGCAGTAAGTGTACTTCGATGACAAATGTCGAGTGAGTTGAGCACACATAGAATGCGGTCAATGAGAATGATGCATATGCCGAGTCATCGGCGTTTGAGCTGAGCAACGCATGCAAGGTCGCATCATGAGTGCCAGATTCAAAAATCTCTGCCAAGAAGTCAGAGGCCTTCAAGAATACTTAGGTGCTTCTTTATAGGATTCTAGCATCGTCACGAAGTCGACCAAGCAATATCAAAATGTTGAAATGGCTTACGACACTTCTGTCGACCAATTTGGAAAGTGCTTGAAGTTGTCATAAACTTGTGGAATGGAACACAAGAGTTCAAGGCAGTTGGCCAAAGCACCCTCGACCAAACGGCGTAAAAATCTGGAATTCAACGTGTGGTGGGCCATGAGAATAATGAAAAAATTCCTACACGTGAGTTCTAGGGAATTGTGTGCATTAGGGGCGTAACACTTCTTCTCCCGTTTAGCCGTGACGTCATGGCGCGCTAGCAGACGTAGGCCAGTAATTGCGGAAGCAGCCGTCAATCATGTCTCTGAGGTTGTCATATGGTTCCCAACTGTTGTGCACGGCGTCGTAGCTGTGCCACTTGACCATTTGCTTGATCGTTTTTCCACTCAATGTTCAGGGATATCTTCAATCACGTACTCTGTACTCATGTCGACTTGTACAAGAGGTGGAGCTGTGACGTCTCTACCGGGGAAGTTTGTATTGGGGTCCTAATTGTGCTTGAGTTTGCGGATTTTAAAGACAGGGTGAATCACCATGCTGTCGGGAAAGCAGAGTCGAGGGAAGACTGGCGGTCTCAAACGGTCCCAACCAGTGGGGTTTGAGCTTCATGAAGTCCTGTCCTTGGAGTTTGATGTTTGCAGAGCTGAGGAAGACGCAATCGCCAGCGCTGAACACGTCATCACTGCAATGTCAGTCAGCTATCCCCTGCATAGCTGCTTTTGTCTTTCCAAGGGTCTGTTGTGTTTCCTCCCAGATGCTTGCAAAGTCCCGTCTGTGAATATCAACTGTGGGGATGTTACCTTAACTCTGCAATCCAGCCGGTGTGGCAGGAATTTTGCAGTACACCATCTCGTTTTGCATTTTACTGATTGCGGTGGAAGTGGTTGAGTTTATGCGAGTTCTCTTGTCGGCAGTTTTGCTGCCCAATTGGTGTTGTGAGGCTTGCATTAAGTTTGGAGAAGTTGATCGAGCATCTAATTGGTGCCCTTGGTTGCACGTCGGTCTAAGGATAGAACACCGTTGATAGCTCGATCCGACTACCGTAGCGGGTCATCAGTTCGCGCCAGAAATGACTGGTGAAGTGGCCGTCTCCACTACTAATGATGTTATGTTGTACTTCGTGTAGTTGAATGGTCTGATTTAGAAACAGCCACTTTGTTCCTTCTGCGGTGACGGTGGTTGTTGTTGAGATGAAGTGCGACATTCTGGGAAAACTGTCCACCAAGACAAGGATGGCGTCATAATCCTTAAGAGTGGCGGGCAGTCCCATCACAAAATCCATGCTGATGTTGGCCTAAGATTCCGTCAGAATGCGTAGGGGTTGAAGCAGACCAGGTGGTCGCGTGCGTCAAGATTTTTTGTCTCTGACAGGTGTCGCACAATTGGTAGAAGGCCGCCACGTCGGTCTGCATCTTGTCCCACCAATAGTATTTTGCCAGCTTCTCAAGCGTGTTTTACTCGCTGAAGTGTCCACCTTGACTGGTGTTGTGGCATTCCTCCACTAGTATCCGCCAAAGTTCCTCGTTTGGAGGAATGACGACATGTCAAGTGAATTGCCCTTGCCAGTAGGGGTTGCTGGACCACAACTTGTTTTTTTCGTTGCCTTCGAGCTCCTCGTAACCCTTTGAAAACAGTCTCGTGAGGCACGGATCTCATTCAATGAGCAACGTACTAATCTTGGCCATTAAATCTGGTCGCTGGCTAAGAGCATCCGCCGGATTTGTTTTTCCAGGCCGGTATTCAATGTCGTAATCAAGTTTGGACTTGATCCATGGAGTTTGTCGGCGGCTAAGATCTGGCTGGGTCTTGAGATGTTTTTGGGCGTGATGGTCGGTGCGGATGATGCATCGTCAACATTCCAAGTAGCACCACCACGTCTTGAACGCGTGCACAACTGTGAGCATCTCCTTTTCTTGTACCGCGTAGTTGAGTCTTGGTCTGTGAAGTTTTTACAAACATGTACGTGGTGGGCTGTTCTCTACTGCCATTGTCTTGGAGGATAACGGCTCCAATGGCTCAATCGGATACGTCGGTGGCCATGATGTATTCTACCGTTGCATCTCCCAATCATAAGGCTGGTACCAAGGTCAGAGCATTTCTCAAAGAGTTACATGCTTCTTGTTCGCTTTCCCCATAATTCCACTTGGTGGTTTTCTGGGTGATGTTGGAGAGATGTGCTGACACCAGTGCGTAGTCCTTCACTAATTGAGACTAGTAATTATAGAAGCCAAAAAATACATGAACGTCCAGAACATTTGTGGGCATCGGCCAATCAGCGACCCCCTCCACCTTTTTTTGGTCCATGGAAATCTGTCCGCCGTGAATGATGTGGCCCACAAACTCAATTGAAAGGCAAACAAAGTCGCAATTTGAGAGTTTAAAAAAGAAATGAGAACTTGTCGGGGATGTCCATTGTCCTCCTCCGGGGTGTGGTCGTACATTAGGATGTCATTGACATACACGACAAAAAAGTCGTCAAGGTACGAGGAAAAAATGTTGTTCATTGCCGCCATAAATGTTGCGCGGGCATTAGTGAGTCCAAACGGCATGGCCATGAAGTGGCCGTATCTGGTACGGAATGATGTCTTCTTGACGTCTTTAACACATATGTGGATCTGATGATAGCTGTTGTGTAAGTTGATTTTGCTGGAAACTTGGGCCCCACAGAGTTGGTCGAAAAGTTCATTTGCTCATGGGAGGGGGCAGCGGTTCTTGATGGTGATTTCATTCAATCTCCGATAGTCTCTGCACATATGCATTTTGCCTGTTTTCTTTTTCATGAAAAGCACCGATGCCATGTAGCGTGACGTGGAGGGCTTGATGAACCCTTGACCAAGCATCTAAACCACCTTCTTTTTGAACTTGATTAGTTCATGATCGTTCATCCGAAAGGTCCACTTCACCGCTAGTCTGTTGCAAAGCTTCAATTTAATCTGATGGTCAATATTGCATTGTGGTGGTAACTCTCGGGGTTTTTTGTTGGGAAAAACCTCTTCAAATTCCTTGATGAGTTTTGCAAACTCCCTTGGTATTGCTATGAAGTGCTTATTCGTAAAGGATGTCGATGTCTCTTTAGCTGTTGTAATTTCTACTACTTCTCCTACTTCCACGTGGACTATCCACGCTTGGGCTCCGTGCTTCACGTATCGCTTGGCCACATCTAAAGATATCGGTTGGCATTTTGTGGCTGCCAAACCTTCCTCTGCTGCTTCTGTCTCTGCTGCTTCCAGTAACCACCGCTGCACCGTCGGTCGCTGGATCAGAGGCAGGTGTTGCTTTCTGCCATTAATTCTAGACTGCTCTGCTACTCTAGTCAACCTATAGATTATGCCGGTATAGGAAATCTCGTCCGAGGATGATTTTTTGGGTGCTCACTCCGGAAGTCCTCCAGACCATTACGTCATACAGATCTACAATTTGTAACTAGGGTAATTCACAAAGTTGACATGTCTGTAGTCATCAGTCAATGGTTTTTCCTTTAAACACTCTTGGTTCAGTCCACAAACCCAGCTTTAAGACTATGTTTCTGGCCAAGCTGTGAGAAGCTACTTCATCCACTAGTGTCAGCACCGTTCTATGATTTGTAAAACCCCTTGGTTGTACTCATAGTAGTATTGCCGGTTGGTCACCCTCGTTTCCCATGTCGAACTTTGCAAACAGGAATCCTCATTTGTAGCAATGCAAGCTTTTCAGATGGGTGATGAGTCGGCCCATTTTTTTTGACAGGATAGGGGCCTCGCGGTCTACTCCTGCCCTTTGTTGTTTCCTGAACCTCTGCTCTTTTTTAATGACTTCTCCCCTTGTTGGAATATTGTTGCCAATTTTGGCAGTCGCGCGAGATCTGCCCTTGCTTTCTGCCGACTGCAACCTCCCTCTTCCACGATTAGGATTGTAGCGTTGGGGTTGCCAGCTTTTGGATTTTTGTATCCGAGCACTATAGTTGGTGCTGTTGATGTGGTCAGCTGCTGCGATCATTTGCAAAAATGGTGACTGCTTGCCATGTATTTCATTTGAGGCCATGGCAGTAGAAACACAGTTCATCGGGGTGAGGTCACTGCCATTGATGATTTCACGGAAACGCCAAGTGTACTCTGTCACACTGGATTGCTTATGTAGGCGTTGGAGTTTGTATCGTGCATCAGACTTCTCTTTGGTTTTTCCAAAGCAAGCGAGTGTAGGACGTACAAAGTTGCTCCATATTTTTGATGATGTGAGAGATTTGTGCCATGCCAGATTCATCTACTCAAGAGGTAGTATACCTGAGGTCGATGATGTGAGAGTGGTTGCGTGAGCCATTGATCAAGGTGCACCAGTCTCTTGCAGGTGTTGGATGTCCTTTATACTGGACCACCAACTCAAAGCCATGCCATGCAAAGTGAGGCTGCGAGGCCAATTTTCTTCTTTTTCGTTGTTGACGCCAGCAGTGGTGAAGTACACCGCCAAAATCGTCAACCACATCCTGACCGTCGGTCCCTTGGAGCTAGCGGGATCGAATGGCTCGAGAAGTGCTGGTCAAATCTGGGGTTTACTCAAGAGTTGCAAATTTCTCTCAGTGAGTACTGCTTTGCGCGCACAAGAAACTTGAAGATCCTCCATTACCGCATTGAGATGTTGGAGCACATGGGTGTTGAGGCTTTTGAGTCCCGACAATTTTTGGTATGGTTCTTTGTTGATTCGTACTTGTCGGCCAGTACCTCCCATCATGCCAAGTGTCAACCCAATGTACTACGGCAAAGGTGAAGGGTTTGCCGGGCCCGAGGGGTCCATCACCGGATTGGCTGTCGAGGTCATCATTGTTGCACCATTCCCTGCAAAAATCGTCGCTGCAACTTGGTTTGCCTAGAGACCATCTTTGTTCATGCACTATTCATCCGCCATCGCCGAAGTACTCTCAGGGAACTGCTGCTCATCGTCGTGTGCGCTCACTTAATTCAACATTGTCGCAAAGTCTGCGATCTTCTGAATGGTGGAGATGCTGTAAGGACTAGGTTGTTGCCAGGCAGTTAATGCCTCGGTTGCCCCTCCAGCGCCGGTGTGCTCTCATACCAAGTGTTACTTCGAGCGGAGAGTAAGTGGTTCACAAGGATGAGGTGCTGGACAAGGACAATTTGGTAGTCTCGGAGAGTTGGATAATTGCATTGTGGAAGAAGTGTACTTTGATGACTAGTTTTGAGTGAGTCGAATACATGTATACAACGCCAAGAATGAGAATGCATCATATGCCGGGTCTTTGATGTTCGAGCCGAACAACGCGTGCAAGGAGCGATGCGTGCGAGGTCGCACCATGAGTGGTTGATTCAAGAAGCTCCACCGAGAAAAAGGGGGCTTTGTGAATATCGAGGTACTTCCTTGTCAGAGTCTAGTGTTGTCGTCAAGTCGACCAAACAATATTGAAACGTTGATATGGTCCACGACACTTCTGTCGACCATTCTTGAAAGTGGTCAAAGTTATTAGAAATTCTGGAACGGAGCACCAGAGGTTAGGGCAGCTGGCCAGAATTCCCTTGGCTATACCGTGTAATAATCTGGAAGTCGTTGCGTAGTGGGTCATGAGCATAATGACAAAAATGCCCACGATTGAGTTTTAGGGACTCGTGTACGTCAGGGACGCAACATTCTGGATGTCCAAGAGTGTTACTCCCCCTCTTCCATCTGGCCCATTCTGATCTCCATTTGCCCTGGGTTTCAGAGTGTGCTATCTATTAGCCCTGTATTCCAAATGTAAAGCTCAAGACGCAGCGCAGTTGGAGTGTGTGACGAGGTATCCTACCTATGTTCTCCATTTTATGGACTCATCAGATTCTCGAAATGTAGAATTTCTAGTGGAATTTCTGTTCATAGCAGACTTGATGGGGAAGTGTACAAAGATGATAAAGGAAAATGACAAAAAAACTCCCAAAACTTGTCGAGGGTCCATTCCTTGGATGCGGTACATTGTGTTGGCTTCAAACATCCCTTTATGTGAGGATATTGTGTACGGACAAAATTTTCCCATCAGGTGTTATGTACCAAACATACACGAGTCCCTAATCTTTCCGAGTGGGCATTTTTTCAATTACACAAATAGCCCACCGCGCTTTGAGACCTCAATTTTCACCTCGATGATTGAGGACAATTTGGCCAACTGCCTTAGCCCTCCGGCAAACCTTCTTGCACTTTCTGACAACTTTGACCACTTTCGAGAATTAGCAATAGAAGTGTCGTAGCCTTTCAGCCAACTTCTTGACGCACTGAGAAATATCAAGATTTTGAAAGATGCATCTTGTATCTTCGCCGTCAATCTTTAAAGCCCCACTATTCCTTGGTGGAGCTTCTTGATCCGACCACTCACAACACGACTCCACAAGCATTGCTTGAAGATCAACCCAACTGTTTTCTCTAGTGGGTTTTGAGGCACCCTCAATGATGCCTAGCTCTTACTGAAGCACGCGACTTGTGTTTGGGCAGCCAATGGACACCTTTGATGAAGAGTGTGGAGCACAAGGATCACGTATATGAGTGGACAGAATACGTCGCATTCAGTAGATCTGAATCGAAATACGTTTTTGTTATTTAGAATAGTGAGATTACATCACATCCTTATAGCCTGTGATCTAAGATTTCCAACGCATCCAAGTACGCCCAAAACGGAGCACTAGAACCCTTGCTACGGCCGTCGAAGTAACCCTTGGTGGAGCCGCCCACCTGGCCTTGCACTTTAGGCAACGGGAGGCGCTTCGACGATGACCCGTCGAAGCGCCTTTCCTCGCGTAGAAATCAAGGAGAAGTTCATCCTGGTCAAGGAGGTCCTTGTGGTTATCTCATTCATGCCCCTGGTGCATTTGGAGCCCATTAGGAACGGACTCGGATCACTGGCGGTGGATTATCCCGCCACCTATGGCGGGTACCAGATTCCACCCGCCCAACACCCGATTTTCGGGCTAGGCTAACTTTCTGAATACTCACTCAAATCGAGCAATTCAAAGCTCAATCCTGCATGGGAAAATCCAAGGAATCCAAATCTAAATTCATATTAGGTTTTCGACCACTCCTCATTGGTTGAACCAGGGAGTACGATCAACGGCAGTAATGGCAAGGGGCACACCATATTAACAATCTCCCCCTTACACCGCAGCCTTGATGCCCTGTCTTTGGAACCTCTAGCATTTAAACTTCACAGCACAGACTGAGTTCCATGCAGCTCACGTCGTTCATGTCCTTGGGTTCTGCCTTGGTCATGGCATCGGCGAACATGCGCTTAGTGCCACAATGCACAATAGCCGCATCTCCCTTCGTCACCAAGTCCCGCACGTAGTGATGACGGATCTCAATGTGCTTGGTCCTCCAGTGCAGCCCTGGGTTGTGGGTGAGGCTGATGGCACTCATGCTGTGAACGTTGAGTACCTTTGGCTTCCTCTGCGACATGCCGATCTACTTTAGCAGCCGCCGCAGCCACACTGCCTCCTTTGCGGCTTCTGCGAGCGCGATGTACTCCGCTTCGGTGCTAGACAGCGCCAAGCAGTCCTGCTTCCTGCTTGCCCATGAAACTACTGCACCACCAAGCACAAATACATACCGTGACGTTGATTTTCTTTCATCCACATCACCAGCCCAGTCGGCATCCAAGTAGCCGACCAACTCGAGGGAGTCATCACGCGCTCCCCCTCCAAACACGAGCCGCGACTGTTTTATCGCCTTGAGATAGCGGAGGATCCGCTTCATCGTTTGCCAATGCAGCGGCCCGGGGTCAGCGACATAGCGGCTCACTTGGCCCTCCGCAAAGGCCAGGTCGGGCCGTGTAGCCACCATGGCATACATGATGCTCCCCACCGCGGACTGGTACGGCATACCTGCCATGTCCTCCTTCTCCTCATCCGTGCTCGACCCCATGCTCGAGCTTCGCTCACATGTGGTGGTCATGGGTGTGCCGATGGGGTTGCATTCCTCCATGTTGTAGCGGTGGAGCACCTCTTGCACGTCATTTGCCTGCCCCATCTCCAGCGTGTGTGCCTTGCGGTTTCTCTTGATTGTGACGCCGAGGTAGTACTCGAGCTCGTCCATATCGGTCATTTTGAACTGACCGTCCAGCTGCCGCTTTAGGTTCACCAACTCCTCCATTTCCGATGACACGAGGATGAGGTCATCCACATAAAGGACCACAATCTGATACAACCCTGGCTACTTCCGCACGTACACGCTCTGATCCGCTTTGCTGCGCTTCAAGCCAAGCTTGGCCATGAAGCCGTCCATTTCAGGTACCACATAAGTGGGGCTTGCTTCAGTCCGTAGAGCGCCTTGCAAAGCCGGCATACCTTGCCCGGTGACGCTTCCACCCCCTCCGGCACCTCCATGAGGGCCTCCTTGTCCAGGTCGCCATTGAGAAACGCGGTTTTTGCGTCCATTTGGTGGACTTCGTAGTCGAGCGTCGTTGCCACCGAGAGGATAGAGCGGATGGAGGCAAACTTTGCCACCAATGCGAAGGTTTCTTTGTAGTGTTCACCCTTCCGTTGGGCGTACCCCTTCGCCACCAGCCGCGCCTTGTACCGCTCCACTTTCCCCTCCTTGATAAGCTTCTTCTTGAAGATCCAATTGAAGCCGATGATTTTCACGCCCTCCGGCCTGTCAATCAGCTGCCAAATGCCGTTCTCTTCATGTGAGGCGAGCTCAGATTTTATGGCTCCCTCCCGCTCGTCCCCATCTTTCTGCTACAACGCCTCCTTGACAGTCTCGGGCTCCTCTTGCGCAAAGAATGCTCAAGCAAACCCAGTCCAGATGCCCTATGGTGTATCGTACCGTTTTGCCGCCCTCCTTGAGCATCCGCTTCTTTGAGGCTGCTGTTGTTGAGGCTGCTGCTGCTGCTGCCTCTACTGCTGCTGCTGCTGCTGCTGCTGCTCTCTTGCGGTGCCACTCACACCAGTGGACTGCTCCCCCTCTCTCAGGGACCTTGGAGATGCGGGCTCACTCCCCGCCCTGTCATTCAGCTCCACGGTTGTCGACACTTCGGACTCATTGTCCGACATGGCTGAATGCAAATCAGCTGCTCCCCCATGCCCCGGATGGTTTCCGCCGGTTGGAGCTACTTGGACGTCACCCTCTTTTGCGTCCACCGGCGTCTCCCCTTCGAGGAGTGGCAGCCACTCCCCACGTTTGGAGAGACCCATGTCCTTGTCCATCCAACGGCTGTCCTCGTCGAACGTGACGTCGTGACTCTTCACGATCCGCTGCCTCTGTGGGTCGAAGAGTCGGTACGCCTTGCTCCCGCTCCCGCTCTAGTACCCAACAAAGATGCACCGGTGAGTCAGCAGATCCAGCTTGCCACGCCCCTCCCGTGCTTGTACAACAGCATGTGCAACACAACCAAACATGCGAAGGTGTGCCACATTTGATTTCCTCCCGCTCCACACTTCTTGTGGGGTCTTCTACACCTTGGACTCTGCGTCTTTTAGCGGCTTTTTTGGCGTCAGGTTCATGATGTACACCGCTGTCCATGCCGCCTCGCCCCAGTATCGTTGTGCGAGGCCGGCGTCGCTCAACATGGACCGGAGCATATTGGGGATGGTGCGGTTCGCCCTCTTGGCAACGCCGTTTTGCTACGGAGAATGTGGCGTAGGTTTCTGCCACGAGATCCCCTTTTTCTTCATCCATGCTGAGCATTCCTCATACTTGCCGCAGTTTTTGCTCTGGAACGCCTTCACCTTTAACTCTGTTTGTTGCTCCACAGCCGCTACAAACTCCTGCATGCACGACAAGACATCGCTCTTCCTCTTGATGATGTAGAGATAGAGCTTGCGACTGTGGTCGTCGCTGAAGGTGACAAAGTAGCGCGCCCCACCAATGGAGGGCTCGAATGGTCCACACACATCTGTGTGCACCACCTCCAACTTTGCCAATGATCGCGTCCTGTTGCCATCAAACGGTTGCCGCATCACCTTGCCGACCACGTACGGCTTGCACACGGCATCCTTGGCTGCCTTGAGGCTCTTGACCTCAGGACCCCGCACCACTTCCTTCTTTTCCATGTCCCTCACAGTTGAGGGAGTGATGTGGCATAGGCGATGGTGCCATAGGTCTAGTTCTCCATCGTCCTTCTTTGCCAGGTGGGCAACCTCGGACCCCGCCTGGCTGCCAAGGATCTTTGCACGTAGCAGGTACAAATCATCCTCTTGCTTTCTACGTGTAGTTACCTCACCATTTCCCTCCCTTTGGATGATGGCGTCCTTCTTGTTGAAGATTACCTCGAGCCCCTTGTTGGTAAGGCAGATCACTGACAACAGATTTGCCCTAAATCTGGGCATGTGGAGAACGTCGTGAATTGTGCTCGTGACAGCCTCCCCGTCCACATCCACCTCGATGCGAACGTTGTCGTCTCTGGCTTCCAACTCTGTTTTGCCATTGGTCACCGTCATGCACCGTTCCAAGGCGCCATAGGTGATGAATGCCGCCCACTTGCGTCGCATATGGCGGCCCGATCCAGAGTCAATCACGAAGACTACCGGATCTCTCAAGTCGGTGGACCCCTTCGCCATCATTGCACGGTCGTCCTTCTTTCCACTTTTCCCCGGCTGGTCCAACTTCCTGTTGGGGCAGTTGCATGTGTAGTGGCCGTCTTTGCCACATGTGTAGCACTTCCCCTTCTTGTCACCTTTCTTGGTGTCCTGGTTGGCACCCTTCCCCTTCTTGCCTCCCCCTCCACCTTGAGGGCGGACGGCATAGGCGGAACTCAATGTTGTCCCACTCTCTCTCCCACCATGCCACATCCATTCATTACGGACGTACTCAGCCACCTTCGAGTACTTCAGCTCATCGGCGGACCAGCCGCCTACGACGGTGATCATGGGACTCCAACTGTCCGGCAAGCCTAGGAGAAGGATCATGGCTTGCAGCTAAGGGTCGACCTTTCATCCGGTGGCTATGCACTGCTGTTGGATCTCCATGATGTCGTCGTCATCGTTGGCTCGGAGGGTGATGAGCGTCTTAAAGACGAAGAGCTGGTTGGCAAGGTTAGTGGATTGGTAGATGGTGCACAGCTTCTTCCAGGCCTTCGTGGCCTCCGTGAATTCTTGAATCAGTGCGCGTTGTGGCGGGGCTAGCACTAACAAAATCAAAGCCAGCGCCTTCTTGTTGCGCTTCTTGTACTTGTCCACTTCCTCCAGTGTCGCGATGTCCGGAGGCCCGGTCTCTTTACCATTGACTAGCTCAAGCAGGCCCTTGTCATCAAGGTAGACCTCAAACTACCAACTCCACAAGGGGAGGCCGTTTCCATCAAACTTGGAGACGGCGCCAATGCTCTCTTGCTCGGTCGTTGCCATGGCGCGCGGCGGTAACGTGAAAGTTGAGGAGCTAGGGTCCTTCTAGGCACATGGTCCCATAACCTTTTGTTGGCTCTAGTGGGTGTGGAGGAACCCTCAATGATTCCTAGCTCTCACGGAAGCACGGGACCCGTGTTTGGGCAGCCAATGGACACCTTTGGTGAAGAGTGTGGAGCAGAAGGATCACGGATATGAGTGGACAGAATAAGTCGCATTCAGTAGATCTGAATTGAAACACGTTTTCATTGCTTAGCATAGTGAGATTACATCATATCCTTATAGCCTGTAATATAAGCTTTCCAACGCATCCAAGCACGTCCAAAATGGAGCACTAGAGCCCCCTGCTACGGCCGTCAAAGCAACCCTTGGTGGAGCCGCCCACCTCGCCTTGCACTCTAGGCAACGGGAGGCGCTTCGAAGATGACCCGTCAAAGCGCCTTTCCTCGCCTAGAAGTCAAGGAGAAGTTCACCCTGTTCAAGGAGATCCTTATGGTTACATCATTCATGCCTCTGGTGCATTTGGAGCCCATTAGGAACGAACTCGGATCACTGGGGGTGGATTATCCTGCCACCCATGGTGGGTACCAGATTCCACCCGCCCAACACCCAATTTTCGGGCTAGACTAACTTTCTAAATACTCACTCAAGTCGTTCGATTCAAAGCTCGATCCTGCATGGAGAAATCCAAGGAATCCAAATCTAAGTCATGTTAGGTGTCTTACCACTCCTCAGTGGTCTAATCAGGGAGTACGATCAACGGCACTCATGGGAAGGGGCACACCATGTCAACACCATTGACCCCGACTACGTCTCATTTGTAATCAGACACTTGTATACATGTGGTTGATGATTTTGAAAATTGTCATCAAAGTACACCTATTTCCAATAATAGATTGCTCAAGTGTCCCAAATTCTCAACGGTATTGTTTCCTCGCAGATTCCACCTGTTCACCATCTACGCTTCGTTCGCGATAGCACTTGGCATCAGAGCATAACAATGTTGGAGAGGCATTTGCCAACTTTGCTCATCCAAAGGACTGCCTCGCACAATCCTTCAGCGCATCTTGCATGTCAAGACTCTACAGACTTCGCGACTACAACATGAAGTGAGCAAGCGCATCTGACCACTAGTTACGAGTCTTCGGCGACGACTTCGGCAATAGAGGAGCAGAACACGCCTATGCACGTGAACCGTGAAGGGACAGTAAAGGCTGGAGTGGCAGGCTATGTGGCATCTAGGAGGACCACGACGGCTCCGACCAACCCGGTTGCGGATCCGATGGCGGTAAAAAAGCCATCCCTACCGATAACCTTGATGTCAGCAGCAGGAACGACAAGAGCGGATCAATGAGGAACTGGCGAGCCATATCTCCACACGCGAGGGGATCAACTGCGATCTGCTCCAACAACTCAACGTTGTGATGGAGGCTCTTAGCAACGCAAGTGCATGAGAAGCGCTGCTCGTCGAGAGAAACAGCCAACTCTCGAACAAACCCAAAATCTGTCCAGCCCATTCAATTGAGCAAATTCCAAAGGACCGATGATTTGGATGTGATTGACGATATTGGAGGTGTTCTTCACCACTGCTATGGTCAACAATGATCAGGGCCGCGCTTTTGCGTGTCACGGCACTAAGTTGGTGGTCTCATGTAAAGGCCATCCAGCGGCTGCAAGAGACCGGTTGGACCTCATCAATGGCCAACGACGCCCATCTCATATCGCCAACCGCATGTGTTCTACCCTTCGAGTAGATCAACGCACAATGGCAAGACGCGCCAACGCCACCAACCCACTGAAACGAGTTTACGCACGCAATGCTCGTATAATTTGGACGATTGAAATACAAGTCTGATGCTCTGTGTAAGCTTTAGGGTCTCCGTCAGCATTCCAACATGGCAGAGTACGTGCAGAGATTTCACGAGATCATCACTAGTCCACACATCATCCCTTACTAGCTTTGATTTCACTACAACGGCCTCAAACGAGAAATTCAGCAAGCGATCGCCATTTTTGACACCCAAAACAACTTGCCACGGATGATCGCAATAGCAAAACGGATTGATAGCGCTGACTACAATGCTCAGATCAAGGAATCCTACGGCATGCAACCTTATAACCACAAGTATTGTAGGAGCAAAAAAGTCAGTCGGGTGACTCCTTGACTCTGATGGAAGTGGACGTCGTCAACCAGAGAGATACGGACACCTGCTACAATTGCTGAAAACTTGGGCATATTGCTCGCAACTGCTGAAGCAAGCAGTAGACCACAAGGGGGGGGGGGGTCACGGAAACATGAGTCGGGAAATGGTAAGAGGCAAGAGTGAATGGTGCAAATCTTGTCCATGAGGAACGATCTGCACCGAACGATCGCCAATCTAAACATCTTATGCCAGCACATAGGGTTTTTGATATTGCAAAATTTGATGAGGAGTACAAGGACGACCAGCCGACAATACTACTAGAAGTGCAATCCGGATGTTGCAAGAGTTGCAAAACGGTACCAACACTATTGGATGGAGGATTTTATCACAATTTTGTAAGCAACGACATGGTTTGGAGACTGGGTTTGCAGATCAAACCAAGGATGTTTGAAGGAAAAACTGTCAAGGGGAGATTAAAAATACCGAGACTACGAGAACTACAATGTCTGCAAGTGGGAGATGTGCGAGATGTAATGGTATGGAGGTCATGTCCAATGGGTGACCACAAAATCATTCTCGGATGAGATTTCCTAAACTAGCACAATCCAAAGGTTGACTGGAACACTCACGACGTCTATGTAGAAATGAACATCACCAAGGGACAACTTCCGTGCGTGGGGTAGAAGATGACATCGGAAGCAACAGAGGTGGAAGTAGCTGAGGAAGCCTTGGTAGCTAAAGAGTGACAACCTACACAGCCTATACCGTTCAACGTGACCAAGCATTGTATCCAACAAGGAGCTCATGTGTGGCTCGTACAGTTGAGACAATGGAGGAAGTGGAAGTTGTAGCAGCTGACTCATTAGCTTCATCAGCCTCATTGGCATCAACAAAGTTTACAATAGTAGAGGAAGAGTTTGCATTTCTCATCAAGAGTTTGCAAACGTCTTCCCTAACGAACTCCAAGAAAATTAACCACCTCAATGCGACATCGACCATTGCATTGAGCTGAAACCGGGCAACTGATCCACAGTTCAATGGGCCTATCGGATGAGCAATCACAAGTTGAACGAGCTGAAAAAACAGCTTGACAAGATGTAATGTCAAGGATTCATCCGCCCATCCACATCTTCATACGCCACACCAGTATCATTTGTGAAAAGGAAAACATGCAAAATGCAGATGTGCGTGGACTATCAAGCATTGAATGACGCTACCATCAAGAACCGCTACCCTCTTCCACGTGCAGATGATCTTTCCGACCAACTCCGAGGGGCTCAAATTTTCACTGAAATCGATCTGGGCAACGACTACCACCAGATACGCGTGGCAGATGCCGACATCAAGAAGACTGTGTTCCGAACACGTTATGGGCATTTTGAGTTCACGGTCATGCTATTTGAACTTACGAATGCCCTAGGGGCATTCATGGTGGCAATGAAAAACAGTTTCATCTTGTACCTTGATGATTTTGTCATGGTATATCTTGACGACATCGTGGTGTACTGCCGTACCCCAGAAGAGCATGACGGACATCTCTGAAAGGTTCTCAAAGTTTTACAAAGAGATTTTTGTTTTGGTAAACTCTTCAAGTGAGACTTTGGTCGCTGTTCAATCAAGTTATTGGTTGACATCATCAACGACAGATGGATCACCATGGAGTCGAAAAAAATTGCAGTAATCGCTGATTTGCCGGCACTTACCAATGTCGGAGACGTTCAAGTTTTTTCTCGGCTGTTGCAATTACTACTTGCTCTTCATACAGGATAACGCCCAAGTTTCAGCACCTCTCTCCGATCTCACTAAAAAAAGAACGAGTGGTGATGGGGATACAACAAACAAGAAGCATTTACCGCTTTGCGGTGCACTCAAACTTCAGTGCCAGCCCTGCGATCAGCTAATCCAACGGTCAAACACTTCATGGCTACGGACGTCTCAGATCGGGCCATCGGTGACGTCCTCCTACAAGATCATGGCAATGGAGAGCAACCGGTCACATACATGTCGCAAAAGCTACGGGGACCTGAACTCAACTATGTCATACACGAGAAGGAGGTATTGGCGGTTGTACCGCCAATACCTCCTTGGATGTCGATCATCTGGTTGACGGATACTACCGTCGTCACGGGGCCACATCTGTACGTGCGCCGGTATGTTGCATCTAAAATGACAGGGAAGTGTTACGTACCAGACATATACGATTCCCTAATCTTTCGGAGTGGGAATTTCTATTATTACACAAATAGCCAATCGTGCGTCACGACCTCAATTCTTACCCCGACAGTTGAGGACAATTTGGCCAACTGCCATCGCCATGTGGCAAACCTTCTCATACTTTCTGACAACTTCGACCACTTTCGATAACCGATGGTAGAAGTGTCACAACCGGCTGACTTCTCAACGCATTGAGATACATCAAGATTTATAAAGATGCATCTCGCATCTTTGGCGGCAATCTTCGAAGCCCCCTGATTCCTCGGTGGAACTTCTCGATCCGACCACTCAACACGCGACTCCACACGCATCGCTCGACTATCTAGTGTGCAGGTTAGGGCAGTAGCATTGTTGCTGCAGCATGCGCAAACCCATGCTTGTTGCTTGCTGCTATCGCCAAGGTAAAGCGACGGTGGCTCTGCTGCCCCCTTAGTCTACTACACTAGAGTCTAGGTCTGAGAGCTCTGGTTTGTTACTCAGAAATGCACGCGCCTGAGTTAGCATCAGAGTTGCAGCTGGAATGAAGCAATGACTGATTAGGAATGAAGAATGAGCAGCTGAGTGAGACCCCTCTCAGTTCTAGCCTCACCTCAGCTCGGTAAGGCTTGTTTTTTAGAAAACCAGCCAACCAGGAAAATCCTAGCATAATGCTGTCTGGCAGAGTTTCCTAGGTGAGCCTTGTCAGACACCAAACAGCCCAAAACCCAGGGGTTGTCCATTTTGCCTAAAACCTAGATCATACCAAAAAAACCACGCTGTGAATGCATTTGTGTAGTTAGAATCAGAAAGAGAAAAGGCTAGGTGGAGTAACTGCTACCCGAACTCGGGCGCCGGCTGCAATGCTCCAAAGATTTGTCTACGACTACTCATGACGAGATAGCCAAGGGTAGCTGCCGATGGAGAGTGTACGAGAGTGTAGTGTTAGAAGCACGAGGAGGAGGAAAACCACACGCTCGGCTTCACAGCAGCATAACCTCTCCATCAAACAGCGTCTTGTCAGCATCAACATCCATCTGGTCAGTCGACTACATGAGCATGTACACCAACCGAGAGGTCATTATATGAGTCAGTGAGGCAGTGCACCGACAAAACAATAGCACTCCCCCATGAACCAAAGGTGTCATTGTACATGAAGATGTACAAGTAATGCTCCTCCATGCTCCTTGGCCCAACACTCAGTATAAGGGGGAAAGGAGACAAAACACATGTGCACCAAGGATAAGCAACGTGAACCCATGCAAGCAAAAGAGTCACACCACATACATTTAGGATAGTAATCCGATCATAATCGCATCCTTCTTGAATGAGTTACGCTTCAGTGTCTTGTGAGGAAGTCATCCAACTGCTTCAAAGTCTCAACCTACACGATGTGAATGATGTTCTCATGCAACAATGAACGTACGTAGTGATACTCAACATTGATGTGCTTCGTGCGTACATACTGGACACCATCATTGTCGGCAACTATAGCAGCACTCTCATTGTCACAATGCAAGGTGATGTACGACACAGGCTGATGCAACTCATTCAGCAAGCGATGTAGCCACACACTTTCACATGCACCAACGTCCAAAGCCACGTACTCTGCCTCTGTTGTGTTGCGTGCGACACACCCTTCCTTCCCGCTACACCAAGAAACTATTGTGCCCCCGATGTAAAAGATATAACCAGTGCGGCTCTTCCCATATGGGTTCCATGCCCAGTCACTGTTAGTGTAGCCCACGGCCACCATGGACGGCTGACGGCAAAATGTGAGGCATCGGCGTGGGGTGGAAACCACATATCGCAACACTCGGACGGTTTCATCAAGGTGCAGATGGTGTGGGCCTTGTGAGAACTTGGCAAGAACATTCATGGCAAAGACAATGTTGGCACATGTGGTGGTGGCAAGAAATATGAGTGACCCTATGATGCGGAATAATGGCGTGATGTCCACTGCAGCACCCTGGGTGCTCGCGTCAGTAGCCTTCAGTTTTGCCTGCCCATCTAGGATCATCAAGCGGAGGCACTTGGGACGCTCGTCAGGAGATCGGCAAAGCGGCCGGCCAGCGTCCGAATGTATGGTGCCTGATGTACCCGCATGATTCCGTATGCAAGATTACGCTCAATGTCCAGGCCAAGAAACGCCGGCCCGATCTCCTTCATCTTGTAGGTCGCTTTTGGTAACTCCTTCATCTTCTTGATAGCGGCAAAGTCGGGAGACGCGATGAGTAGGTCATCCACATAAACGAGGATCAAATCAAAAGGATTCCCAGGAGGGGTGATGAAGAGTGTCGAGTATGCGATGCTATGGATAAATCCGCCCTTCAAAGGGGTACGGCTGATCTTGATGTTCCAGCACCAAGGAGACTACTTGAGGCCACAGAGGACCTTCCGTAGTTGCCAAGCTTGGCCCGTCCTGGTCTCAAAAGCCAGGGGGCTGGACCATGTAGAGCTCCTCACCATCGAGAGCACCGTGAAGAAAGGCATTGCTCACAACCATCTAGTGGATCTCCCAACCATGTTGTGCGACTAGGCTGAAGAGCGCCCGGCTAGTGGTGAAACGGCTAACCGGAGCAAAGACCTGGTCGTAATCAACTCTAGCAATCTGGGAGAAGCCCTTGGCGGTTAGCCGAACCTTGCATTGATCTAGAGTGCCATCAGGCTTTCTCTTCTGCCAAAAACCCCACTTCGTCCCACTGGCCTTGCAGCAAAGGGGAAGCTCCACAAGTTAGTACACTACATGCTCGTCAATGGCAGCGAGCTCCTCCCAATAGCCAGCCTCCAAGTGTTCTGCGTCGGGAGCAACACGGGCCTCACATAGGCTTTGCGGGTCGGGTGCCACTGGAGAAGGCCATGCTGCCAGCACAACGGCGACACAAAGTCCTGCAGGGGACCGGGCCAAGGTGGCGGAGACCGCACGGAGATGCTCCTTGGAGACGAGAGCATAGTCCAGGGTCAGTCCTGGGTGGATGTCTTGAGCAACAAGGCCAAGGGCCGTTAGGCCAAGAACCTTGATGCCACACTCAACACTCACAATAGTATGAGGGGAGGAAGGTGCGTCGAGTGTGCTGGAGGCTAGAAGAGGTACCCTGGTGCGAGGACCCAGGGGAGGCGTTGGCTTATGGGGCCAGAGGATACCACTGGGGGTGCGGGTGTACATCTGGTGCGCCGGGGTTTCAGCGATGACACAGAGAGTCTGGCGAGGATGAGGTGGTGATGGGGGTAGACGCCTGCTCTGATGTTGTGGTACCATTAGGAGCAGATAGATCATGGGAGCGGGTGCATCGAACGTTGTAGTAGGGTCAATCGCGGGGTCAGGCTAGTGACAAAGCGAAGGATACCGTCTCGACGGGCGCATGAAATCGTTGACGGGGGAACTACTCGGCAAGGTGGATGGCATCGGAGGAGCATACAGGCCATCCACTGCTGGGGATGTGGATGTAGGCGGGACGACCTGTGCCTGTGGGGACTGAGCAATGGCATGACAAGAATCACCCCCACAAGACGACAACAACGGGGGCAAAGAGGAGTCAGGAAGAACGCAAGGGAGGTCACGAGGGAAGAGGTCTTCAAAGAACAGGGCGTTGCGAGACTCAACAGTGTGATGCTGGACAGGATCCGAGACGCGCCAAGCCTTGGACTGATGTGAGATACTGACAAAGGTCCAAAGACGGCCGTGAGGGGCAAGCTTGCCATCCCATTGGTCCTCGGTGATCCAGACACTGGCGACGTATCCCTTGACATGGGGAGGCCAGAGATTGTAGCCTGGTGGGAGAGGGGACCATCGGGAACGCGATTCCACACCCAAGTCATGTAGGATATGGCTCCAAAGAAGAAGCCTTTGGAAAAACTGGACTCCTCACGCATGGTACGGATAGCATCGGCCATAGTGGGGTTCAAGTGCTCACAGACATCGTTCTGCTACATTGTCCCAGGGGTGGACGTCTCACGACGAACCCCATGACTGGCGAGATAGGCAGGCGCGTCCACCATGAGAGGAGAGATAAGTAGACACGTCCACCAGTCAGACCAAAAGCGGCAGAGAGTGTGGCCGAACTCGCACTCGGCCGCAAGGTGCCAGACACGGATGGGAAAAGGCCATTTGCTCTTTTGGCAAAGACAGATGACCCGGTGATAGCGGGAGAAGTCATCCCTGAGGTTCAGCACATACTGACCACCTTTGTGAACAGACGCAACCACTAAAGGGCCTATGAGGTCGGGGTGGACGAGCTCTAATAGGTGAGTCACCCAAGAGGAGGATGCAGGGTAGGAGGATCGGTGCGTCTTGCCCTTGGCACAGTCAATGTGGCAAGGCCACTGGAAGGTGGAGGGATCAAGTCCGAGCGTAGGTTGGTTGTGGAGCATACTATCGACAGCCTCGAAATACACATGGCAAAGGCAACGGTGGAGAATGTGGATGTGCTTGGGGGAAGGAACACTGGTGAAAAACATGTGGGCAGTGTCGGACGAGGAAGGGGAGACGGGTGAATGAAGATGGGTGACGTGCGAGAGGTTGTCACGATAGACAACATAAAACATGACATGACCCGACGAGCGGAGTAAGATAGTGCCAATGCCACGAGAGTGTTGAACTTCTATGCTCATGAGGTAAAGAGCTGTGATAGACAGGAGGCTGAGTTCAAGACAAGGCACATACAACAGTCGGTTACAAAGACGTCACTGGGCAGACCACAAAAGCAAACGCCGCCAACACCATGGACCGGCAAGATCTTCCCGGAACCCATTCAGATACTGTGAACATTGCCAACGGGACTGAGCATATTGAACGCCTGTCAACAGGACGTCATGTGATGCGTGACACCGGAGTCAATGATCCAAGTGCCATCACGGTCACGGACCAAGGCCGTGAAATGACGATGAGTGAAGAAACAGGACGCAGGAAGGGAGACGGAGGTCGCAAGCTGAGCAAATGGGACCGATGCAGAACAATAATGCCAGTCATCCAACCATGCAATTTCATCCAAAGCTAGCTCTGAAGAGCAACAGGTGGCTTCCCCGAGATAACCTCGGAGGTGGGTCTGTGTCTGGCAATAGGAGACCTCTTAAGTTTTTCGTCACATAACTTGTACTTCCATGGGGATGCAGTGTGATGTTGAGCTGAGTGGTGATGAAGCTCTGTAGCTTGCGGATCCGACCGGTAGAGTTGACGAGCGCCATGGACTGCAGGGTTGTAGCCATGGAAGGAGGATACGAGATCCACTGGGTCAGAGACTGAGGGTAGTACAGAGCTTGCGATGGAGGATGCTGCTACCACTGTTACAGTGGAGCATACGGATGTGTCTACAATACAGCATACTACTATTCCTATTGATGGAGGAGAGACGGTGGAAGCTGCAGTCGAGGTTGAAGAGCCGGCTGTGGGGAGGAAGGGAATGTTGTGGAGAAGGTGGTTTCCACATTGCTAAGAGGAGATAAATGAGTGCATGTGATAGCAGCAAAGGTGCCAAGGCGGCGCTCGCACTCACGACGCATGGTGGAAACAATATGTGCTTCCTCAGCAGGGATGGGGTATGAGTTCCACCCGTGCTCTGCCTGGCCACAATAGTGGTACGTCAGGGTAGAGCTGCCAGAGGAAGACAGTGGCCCTTGAACCTTGTCCTCCCCACTCTCCTTTCCCTTACCCTTGGCACTGCGTGAGGAGGGAGTGCTGGGGGAAGGGGTAGAGGAGCCGCGAGAGGTGGTAGCTACGATCACAGAGGAGCTACAGCGATGAAGTCTTGTATCATGGTGTGCTTCCTTGAAGCTGAGGAAGAGGTCGTATCCCCGTTATCATAGTGCTTGAGCCGCCAGTTCCTCGAGTATGGGGAGGCTATAGGGGACGAAAACATCAGCGAACTCAGGGTTGGCACCGTTCTCGATGGTGAGGAGGGCGGCAAGCAGGGGAGGCGCGACTGCCTTGAGCTGGCGCAAGATGTCCTCCTCTTGTCTCCCGTAGGTGGTGAAGGACTCCGACTCCCTCATGCAAAGGGAGCTCAACTCCTTCAAGAGGTGACTGACAGCTACTTGGCCCAAGGTGCGATACGGTCGTGTCAGTGTGTCCCAAGCTCAACAGGGGTCAGCGGTAGCATTGTCATCAGCGTCACTGAGGGACGGCTCCAGGGCAGTGCGGTCAGCATCCGGTGCGGCAAGAATGAGTGTGTGGAGTGCACGGCCTACCACAATTGCCTGATCCAGAATGGCGCCATCATGTAGGAGAGCGTACTATGGCCACATCCCCTCTCCATGTGCCCAGATGCGGTAGAGAAGTTCCCAAGACGGAAATTTCTCCTCTCCGGTGAGTACCGGTGGAGGGGACTCGAAGTCCTTGCACCGAGACAAGCCGGCTACAACAACTCATAGGACACTATAGACCGTCTGCTAATGTTGCTACACCTATGGGTGTGCTATAGTCTACGATACTGTAGTCACAGCGAGACTAGCTTGTTCAGGGAGGATAGTCTGGCTGGTGCTGGTTGCTACAAGAAACCGGCGTAGCTGATCAACGTGGCACTGCAGATCTGCTATAGGGTCTGTAGCGGGCGGGTTAGCAGAGCTATCCCGCATTCTGGCCACATAGTCCTTACTGGGCGTTGTTGCTACTGTTGTGGCTGTCAACGTTGTCATTGCCGTTGCTTTGCTGCTGCTGCTATCGCAACCTATTACTATTGCAATGGTGGTTGTCACTACTACCGTTGCAATTGCTACCGCGACCACTCCTGCCGTTGCTTCTGCTACGGCTGCAACTTTTGCCGTTGATCCTACGGCCGTTATTTCTCTTGCTGTTACTGTTGCCGCGGCAGTGGCGATTGCTGGTGCTGCCGCTGCCGCTACTCTGAGTACTACTGCTGATGTTGTCATTGATGCTGCTACTACTGTTGTTGCATTCGCTACTTCTGCTACCCTTACCGTTGCTGTCATTGCTTCCGCTACTGTTGCCGCTACTGCTGTTGCTAACGTTGCCACTACTAATGCTGTCGCTACTACTGTTGTTGGTGTCCCTACTACTACTGCCCCTATTGCTGCTGCGGCTACTGCGACGATGGCTGTTGCTGGTCCTTGGTTTGTTTTGTGTTTTCTTTTTTTCTGTTTTTTTTTGTCTCTTTGCTCAGCCCATGGCCTGTGGGCTGAGCCCTATGGCGCGCTCGCCGTGGGCTCAACAGCGGTGGCAGGGCTGCCACCGTCAAAGTGCAGTGGCTGTTGCAGCCGCTAGTGCTATAGCCACCGGTGCTACAGCCGCTTGTGCTGCGACTGCCACCGTAGTAGTAGCAATCGCGACTGCTAGTGTTGCGGCTGCGGCTTATGTTGTGGCTGCCGCGGCCGCTCCTTGTGCTGTTGCCGCTGCCGCTATTTCTACTACCACATGTTGTGATTTGTGACGTTCCTATAGAGTTGTACAGTTACTGTGACCACTCGGCCGTGTCCATGCCCGTGCAGATCCCTGATGCGGACCCAAGTGGTACTGGTGCATCCTCTGGTGGTGGACCACCAGTTTGAAGCTGACCAACGACCGTACCAGAGCTCTAGACGCTGCCTGGGACCTCCTACAATTTCTTCTGCACCATGTAGGAGTTTATCGGTGGACTGGCCGTGAGCCTGATTTGCATGTTTTTGCATTGTGTGTCCACCTTTTGATTCTAGATGCATGCATGTGAACAGTTCTAGCATCCAGCTTGTGATTTTGCACATCTAGGTTCAGACGGCGCAGCGTTCTGACATGTCTACGTTGAGTTACAGCCAAAACAGAGGTTTGGGCCGGTTTGAGGAGAGACCTTGTGCTGCCGTGTGCGACATCCTCCGCGCGCCGCGGCAGGTACTTATGCAATGGACCTATCATTTTTCATTTCTCTCTACAAATGCTATTGAAGCATTCTGACACTTTGCCTTGTGTCCCCTAGCTAGACCCTTGCCGTTGTACGTACAACTTGTGACTCGTCACCGTCTCACCAGGCATTGATGCCTAGACAGCGGCTGTGTTGCTTGGAAGCTTCCACGCATCCTCTCATGGTAACAGACCGGTGAGACTGTTCTTGCCAAGCTACGTAGCAGAGACGCAATAGAGTAGCAATAGTGAACGTCACCGCTGCAGCCAATCCACAAGGACTTGTCGACGTCATTCAACTGCCGACAACGTCACCAACCTTCAGCACGTGGGAGTGCATTAGCAGCAGCCGCTAGCAATAGCAGGCAACACCTGCAGCAGGCGGCAGCCGCTAGCAGCTGCTGGCATTGGCGCTAGCAGTGGTGGCAGTAGACTAAAGTCGCAGCAGGCGATGGCAGGCAACAGCAACAGTAGTAGCGCAAAGCTGTAGTAGCGCGTCGCAAGAGCAATGTGCAGCAGCGTTGCGTAGCGGCAGCAGTCACGGCCGCAACAGGCGGCGATGGGCAGTAGCAACAACAGCAAGCAGTAGTACACAAAAGTGGTAGCATTGAGAAGAAGCAACAACAGCGAGCAGCAATAGCAACAACGCGGCAGCGGCAGCGCGCAGCACCAACGGCGCACAGCAACGTCGCGGCACAACACTAGCGTGCAGCTTTTGCCACAAATACACAAGCAATTGTGCTGCTGTTGTTGCAAGCGTACGCAGAGCGGTGGGAGGAGCCGAGCGGAAGCTGCTGCAGAGCTTCCGTGCAGCTTCCATGCCGCTGTCATGAAGTAGTCGTCCAAGAGCCGCGAAGATTATCAACCAACAAAGAAAAAAAACTGTCCTAACGTCAGCATTTTCCTTGCTGATGTCATGAGGTCCGTGCTGACATCAGCAAACCCCTGCTGACATTAGCACCTGCCTTAGTCAAAGTTTGTGGTCGGAAAGTAAAAGAATTGCGAGCGTTTCAACTCCTCTAGAACCGTTGACAATTCTGAAATCCGACCGGTTTGACGTCCCTGTCCAGACTATGCGGTGACATGGCTCCGACCGGTGACAAGGGCAAAGGACCACCAGATCCCTCCTCCTCCTCAGGGGTCATGAGCCCATGCTCTCAGGCCATTGCAGATCTGCGGAGTCAGCAGGATGAGATATGTTGTCAGTAGCAGCAACAAAATGATGCCATCCGTGCGCTCACTGATCTTATTTGTGCTCAATCCACAACCCCATAGCAGAAATCCGGGGAAGTCGGCGGTGCCATACCTTCCGCACAACAGTCAGCATCTACACTGAGGAGAGCAACAGGACAGAACCCGCCACCTTTTAATCCTTTGGATGAGGACCCTCACATGCCAGGTATGGAGGATGAAACCTAGCTTTGAGAGGGAGATTCGCGTGCTTCAGGAGCGTCTCCGCCAGCTTCAGACGCGTTCCGATTCCCTGTTCCCGAAGATCCAATCCTCGCCTAATCCCTACCTTGGCGAGAATCCTCATCCCGGTGTCTTCCCTACCCCTTGTCGTTCTCAGCCCGTGGTTGCTCTCCCCACGAAGCGGCAACCCAAGGACTTCAAGACACCATCCCCACGCTATGTGAGTGAGGACTGCTTTGACTGCTGGGAGAATCTCTTCCAGTTCTAGGCCATTTCAGAGGGGGTATGGCCCTACAATCACAAACCACACCAGGTTATGGACCACACTCAAGTGCTGATAGCGGCTCGGGCGATGCCCGCACTCCTTTACACCATAGTGCGCGAGACTGTCGTGGACTTTCACCCTTTCCTTGGAGAGGCCGGCACGAGCATGGGGGCTGGGACCTGGCACTATCCCTACTTGGTGCAAAGACGCACGCCACATGCGCGGCTCACATTCACGCTTTCCACTCCCTTTTCAAGGACCTACCAAGTCCGTAGGTGATTACTAGTGGAATTCCATGTGCATCTACACGCACCTTGGGGCTTTAGGAGGTACACAACTCTGGGTGCTTGGTGCACTCATGATCGGAGTCCGTCTTGAGCATGCAGACATCTTCTCGGGGTATAGCAACACCGTGCTTGACCCCTTCTCCACCTCTCCTTAGCTTCTTCCTGAGGTGCATCAGCTCTTCCTCCAGGTGACTTCCCCCCGCGAGGCAGACGTTGCCAACCAGGAGAGTTCCCTTACTACAGCAGTCATTGCATCGCCGCTCACACCCCTCTTGCATACCACTTCTTTATCCTCTGGCACACCCTCCTTTTCCCCTTCCACCCCGGCTACCCCAACTCAGATGCACGGTGTGGCAGCCGCAGCACAAGGAAATAAGGGTAAGAAGAAGCGTGGTTCAGGCCAGTAGCGATCGTAGCAGCAGTAGTCATCGGGCGGTAGCAAATGGACGTACTTTCCACTACTACAACTCTGGAGGCGCTCATCGCTACACTGAGTTCCAGCAGCCGCTTGACTGGGCGCGGATCACATGCAATCTTTAGGCTGCACACGTGGAGCTGGCTACGTTGAGCAGCACAGCCTCTGGTTGCGCGATGACCACGACTACAGTAGTTCTCGCTTCCTCACCGGTGAGCAGTGGCAACACGGACCCACGTGACCACACCATTGACGAGCTCCGTCACCTTCTCGCGCTTTGCTTTTAGGGAGGTGCGAGAGTTTTGTCACAGCAAGGTGGATCACATAATGTTTTTTGACTGTTCTCTTCGGTCGTGATTACTCGTGTGGGAGGGCACAGCTGGCATGTGATGACGATGGGCCTGACAGCATCGATTAGATTTATGAGTCGCACCTCTGTGCCCTTTGTCGTTCCTCCTCCTCTATTGCCCAGCACTCGTCTGGGGCCGAGTGTTCCATTGCTTGTTGTATAGTGACATCCTCTGGTCGTGATCCTGGTGGCACTTGGATCATCGATTCCGGTGCCACTCATCACATGACCTGTCAACGCACTGACTTTGTTGTTCTGTTCTGCTGCATCTGTTCGCTCCATTTGCACAGGCTCTGGTCAGTCCTTGCCAGACCAGGGTGTTGGGGTTGTGTGCTTCCATAGTCGGTCTAGCTCCTTATATCCTTCTATGGTGCTTTTTGTACATAACCTTGAGCTCATCTTGCTGTCGGTGTGTGTCTGCACACTGATGGGACTTTCTATGGAGCACAGTGTAGACTCCGCAAAAGTGACAACTGTTCACACTCGTATCGTTGTTCTTTGTGCCTCTGTTGTAGATGGTCCGTATTGTTTCTCTCGGATTTTTTCTCCTTCTTGCTCCGCCTCCCCTCTTGCTCGTGCATTTGTCACTAGCGTTCTGTCTACTTAGCACCAACGACTACTACATCGTTGCTTATGTCATGTAGGCTCCGACACTGTGTTGAAGCTCATTCGGACAAAGCCCGCACTCGGTCTTGACGCGGCTTCTTTCGAGAAGCCGCCCAAGACCGATTATTTGTTTTGCGCTCAGAGTAAGGTGCATTGTTGCACCTACCCTGACTCCCGTTCTCGTGCACTGTGCCCTCTCAAGTTAGTCCATTTGGACCTTCTCGGTCCTCTTCCTGTCAATTCTTTGTCCGATCGGGGTTGATACATCCTTACCCTAACTGATGACCTCACCCGGATGTGGTGGGTCTACAGCCTGCGCTAGAAGAGTGACGCCGCTGTCACGGTTTGCTTGTGGCTAGTGATAGCTGAGCGTCAGTCCCGCCACACGCTGCATACCTTCCGTTCAGATCGAGGCGGCGAGTTTCTTGGCAAGATGGACAGTTTCTTCGCTAAGCACGGGGTTTACCACTAGGTCTTTGCTCCAATTACTCCTCAGCAGAACGGTGTCTTTGAATGCCGGAACCGCACCATGGAGGATGCGGTTTGCGCTATACGGTCAGAGTGCGGTCTCCCGCAGTCCTTCACCTTTGAAGGATTCGCCTACATGACGCCGGTCTAGAACCGCCTCCCGCACGGTCTCCTTCCGGACCATGTTACATCGTACGAGCTCTGGTTTGGCCACCGTGCTGACCTACATCTTGCTCGTGTTTGGGGATCCTTGGCTTCTGTGTGGTACACCGAGGACCAGCAAGGGTCCAAGGTCTCGCCGCGGGGTTGCCTATGTGCCTTCGTGGGCATCTCCCTAAGTTCAAAGGCCTGGCGGTTTTGGGACCCCGCCCCTCCTCGCATCGTTGAGTCCCACGACGCGCTCTTCTTTGAGTCTTTCACCTATCATGATTTGACCTCGATCATATTGTTGTCTATCACACACGTTCCTACGTGCAAGGCATCTCGATGGATGGGGGAGTCTGGGCCTGCGAGCACCTCTCACCCGACTAATGTGTCCATTCGAGCCCCCTCTAGTTCTCGGTCGCTGACTCTTGATGACCCAGCAATCATCGCTGTCGGCTCAGAGACCTCTCCAGCACAGCCTGCTTCTACCCCTATTCCCTTGCACGCCACAGGTATCCATGATTCTGTACTTGTGTCTACTAGTCAATGTTGACCTGGGGTCCCGGGGTGACCCCGTCAGTACAGCCACGGCACCTCGGTCCACACCGGGGATGAATCAATGTGGGTCGAGTTCGCATTTGCCCGTGGTGCAAGGCGGACCCTCCACAAACCCCCACCGCACCCTCAATCCCCCTCCCCCCTCTCC
>SZWC01000473.1:260741-272806 GCA_023375785.1 Penium margaritaceum
CCCCCCCCCCCCCAGCACGACCCGTTGCCGCGACACAACCAGACCCCGCGAAGATGTGCAGGACGCGAATCCCCTACGGGACGAAAGTCGAACTCGTCCCTTTCCCGCGACGTATGACTAGAATAGCACTAACAGAAACAGATTATTGAACATATACATACACATCTATATAGACACACACATACACATATACGTATACATGTACATATACATTTACATATGGGTACACATGTACATATCAATAAACTTATACATGCAATAGTACATAAAAATTCATATACACATAGAAAAACACATATACATATATGCATATACATATACATTTCCATACACATTTACATGTACATTTCCCAAACGTATACATATACATATACATATGAATATACATATACATATACTTTTACATATACATATACATATACATATACATATACATATACATATACATATACATATACATATACATATACATATACATATACATATACATATACATATGCATATACAGATACAGATACATATAAAGAAATATACGTATACATTTCTTCTATTAGCTTTCATGTATTTTACATGCTCAATTTTTTTAAGACAATCTTACTTGATCTGCATAGGTGCAATCTGTGGTGGCATTTCTGTAATTGATGCCCGTTGATGGAATTTGTTTCTGAATGTTTTGTACATGGTGGTATGCACGTAAGTTTGTTTGTTTGTGGGCNTATGCATATACATATACATATACATATACATATACATACACATATACATATACATATACATATACATATACACATACATATACATATACAGAAATATACGTATACATGTTTTCTATTAGCTTTCATGTATTTAACATGCTCAATTTGTTTTCAGATTATCTTACTTGATCTGCATAGGTGCAATCTGTGGTGACATTTTCGTAATTGATGCCCGTTGACGGAATTTATTTCAGAATGTTTTGTAGATGGTGGTATGCACGTAAGTTTGTTTGTTTGTGGGCGTCGACCGACAGAGTTCGCCCAGAGCTGATCACGGATGTTCGGTGGCTCGTCGAGGCGTGTTTTGGTGCGATGTATCATCGAGGTTTTATCCGCGTACGTTCATTTTTTGTAGCTGTTTGAGATGTGTTTTCTTTGTATTTCAGGCTTGAGAGTTTATTGTTCGTTCGCGTCGAGGACGCGAACAATGAAATAACGGGTCCCTACACAACGTCAAAGCTGTGACATCCGGGGTCCTGTTTGATTGTGAATCCGTGAAGGGGTGCGATAGACATACGAGCATGGGCAGCTTTTGCTGTGCATGCTCGTACGTCCATCGTCATGTTTTCTTCGTCATCGCCAGATAAGGTAAAGGAAACTCCATATTTTAGTATGGTCGACATTTCCTTTGCTTGAAGAGACTATAGCGGGAGGGCCGGTTCGGCCCTCCCTCCTCACTGATGCAAGGGGTAGTTGCGCACCACCCCTCGCGTCAGCGAGGGCTGGCCGGCGGCCAGCAATTCGCTGGCCATCGGCCAGCTCGCTGCCGACCGGCTGGACGGCCGGCGGCCGGCCAAGCGACCGGCCGGCCACCGGCCGGCCAGCCTCCAGCCGCCGATCGCGGCCTCAGCCGGATCGACGGCTGGGAGGCCACGAGGGCCTCGAGGGCGAGGCCTTGTGGCCTCGTGCCCTCGTCCCCCCTAGCCCTCCTTGCAAACGAGCAAGAGAGGACGAGGGATAGGGGGAGCGAGGGGGAGGTCAAAATAGCTGGCGCAAGATCGCCGGCGTGCCTCGCACGCGACGATTTTGCGCCAGAACGACAAAATATGAATCAAAGTCCGTTTACGACAAACTTCGACATAAAACGAACAAAATAACTCTTGCGAACACACGAGATCAAGGTAAAAACCCCCGGTTTGGGTCCCAAAACCAGGGGTTTGGTTAGAAACGGAAATGGGCCTCCGGAGACTCAAAATATTCGAGTCTCCCTGCTCTAGGTCGTTGATGACGATTGCCCCTCAGTCTCGCGAAGGGGGTAAACCCCTGAAGCGGACTGAGAACGCCATTCTGCGAACTCCGATGAGGACTTTAGAGCGGGAGCTGGAGATCCATCCCGTTACAGTGGTTCTCAGAGCAAGACGACCCTTGCGACCAAGGGTTCGATGGAAACGGCGGCTACGACATAGATAAAACGCCGCCGGCAGCTACAAGCAGCAACAGAAACGCCAGAAGGGACTACGGCGTCTACACTTCACGGATTGAAGCGCCGTAAAGTGCGTTAGAGAGCTTGAAAAAAACTCTACTTTGTAGAGACTCTTACTTCTAGCCTCTCTTCACTTCCAGGGGGCTAGGAAGATTTTTGTGGGGCGGGTTGGGGAGTTCCCACCTTCTAAAACCACAAAATCCTCCTCATTTTGAAGGCTCCTTCAAAATCCCTTCATCCAAAAATTGGGACAGGGCCCCTCCCCAAGCTTAGGGACTCTCACGGCCTGAGAGAACCCTAAAAAGAAGGTGGGAGACACCTTGGGAATTTTTGGCGGCTCCCCCAACGCCGCCGGCTCAAGGAGGACGCCGCTAAGGGGCGCGAGACGTGACAAGAAGACGCAAGAAGAGACCAAGGAAGACCAGAAGAGAAGAAGACAAGAAGACAAGAAGAAAAGTAGTCTTTTCGTTCTTGACTTTGTACTTGTTTGCCTTCTTGTTCTTTAGCTTAGTTTTGTGAGCGGTACTCACACTCCTTGTCACTCCCTTGTATTATGATTTTCTGTTTTCCTAGATCCTAGTTGCTACCAAGTGCCGTGAGTTACGACCTAGGAGGACTAGCTTCTAAACCCACGACCTTGTGCCGATGTTACGGCCTAGGAGAATAGAAATATAAATTGAAATTGCCTCACCGATCGTGAGAGCAACACCTTAGGAGGCGATTCCTCCTCATTGTGGGGTGATCCTCACAACAACCTTCACGTGCTAGTTGCACGAGTGACGGGATGGCAAGTGCCGGACTGTCTAAGACCAACAAGGGCAAGGTGGTGACGGCGTCACCACGAGCTCTCGGCGGACTCCAAGTTTTGGGAGCCGCTGCCGCGAGAACGGTTGCCAACCCAAAGGCAACCGTACCGCCAAGGGCAACCCTACCGCCTAAGGCAACCGACGCCAACCTCGGCGACACCGAGAAGCGTGCGGAGGCCGCAAAGGTGCTTGACGAGCACGTCGACGCGCACATGGGTGACCCCCATGCGACGGACAACGTGATGGAGGAGGATCTTCCGGAGGAGGACCCCGACGACGAGCACGACGTCGACGATGGCAAAATGCGACAAGGATCGCGACCATCGCCATCCTCGTGCGACGAACTCGAGCCGATTGCTCGAGAAGGGCAAGACGCTCGCCGCATCGCCTAAAGCTGCCGACGACAGCGAGACTGCCGAGAGCAACAAGGGCGTTGAAAGCAGCCACACGGGAAGTTCGCGCGAGAACAAGCTGGACGACGTTGCCGCAAAGGCAATTCGCGATGACCGTCGTAGGCTCGCGGAGTTTGCTGCCGAGGCCGCAGGCCGACTCAAGATCACCACCGGTGGTGGAGATACGGCGCCACTCGGAGGAATGGGGGCGGACCCTCCTTCCTACGATGCGGCCGCAATGGGGCAAGGCAGCGCCCACTCGAGCGTCGTCGCCGACGATAGTCTCCTCCGAAAGGTGGGGCTCCTTGGAGGCGTGTACGCGAACCGTACCATCTTGCAGTGGATAAGGGTGCACGGACAACGCGAGGCCCTGGAGGCTATCGCCGATGCTCTGACGACATCAGAGCTCAAGACCGCATTCGCCGACCTACTGGCCCATGTCGGGCAGAGCATCACGGACCTTGACCGTGATCGCCAGCTGCAGCGCCTCGCCGCCCATGAGGCAAGCCGCCGATGCAACGACCTCGACAAGGTGTTGCAGAGCATGACCCAGGTGCGGATGCAGCAGCAAGTGCAGCGTGCCGCAGCTGCGGAGGCCACTGCCGGCGGCAGCGACGACTTGCCTACCTCGACGACTTCGGGGTCGGTCATGAACACGTCCTTCCTCCATTGTGTGGAGATCTTCCGGAAGGGCGTGAAGCTGACCAACTGGCTGAACCGCATGGAGCACGTCCTGCATGTCCACAAGGCGCCACTCAGTCAGTGGGGTGACCTTGCCACGACGCGGCTTGAAGACAAACTCTTCAAGTACGTGGTCAAGGAGTGGAGTGCACAACAGCCGCACCTCGAGTGGCAGCCCATGTCGTGGGAGACTTTCTGCGCAATCATGCGTAAGAAGTGCACCCAAAGTGAGGAGGCGCAGCGCGCCTTCCACAAGATCAAGGACTTCAGGCAGCTGGGCAGCTCGGTCGAATCCTACTTGAGCGGGTTCACCGCACTCGTGGAGGAAGCTGAAAGCTTCACCAAAGACGATGGAACTCAGACGTTCAAGTATCCGGAGTGCATGCTGCTGGAGTACTTGCGTGATGGTCTTGCCAGCGAGAAGCTGAAGGACAAGACCACCACGACAGCCACTGGCCAAGCTTGGACAAGCTGGAGGGCGTTGCGCGACTACATGAGCGAAGTGTATTCGGCGAACCCGAAACACTACTCGGATGCACGCCCGAACGCGCGTGCACATCAGGGGCGCGACCTGCGCGTAGACGCTGCAGGGGCTGGTGGGTCAGCCGGACAGCGAGGCGGGGCCAAGGGCAAGCAGCCAACAAACCCTCCAGCCAAGAAGGCTGGTGGACACAAGGGTCCCAACAACAAGCGCAGCCGCGAGAATGACGAGCTGCAGGCGGCGCGTGAGCGTCGCAACGCAGCCTTCCGCGAAGGGCTTTGCCACAACTGCATGCAGCCGGGCCACTTTAGGGCTCAGTGCCCTGAGGCTGCTGGTGGACAAGAGGTCGCAGCGCTAGCTGCAGCAGCAGCACCTCGTGGGGATGGTTCAGGAGGAGGCCGCGGACAAGGTCGTGGACAGGGTCGCGGTCGCGGCAATGGGCCCGGCTGTGGCAACGGACAGGGCCGTGGGGCGGGTTTTCCCCACCCTTGAGTGACGTTAGTGGGGACCACTCTGGGATAAAACTGGATCACGAGTGTGAGTTCATGCTTTCAGACGAGGATGTTAAGCAATTCGAGTTTTTGACGAGTTCAAATTTCTCTATTGTTTTCTCCCCTCTCATTGAACCTCATTCTGCACTTGCTGATCGACATTGCCCACTAAATCTTGCATCACCAGACGAGATGCATGACCAAACCTGCTTAGTGGTGGCGACACCAACCACTGTGCAAGAGTTGTGTAACATGGTAATTGAAACAAACGCCCTCAAAGCGATGAGTTCAATCACATTCGCAGTACCTTTAGTCGACGATTTCGACCCAGTGAAATTAAAAGACTGGAAGGTGCTGGCCGAATTCACACGTGCCCACAAGATATGGACTCGAGTGGGTGAATCATGGGAGTTGCGACGCCCGTCGTACAGATTCCGTGTTTATCACAAACTCGGCTTACCGTCGCTGAGTCTGTTCACTCGGAAGAGTGGAGGCAACATGACGATGCAGTTCAAAGGACACCTAGCTGGTGCTCCCGTGAACGTACTGGCTGACACTGGAGGGGACGACTCTTTTGTTAGCCTTGGCTTTACCCGACAGGTTGGCCTGAAGCACGAGCCATCGAATGGCGCAGTTGTTGTCGGTGACAACCGTACGGTACGCGTGATCGGTACTTGTAAAGCAAGAATTTGTATTCAAGGGTACACACAAAGTGTCGCATTGAAGGTACTCAACCTTCTTAACCCATTCGACGTGGTGCTAGACGATCCCTGGCTTTGTGAAAACAAGGCTCTAATGTGCTTTGAATCAAAGCATTTGATCCTCTGGAAAGGACAACGCCGCTTTACGTTGATTCCAAGTACGGAATCATCACTGACACGACTCAAAGTCCATGTCAGCTTGTCTGTAATACAGGTCAAGAGACGTATTCGACAAGGTTGTTGATACTTCTTGGCTCAGCTGCATTATGTGGAGGACGACGTGACGGAAGACACGCCACAAGAGATCAGATCTCTATTGGCGGAGTTCACGGATGTATTCCAAGACCCACCGGCTGGGCTTCCACCAGAAAGACACATGGGCCACACGATTCCGCTGCAACCGGAGGCGACTACTCCGTTCAGACCCATGTATCGCCTTAGTCCAACAGAAAGGCGAGAGGCCGAACGCCAAATCAAAGAGTACCTTGCAAAAGGATGGATCGAGCCAAGTAGCTCGCTGTACGGTGCGCCCATCCTTTTTGTGAAAAAAAAGGATGGTGGTTTACGCATGTGCGTAGATTACCGGGCATTGAACAAGCTGACGGTGAAAAATCGATTCCCCTTACCGCGAATTGAGGACCTTTTTGACCAACTCCAAGGCGCAAAAGTATTTTCGTCCTTGGATTTGTCTCAAGGGTACCATCAAATCCGCATCACGGAAGATGATGTGCCCAAAACCGCGTTTCGAACGCACATGGGACACTATCAATTCCGAGTGTTATGCTTTGGGCTTACAAATGCCCCGGCAACCTTCCAAGGAGAAATGAACCGAACGTTCGCCAAGCAACTCGGACAGTTTGTCTTGGTTTACCTGGATAATATCCTGGTTTTCTCCAAATAAATGGAAGAGCACATAGAACATCTGCGTGAAGTTCTCACAATCCTTCGGGAACAGAAGTTCTATGCGAAAGTGAGCAAGTGCAAGTTTGCACAAGATGAGCTCGANAAAATGTTGGGCAGATTCGGTCTTTCCTCGGCCTTGCAAACTACTTTCGACGGTTTATGCAAGGGTATTCGACCCTGGTAGCACCGCTAACCAGGCTCACGCGAAAAGACGTGCGTTGGGAATGGACATCTGATTGCGAGAACGCTTTTCTCAAAGTCAAAGAGCTTCTCTCCACGGCGCCCGTCCTAGCTCTTCCGGATCCATCGCAACCGTGGGAGGTTCAATGTGATGCGTCAGTAGTTGGACTTGGAGCCGTCCTCATGCAGAACGGTCACCCAGTTGCATATGAGAGCCGGAAGCTCATACCCGTGGAAACGCGGTACACGACTTGGGATCAAGAGCTCCTTGTGGTAGTACACGCTTTCAAGATGTGGTGTTGCTACCTTGAGGGTGTTGAAGGGGGTGTGACAGTCGTGACCGACCATAATCCATTGGTGTTTTTCCAAGCGCAACCGAACCTGTCAAGACGACAGGCGCGTTGGAGCGAATACCTGAGTCGATTCTCGTTCACATGGGAACATCGGCCTGGACGCATCAATGTGGCCGATCCACTAAGCCGTCAGCCTGTGGAACTTAAAGCAACCACCGAGGGCAGTGGGTGTTTTATGGCCATTGCAACAACATCCGTACAACCACCAGATCCCCTTGCACCTCTGTGGCAACCACCACGATAGATTATCCATTACAACAATTTTGTAAAGAGGATCCGGATGGGATACTATGTGGATTCTTGGTTTCAAGACTCTCAAAATCTGGACAAGTACGGCTTGGTGGAGGCCGCAGGAGTCTTCTGGCACAGAGAACAAGTTGTTGTGCCAAACTCGGGAGACCTTCGAGCAAAGGTTATCTCCCAGTTCCACGACCCGCCGGTCGCAGGTCACGTGGGACCCCGAAAGACCTGACAGGCACTCTCAGACCACTATTGGTGGCCAAGGTGGAGTGTCGATGTCCGCAAGTATTGCATGACATGTGATCCATGTCTTCGGAATAAGGCTAGTAACAAGAAGCCTGCGGGACTCCTCCAGCAGCTTCCCATTCCTGGGACTCCATGGGAGTGCGTCAGCATGGACTTCATTACTGGTCTTCCGGACACGGCCCGTGGCCATGATGCAATACTAGTGGTTGTGGATCTTTTGACAAAGATGACACACTTCATTCCTACAACCACTGACGTGAACGCAGAGGAGACCGCTCGTCTCTTCTTTGAGGGTGTCGTAAAGTACCATGGCTTGCCGTTGCGCATTATCTCCGATCGAGATCAAAAATTTGCTAGTAAGTTCTGGCAAAAGATGCACGAGTACTTCGGCAGTGAGTCGCAAATTTCGACAGCATTTCACCCTCAAACTGAGGGACAAACAGAGCGCATGAATCGCACTCTGGAGCAGATGCTCCACATGTACGTGGATCCTGCCATGCATGATTGGGACGAATTCCTAGCACCGACAGAGTTTGCGGTGAACAACTTGGTGAACGAGTCCACACAGTTCACACCGTTCGTGTTGAACAGTGGTCGGCATCGAGTGGTACCCTCTTCATTGGTGAAGAGCGGGAGTACAGGAGGGCAGGTTCCTTCCGCTCAAGCCTTTGCCGTGCGTATCGACTCCTTGTTACAGGAGGCGAAGGGTCACCTTCAAGCAGCTCGGCAGCGACAAAAGCATATGCCGACAAAGGTCGCCGAGAGGTGTCGTTTGACATCAATGACAAAGTGCTGCTCAGCACTAAGAACCTTCGGTTGAAGTCGCCAGGGGCAAGAAAACTTCTACCGAAGTGGATTGGGCCGTTTCCCATTGTGGCACGCATCGGGCCAGTGGCATACCGATTGCTACTTCCGCCGAGTATGAAGATACATGACGTGTTTCATGTGAGCCTGCTAGCTCCATACACGGCAAAAGGAACCGTTCAGCCACCGCCTGCAGTCCTGGCTGCCGACGGCCAATACGAGGTCCTTCGCCTACTCCAGCACCGAGAGCGTACTCTTTGGTCGCGCGTTGTCAGGGAGTACCTCGTCCATTGGGCCGGTTGTGGACCTGAACATAATTCATGTGAGCCCGAATCTCGGTTGGCCACAAGGGTGGTCAACGAGTACTTGAGCGAGCTTGCAGCTCGCAAAGTTCAACGCGTGGCAGGAGGTACCACCTGAACGCGGGAAAAGTGAACAACATTCCCACAGGGCAGCATTCATGGACTGCGACCATAGGAGGTTGGGGACATCCAACATGGTTGTTGCGCGAACGCTCCAGCCTAAAGGGGGGAGGCCGCTAGCCGTGCTGACCTACAAGCTGCAGCTTAGGTCTAAGTACCATGCACGTGTTCATGTTTAGCTGGTGATTGAAATTATTAATATTCTTTCACAATGTTGATGACTCACTGACTGACAATCCTACTTGTTGTTCATGAACCGGGACGGTTCATAACAAGTGAGGAGGAATGTAGCGGGAGGGCCGGTTCGGCCCTCCCTCCTCGCTGATGCGAGGGGTGGTTGCGCACCACCCCTCGCGTCAACGAGGGCTGGCCGGCGGCCAGCAATTCGCTGGCCGTCAGCCAGCTCGCTGCCGGCCGGCTGGACGGCCAGTGGCCGGCCAAGCGACCGGCCGGCCACCGGCCGGCCTGTTTTGCTTTGTGCAGTTCCTGTACAGTTTACTGTGACCACTCGGCCGTGTCCATACTCGTGCAGATCCCTGAGGCAGGCGGCCCTGGTGACACCGGCGCGACGACAGGCGGCGGACTACCCGTCTGGAGCTGACCGACCACTGTTCTAGAGCCCCAGATGTCACCGGGACTCCTTGCTGTGACTTCTACGTCTTGCAGGCGCTTTTCGGCGGACTGGGCATGAGGCCCATTTGCATGTTTTTGCATTACACACTCACTGTCAGTCGATGGATGCATGCATGTGACCAGTCGTTGCGTGCGTCTTTTGATTCTGCACGTCTAGGTTTAGACGGCGTAGGATTCTGACATGTGTGCGCAGAGTTACGGCCAAAACAGTGGTTTTGGGCCGGTTTTAGGACAGCTCTTGGACTGCCGCGTGCGACACCCGCCGTGCGCCGCGGCAGGTATTTATGCCCTGGACCTGTCAGTTGTCATCTCTCTCTGCATTTACTAAGCTATTGAAGCTTATGAGACTTTGCGCGTCTCCCTAGCCTGATCCTTGCTGTTTCCTGCACCTGCCTACTTGCTAGTGCGTCAGTTGACTGGACAGTGTCGCCACGTCAGCAGCAGCAAGGCTAGGAAGCTTCCTAGCAGTTTCTTATGGTATCAGAGCAGTGAGACAGATCTCACCGAGCTGCGCAGCAGAGACGCAGCAGAGCAGCAGCAGTGAGAGTCACCACTGTAGCAGATCTTCTGGGACCCGCTGGAGACTGTCGACCGCCGTCAACGTGAGACCGCAGCTGCAGAGACAGCAGCAGCGACGCGTACCACCACGCAGAGAGGCGTGGCGGCGGCGGTGCCAGCAGTCCTCCCACAGCCACAGCAGCTGAGTTGCAGCAGCAGCGCAGCAACCACAGCCGCAGCAGCAGCGTGACAACAACCGCGGCGCAGCAGCGCAGCAGTAGCAGCGGCAGCAGCAGCGCAGCAGCCGCAGCGGCGGCGGCGGCAACAGCAGCCGCAGCGGCAGCAGCAGCACCAGCAGCCGCAGCACAGCTGCAGCAGCAAAAGCAGCGGCGGCAGCGGCGGCAGCAGCGGCAGCAGCAGCAGCGAGCAGCGCAGCAGCGCAGCAGCAGCAGTAGCGCAGCAGCGCGGCAGCGCAGCAGCAGCAGCGGGCGGCGGCGGCAGCGAGCTGTAGCTGCAGCGCGCAACAGAAGCAGCGGCAGCGTGCAGCGGCTGCTGCCACCGCCGCGCACGCAGCCACGCAGCTGCTGCTGCAGCTGCTCGCGCAGCTGCAGCAGCAGCTGGGCGGAAGCTGCCGCGCAGCTTCCGAGCAGCCTCCGCGCAGCCGCCACTGGGCGGCTGCACGCTCGCGCAGAACCGCGAGCGAAACCAAAAAAAAAAAAAAAAGAAAAAAAAGGGGGCGTCGACGCTGACGTCAGCATTTCGCTTGCTGACGTCATCAGGTCGTGCTGACGTCAGCAACCACTTGCTGACGTCAGCACCATACTTAGGCAAATTTTTGCCGGAAGGTCAGAAGTTGCCAGCATTGCAACTCCTCGAGAAACGCAGACAGCACTGCGATCCGACAAACTTGACTCGTCGTCCCATACTGAGCGGCGACATGAGTTCGCCCGACGACAAGGACAAGGCGCCAGCTGATCCCTCTGCCTCTTCTTCCGAGGTACTCAGCCCTCGCTCGCGGGCGATCGCGGACCTACGCAGCCAGCAGGAGGAGATGAGTCGTCTGCAGCGAGAGCAGACTAAGTCGATTCGCACGCTGACAGAGCTTCTGCGTACTCAGTCCACGGCTCCCTCGCGGACTTCTGGAGGAGCTGCCGGTCTTCTGGCATCCGCACAGCACTCGACTCGGGCGGCCACGACAGGGGTTCCGCCCCCCGCACCTCCCGCACCTCCTGGCACACACTCTCCACTACCTGAGGACCTCTCTGATGACGAGTCACTCATGCCAGGTTTCGAGGATGACGCTCAGGCGCGGGAGGTTCGTCTTCTACGGGAGCGTCTTCGTCAGCTGCAGACGGGCATGCGACCTCCACCTGCGTCTCCGATGCGACCGTCATTTCCTTCTCTCGGAGATCACCCTCTTCCAGACTTCTTCCCTGTCTCCCGGCCTCCTCAGCCTGCGGCTGCCCTTCCCACGGAGCGGCAGCCAAAGGCCTTTGAGGCGCCACCCCCACGGTCCATCAGCGAGGATGGTTTTGACTGCTGGGAGATCCTGTTTCAGGTGTGGGCCACCTCTGAGGGAGTCTGGCCTTACTACCACAGCCCATACCAGACTACAGACCCAGCACAGGTGTCGACAGCTGCCCGGGCCATGCGAGGACTTCTGTACGCCATGCCACGCGAGACTGTCGTCGACTTCCGCCCCTTTCTTGGCGAGCCAGGCACAGGCACCGGAGCTGATCCTCGTGGAGGCTGGGATCTGACGCTGTCCCTACTGGCCGCAGAGACGCACGCCACTCGTGCGTCCCACATCCGCGCTTTCCATTCGCTTTGTCAGGGACCAGTGGAGCCTGCGGCGGATTACTGGCGACGCGCCATGCGTGTCTACACGCGCTTGGGTACCTCAGGGGGTACACAGCTGTGGGCACTCCGGGCGATCATGCTCGGAGTTCGCCTGGAGTACACCGACATCTTCGACCGGTACAGCGACGCCGTTCTCGAGCCCTTCTCGGCCTCCATGCAGCTGCTCCCCTGGGCGCATCAGCTTTTCCTCCAGGTC
>SZWC01000473.1:291076-309073 GCA_023375785.1 Penium margaritaceum
CAGTGAGGCGCAGCCGCAAACGATAGCAGCAGCCACTGGCTGTAGCAGTGGGCAGCAGCCGCGATGTAGGCTGCTACGGTGGCACCAATAGTGGCATTGCCAGCGGGGAACAGTGACTGCAGCGGCGTCGCCGTGCAGCGGCGGATAGCAGTAACCGCCACCAGCTGCACCGTGGCTGCGGCAATGGACCGCAGCAGCCGCTAAGTGCTACGGCAACACGTGCCAGCTGCAGTAGGTTTGCTTCAACAGGCTGTAGCAGCAGCCATTCACAACAGCTGAACCCATCACATACGGCAGCGGCAGGGGCAGCAGCACCGGGTGACGACACTTTCCTCTGGTATTCCCCTCCCCCCGTTGGCCGGGCTCCCCTCTGTTCCTGGGTTGGGTGGGATTGGATTAGGTCCCCATAGGCGTTCTCACGGCCTCCCCAGATTTCCCACGCCCAGTGCGGCGGGGGAAACGCTGCCGAAGTTTTTTTTCGGCAGCGTGGGGGGGGTCCGGCAACGACTCCTAGGCTGAAACAGGCCTCTACTCATATCCCACGCCCACTGGGGCAGGGGAAACGCTGGTGAACATTTTTTCGGCAGCGTGGGGGGGAGGGGGGCTTCGCCAACAGCTCCCAGGCTGAAATAGGCCTCGACACAGATCCCACACCCACTAGGGCGGGGGAAACGTTGTCGAAAATTTTGGCAGCGTTTGACACCCAACGTCAGCATCATTGGTAGCAGTTTACGCTTGCTAGGCCCCACCTAGCCCTATGCCAAAGCACGCACCCGCCGGAGTCGGCACAACGAGCTCCACCATGGATGCTGGCGGCGCTTCCTCAGGCGTGGTTGGCAGCACCCAAGGCACGATGCTCGACGAACCTCCGTTCTGCCCTGGCGCACTTGCAAAGGGCCTGCGCGAGTTGCGCAAGCAGCAAGCTCAACAGGCTGAATAGACGGCAAAGCACATGGCCGACTTATTCAAATTGTTCGGTGACACGGTCCAGCCATAGCAACAGCAGCAGCAGCAACAGTAGGAGCAACAATAGCAGTAGCAGTAGCAGTAGCAGCAATAGCACTAGCAGTAGCAGCAACAACAGTAACAGCAACAGCAACAGCAACAGCAGCAACAATAGCAACAACAATAGTAGTAGTAGCAGCAACAGCAGTAGCAGAAGCAGCAGCAACAGCAGCAGCAAGAGCATCAGCAGAAACCCCTCCAAGATGCCGTGCGCAAGGGCAAGATGGCAGTTGAGAGTGCAGTCGCAGCCGACGTCGATGCAGCCCTAGGAGCATTCGATGCTGAGCCGTCCGACAACCTTCCCGAATTGGACTCAGACGCCAGTGACGAGGAAGGCATTTTTTGCCTTCGCCTCGCATAGTTCAAAAAACGATGTCGGACTCGCTTAGTGCACAAAACAGCACCATGCGGCGAAGCAGGCCCAAGCGACACATTCAGGGTAATCACAGACCCAGCTTCCCTTGAGGACAAGATGCTCCACATCAACCTAGGACTGAGGGAAGATCCCCTGTCGCCATCGGTGGCCCGGCACCTCTATCGATGGCAAAGCCCCCAAAGTGGTTCGAAACTGACCCTCCCGCCTACCGGCAGGAGGACAGTTACACCATCTGGGAGCCGCGGTTCTGCATGTGGGCTGTTAGTGAGGGGGTGTACCCGTACTACACCAGTCCGTATCAGACTACAGACTTCCAACAGACGATGACTAACGCGTGCGCTGCCTACGGTCTCCTCAAAGCCGTTCCAGATGAGTATACCCTCGACTTCGAACCCTTCCTTGGCGTCCCCCACACCGGCGCTGGGGCTGACCCGCGTGGTGCCTTGAAGCTGGCCACCAAACTCTGTGAAGGTGCGACCATGGCAACGACGTCGTAGCACCACTCGGACTTCAACTCACTGCGATAGGGTGCACATGAGTCCCCGACCGACTTCTGGTTACGAGCGATGCGGCTGTATAGGGCCCTTGGGAAGAATGGGCCGGGTAAACTCATGGCGTTCAACACCATCCGTATCGGTGTTAGGCGCGAGTACCCAAAAACCTTCGACAACTTCAACCTGAAGAGCCTCCAAGAGATAGCCGACAGAGGCTTCCTTCTCTCATGGGCCACAGAGCATTTCCTTCATGTGGCAGCAGTTGGAGCAGCAAATGACGCCTGTCATGGCGCATCAACCGTAGCCGTCACAGCAAGCCAGACAGCACGCACCATCCCCCCTTCCTCACGCCAGTCACCACAGCCAACAACAGCAACTCGAGCAGCATCTGGCACAACGGCAGCGGCACAGGGGAAGAAGGGACGGAATAACACGCGGGGCGGCAAGGATGCAATGGGGCAAGAAACTCCAAAACCGACCTCAAGACGACAGTGGGAGTGCTACAACTGCGATGGAGCTCACCGCTACGCGGAGTGCAAACTCCCCAAGAACTGGACGAAGATTGCGCAATGACTACAAAAGGCGTTCGATCAATGTGAGCGTGCCTCCGCACATTCCACGGCAGCGACCAATCCATCACCCACATAAGTAGCCGGTGCAGCCGCAAAAGATATCGACGACCTGTCACCTCTGGAGCAGCAGCACGCGACGCAGGCCCGCGACATCGTCGAGCTCTGCCAGCTCCTTCGACTCACCAATCAAGGAGGTGCAAGTGTATTGACTGAGCCGAGAGGTCCCACTATGGAGTCTGTCGAGTCCGTGGTGTGCAGTCGGGATGGTGGTGGTGGTGCGTAGTGTTCTGTTGAGTCTGTGGAGTCCTTCGTAGCACATCCTGATGCTGGTCTGTCCGCTACCTTTGCTACTGTCCGCACAAGTCACGATGACCTGTCATGGCTTGATGCGTCGCAAGTACGTGTTTCTTTTGTAGCTCAGCAGTCATCTACAGAGCAACCTCTCTCCTCTGTCTGCATTATAGGCAGTTGTTCTGTCACTTCGCCAGAGCGTGTGACGGACGCCACCTGGATCTTAGATATAGGTGCGACCCATCACATGATATGTCGCCGCCGTGATTTTGTTGTGCTTGGTCCTCTTGGCTCTATGCGGTCTGTGCGGACGGCTGCGGGGCATGAGGTTCCTGTACAGGGTGAGGGTGTGGTGCAATTCCATGGACTGTGAGGGCTGTTGTACATCTCAAACGTGCTGCATGTGCCTGATCTAGAACTCGACCTACTGTCTGGACGTGCCTGCACACGGATGGGTCTCAGTGTTGCATTCATGGGTACGGATGCCATCGTGTCCGTTTGTGCTACCACTGAAGTAGTGCTCCGTGGCAAGGCAGTTGGAGACTTGTACAATGTCTCTGACTGCCTCGCTTCCAATCCCACCTCCCCATCCCGTTCTGTGCGAGTGTTTGTTACGGGCACACTGTCGCCTGAGCACCAACATCTACTGCACAGACGCTTGTGTCATGTCCACATAAATGCTGTCGATCATCTGACGTTCCCTCTGTCTGACTCGCGGGCTTTGAAGCCCTTAGAGTTGGTTCACTCTGATCTCTTGGGACCTCTTCCCATGAAGTTCCAGGATGATAGAGGGCGGTACGTCCTGACGATCATGGACGATTTCACCCGCATGCGGTGGATCTTCAGTCTGCGCGTGAAAAACGATGCTGCGCTTGCCATGCACACTTGGCTTGTTATGGCTGAACGTCAGTCCGGTCACACCCTAAGGAACTTCCGCTCTGACCGGGGCGGTGAGTGCATGGGGGACCTAGACCAGTTTTTTGCCAAAGTGGGAGTGTTTCACAATCTCTCCGGCCCCACCACGCCCCTGGTGTGTCTGGGCGCTAGAACCGCACCATGGGGGATGCAGTTTGCTCAATGCGGGTGGACAGTAGTATGCCGGAAGCGTTCGCCTTTGAGGGCATGGCCTACATGACATGGGTATGGAACCGGATCCCTTACGGTCTCCTTTCCGACACACACACACACCCCGTACCAATTGTGGTATGGGCTTCAAGCCGACCTCCGGCTCGCGCGTGTTTGAGGATCCCTTGTCTGCGTCTGGTTCACACCAGAACAGCAGGGGTCCAAGTTCTCCCCTTGCGGTCCCGTCTGCGCGTTTGTGGGCATCGCTCCTCGTTCCAAGGTCTGGCGCTTCTGGGACCCCAGTTGGCGGCCCATTGTCGAGTCCAGAGACGAGCTTTTATTTGAGCGCCTCTCCTTTCGTGATCTGCCCGTCGGTGGAGCCTCGAAGTCACAGTCCCCTAGGTGTGATGCGGTCCCTCGCATGGGAGGGGTGGGCTGACCGATGATGCTGTCCCGGTCATCCTGGGCGCTACTAGTCCGTCCCACCCACTAGCTGACTTGCCAGTGATGTCCACATCGCCTGCACTGTCTTCACCATCTCTCCCGCCTATGTGCCCTGTGTCATCATCTTCACCTGCCTTCCCGGCACCTGCGTCACCTGCTGAGTCCCTTGTGCCACCATCGTCATCCGTACCTGCATCATCGGAAGAGGCCCCTGTGTCGTCTGCGTTGTCACCACTTGCGTTGCCTGAGCGTCTGGAGAACCCCACTGAATCAGGCCCACTCACAACTTGACTCAAAGCAGTTGGAGACAGCCATGAAAGAGGAAATGGGTGCTGTGAAGGAGCATGAAATACATCAGCTGGTTTGCCTCCTGGGCAAAAGGCTGTGGAATCCAGTTGTGTCTATTTGATGGAAAAGAAGACTGGTGGCTCCTCTGACCGCTACAAGACCTGGATGGAGGTGAAGGGGTATCTTCAAGTCCAGGGAACCGAATTCAATGCCATGTTTGCCGCTGTGGGTAGGATTGGCACGGCACCGTTTCTGCTCGGACTAGCTACTCATTAGAGCTGGAAGGTCCATGATCTGGAAGTAAACACTGTTTTTTTTTTCCCGTGGAAATGAGGACGAGGAGAGTGACATAGTTCTGCCACCCAGCTTTGATGATGGCACATGTCATGTGTGGCGTCTTGCCAAGGCTGTCTGGGCTGCAGGTGATGCGGAGACTGCTACAGGGGTGGGCGATACCGGAGAATGTTGGGTAGATTCTTGGAAGAAGCAGCATAAAAACCGAGTGCGGACTGGTTGTAGACGAGCTGATTAATGGATTCTGCATGCCAATAAGAGAGGTGTCAGTGCAGGAGGTGCTAATTCTCAGCACACGATGTTCTATTAAAAGAGACACGTGCATTGAGATCATATGTGAAAAATGAGACACAGAGAGGGCCAAGGACAATATGGTGAAGATTATGCAGGATTCAACCACAAAGCAGAACATCGTGATAGGCATGCACATAAGAGCATGATCTATGGCGGGTATAACTGCAAGGCTCTTCCTGATAAAAGGTATGGAAACAGAAAAATCCAAGCTCAAGATCAGGCGAATACAGCACATCGGAAATGTGAAAGGGCCAGAAATACCACCACACCAAACCACACCAAATCCCTGTACAAAGAGCGCCAAATTAGGACCCGCCCATACCGACCACACAAATTGTATGGGACCCAGAACTGCAAAAGGTTATGTAATGGGTGACACCGGAACCCGTGATCCACGTGGCATCCATCTCACACCAATTCTTCAGGAATGTACATCAAGAAGCTGGGTAAGACACCTCAACATGACATTCTTCCATAGAGCTTTGGCAAGGATGCATCGCCTGTGCATGTGACGCATTGACCCATGCGGCAATGTAAAGACCATGCATTTCTGTGCCAGGTAGACCAGGAACAGCCTCCCCACATTCATCTCTAGAAAACAACCTTGATTTGAGACAAGCTGTAGGGAGTCCTTCCGGCTTATTCATCACACTCATACCTTCCAGAACTGAGCACCGGGCCAACAGCTTCCAGGGCTCAGCAATGTTGTGGCCACATTGGCTGGTAATGTTGTAGTGGATGAAGGTCAAGACTTGGTTGCAGAAATCACAGGGGAGGGGGGCAAGGATGGGGAAAAGGTTCCTGATGAAGGCACTAAAGTCCACGCATTGGCATGTGCAGCCTAAAGTCCACGCATAATGTCTCCCCAGTCATGGGGAACCTCCATGCTCTCTGGGTACCAATGGAGTCCCCCACAGTTGTAGCAGTGGATCTGAAAGCCACTTCCACTAGCTGCCTTTGTCCTCTTACCTTGGACCTTGCCTTGCCCCTTCCCCTTGTTCCCCTTCTTCCCCTGAGCTGGCACTACAACAGATTCTGGCTGGATGGTGGAAGGCGACACAAAAGGTGGGGAAGCCTACACTCCTACAACAAGAGCTCAGGCCTGGCGTACACACCCTAATGGGAAAAGCTTCCAGAAAACTTGATGGAGGCGCCCTGGCATTATGGTGACAAGGGCTCTGTGCTTTTTTTATGCCTTTGTCCCCAGTTGGCTGCTTATGCACAAGGCTTGCCGTCAGTAGCTTGATGGGGTATCGGAGTCAGATTGCAAAAAGGTGTTGTAAGTTAGGAAGATCATGAGCATTGGTGTTGACAAGGAAGAGCGTGAGGCCGAGGTCCCATGTGTTAAAGATTGCCCCTCTGCATGCCCAAGTGCGGTGCCAGGAGGCGCCGACGAGCCGTGAAAGAGAGAAAATTCCTCGTCGACGGATCTGGTGACTCAATGATTGCTCGGATCCTAAAATGGAGGATTTCCCCTAAAATTTGACGAGTGGCTGAATCCGGTGGACGTCGTTTCACTGGAATCTGACTAGTAACGAGGGAGATATGGGCTTCCAAAGTTGGGGTGTGCGCGGCGGCTCTGGGAGCCGGCCGCGGTTTGACTTCCGGTGAATAATTGACCGGAACGAGTAACAAAATGCCATATGGGAATTTTGCTCCGGAACATCTGCCGAGGCGTCCGGTGGATGATCCACCGGATTTCAGGAGTGCAGTTTGTATAGTTTGTTACTCGGGGGCTTAGTCAAAATTTCGACTGGAGGTCTGCGAACAGGTTTCAACCCACATCAACCCCCATCACCAAACTCGATGATTCACTCATCGAAACAGACCCCAAAGGCGCGAGGAGTGCCGCCACTACACGTAGGGATATCTGCGCCTCCGGAATGGTGTTTTGATGGGTCCTTGATGTGTGAGGGCGCCTCGGTGGGCGACGTGGTGCGCGCCGCCGACTGAGCCGCTGATTTGGGGTGCTGCTCTTCGGCTGACGTAGCCGGAGCTACGGTGATCCAAATTGCGCACGGTTTGGTGCATTGCAGAGCTCATGACTAGCCCTACAAATGTTGAGATCATGTCCATATTAAAAAAAACTAATAAAAAATTGTGTTCTTCCCTTGGCAAAAGTGACTGTCTCGCACTTGTGTTCAACTGCCAGAAACATAGCGTGAGGCGACCAGAAATCTCACGCTTAGACTCAGAACCACCCACTCAAAACATAGCCGTGAGCACTGAAGACCCGTCGGGCCACATTGGAACCGCACCCCGGTTTCTGACAAAGGGTTATGGGCCCACGACCCTGACCGGTCTACAATCGCTCACGACTTTCGCGGCGGACGGGACTGTCGTCAGGGACGACATCGCCGTCAAGCTCTGAGGTCCCAGAGTTGAAGACTGCGCAAATGGCGCAAAAGGAGAGGCAGCCCATCCAGAAGTATGCAGGTGGCCTTGGCTACGGGCTATGGAGGTGGCACTTCAAGTTGCACCTCGCGCATAAGGGGCTGCTAGAGGTCATGAAGGGAACGGAAGTCCTCGATGAAGCGACGGCGACGGAAGCGCAGAAGGAGGCCTTTGCAAAGAAGACACGGAGGCGCTCATGCTGCTGGTGTCTGGGACGGCCGAGTCGTAGTGGGAATACTTCCAGGGCTGCAAGCTAGTGGACAAAGTTTGGCAAAACCTCTGTGCCATCCATCAATCTAAGTCGCTGGCGAACAAAATCTTCGCAATGAAGCGACTCGTGACAGTGAGAATAGAGGAGGGAGATGATGCCATCACCACCATGGAGCAGATCTATTTTCTCGCCTCATAGTGAATGACGTGGGGTGGAAGATCGACAGATAGCTGCAGGCGATGGCCCTCCTCATGGCCCTTCCTGACAGTTGGAGTCCTCTCATTACAGTCTTGGGAGGATGGGCAGAGGACAAGCTCACCTATGGCGCGGTCGGAGAGTACATCCGCAACGAGGCGCAACGACGGAGCTGCGGGGAGTCCTCGTTGTCCTCATTGGCCTTCGTCACCAAAATGTGTGGTGGCGGAAGCGGGCCAAGGGAGGTGGCGGACATGGCGGCGGCAAGAAGGGCGCGAAGAAGAGTGCGTGCCGAAACTACGGCAAGGAGGGCCACTGGGCCCGTGAGTGCACCGAGGAGGCAAAGGCCGGTGGCAAGGACGCCAAAGGCAAGAGTGCGCTCAAAGGCACTCAAAACCACTACCTCAAGAAGGCTAACGGACGATGCCTTGACTCTGGAGCCGAGGAGCACACCCAGGTCGAGAATGTCGGGTTCATCAACTACACCAAGTCCTGCAAGTCCACGGTGGTCGCGAACGACAAGGTCGAGCTGGCGGCTGGCCAAGGAGACGTGGATGTGGAGGTGGTGGTTGGCGGAAATCGGGTGCAGCGCGTCATCAAGGACGTGCAGCACGTACCCGGCTTGGATGAAATTCTAAGTGTTAGCCGCCTGACTGACAAGGGGTATGAGGTGCTCTTCAGGAGAAGAGGGGCGGTCTTGCGGAAGGATGGTGGCGGCGAGCCCGTGCTAGAGGCTAAGCGCGAGGGAGGCCTCTTCATCTTAGAGGCCCCCAAGGTGACAGATTCAACAAACTCGCAAGAACGCACTGTCAACCTGGCCAAAGGAGGGGGAGCTGATCTAGAGCTCTTGCACCGACAACGGGGGCATTCTTCACTCGCAGTCGTGAAGGAGATGGCAAAGTGCGAGCTGGTATGCGGACTTGTCATCAACGGTGCGGAAGAGGTGACAGATGGAGCAAAGCACAAAATGTACGAGTCTTGCATTTTGGGCAAGGCGCGGCGCAAACCGTTCAACAAGAACGTGAATCGCGTCTCGGACCTGGTGGAGATTGTGCACAGTGACGTGTGCGGACCATTCAAGACGACGTCAAAGAGCGGCGCACGTTACTTTGTCACCTTCATAGATGACTACAGCAGAAAAGTCTACGTGTACTTCATGAAGCGGAAAGGCGAGGTCCTGGACCGGCTGAAGGAGTATGTCGTCGCGGTGGAGAGGCAGACTGACCAAAAGGTCAGAGCCCTACGCAATGATAACGCTGGAGAGCATGTGGGCTGTAGCAGGTCGATGAAGTAGCAGGGCATGAAATGGCAACAAACTACGCCATATTTGCCTCAGTCAAATGGCGTGGTGGAGCGGGCAAACCAGCCACTGCTGAACATGGTAAGGACCATAATGGTGGATGCGGAATTGCCAAAAAGCTTCTGGGCAAAAGCTGTGCGTACGGTGAGCTACACCATCAACCTCACTCCTACAGCGGTGCTGAAGAGGAAGAGTGGCTGGAAGACGCCGCAGGAGGTTTGGAGCGGGTGCAAGCCAAGTGTGGCACACCTGAAAGTGTTCGGGTGCAAGGCGCATGTGATGGTGCGGGCTACGCAGAGGCGCGACAGCAAGCAAGAGCCGTAGTAAAATTTGTATCTCTTCCTTGGCTGTGAGAGTGATGGTACAAGCTCTATGACATGCGCAAGGAGGAGGTAATCCGCAGCCGAGACGTGGAGTTCGACGGGCAGCAGAACTACATCAGCAACAATGACGCGAACGTGGTGGAGTCTCCAAAGATAGGGGAGTGGTTCCATCTCCTTGACTACGAGAAGGAGCTGACGGACACCGAAGTTAAGGATGTGCCATCAGAGCGCAAAGGTGCACCAGCGGTGGCAGCCAACACGGAGGACTCGAATGAAAATCAAGCTGATGAGGAAATCCACCAGAAGGATCCGGTGGATGAGGCACCTAGGGTGCCAAGGCACACACTCCCGGCAAAGTGTGCATTGGGCATCGGTGGAAAATCCACTGGACGAGCCGGTCGTTCGGGCGATATTTCGCCAAAGCGGGATGGATCCTTGGGGAGGCGTCCGGTCAATGATTCACCAAAGCGTGCTGAGTCGGAGGGATCGCAACAGAGCGACGATGCGCCACCAAAAATTTTGCGTCGCAACGGAATTCATCGAAAAGCGGGAAAGCGCTTTGACACACGCACTGGTCAATGGATCGGCATGATGCGGTGCATGTTGGCTACATCAACGGAGCCGCCTACTATGCAAGAGGCGCTTGCACGACCCAAAGGGGATCAATGGGACGCAGCCATCAAATCAGAGCTTGCGTCCATCACAGAAAACGATACGTGGGAGCTGGTTGACAGGCTGAAAGATGCCAAGGTCATCGGCTCAAAGTGGGTCTTTAAGACCAAGTTCACAAAGGAAGGTGTGGTTGACAAATACAAGGTGCGGCTGGTGGCGAAGGGATATGAACAACACTCGCTCCCGTCACCAAGTTCACAAGCATCCAGCCGATCCTTGCGGTGGCGGCCACGGAGGACATGGAGCTCCACCAAATGGACGTAAAGACGACCTTCCTCAACAGCATCATAGACAAGGTGATCTACATGGAGGTGCCACAGGGGGTGGAGGCGCCGGAGGGCAAGGTGTGTAAGCTGCGGAAGTCCTTATACGGGCCAAAACAATCGCCCAGATGCTGGTACAAATAGATGGAGAGCTTCATGGCAAAACTTGGCTTCACGCGCTGCGAGGTGGATCACAATGTGTACGTGCGGCGCTACAAACAGCTCCATCACATGGTCGCACTCTATGTGGACGACCTGATTTTGTGCTCTACGGATCTGCCGAGCCTACAGCGGCTGAAAGAGCAGCTGAGCAGCAGATTCCAGATGTTAGACATGGGGGAGCTGGAGCACTATCTAGGGGTGAGTATCACGCAGAACCGGAGGGCGCACACGCTTGAACTGGGGCAGGCCAAATACGTGGCCGAAGTGCTGAAGCAGTACGACATGAAGGACTTCAAACCAGTTGGCAGTCCAGTCTCCACGACTTGTGACTTGTGAAGTGCGGATATGGTGCCGCAAACAAAAGAAGAGCGGGAGGATATGGCAGTGGTGCCCTACCAATCGGCTGTGGGCAGCCTCATGTACGCCATGGTGGCAACTCGACCGGATATGGCCTACGCGGTGGGCCAAGTGAGCAGGTATGTGGCCGATCCAGGACCACTACACTGGCAGGCGGTCAAGCGCATTCTCCGCTACCTGCAGGCGACGCGGCACGCGCGCCTGAGGTTCGACGGCAAGGGACGGGCGGACCCTTTGTGTCTGGTCTGCTACATGTACGCAGACTACGCTGGCAATGTGGAAAAGCGGAAGTCCACATCCGGCTACGTGTTCTTCCTCGCTGGTGAAGCAGTCTTGTGTTGGAGCAGAAAGCAAGACTGTGTCGCCACCTCCACAGGGGAAGCCGAGTACATCGTGCTGGCCGAGGCGGTCAAGTAGGCGGTGTGGCTCCGCAGGTTGCTGGGGGAGCTGGGCGTGCCGCGGCAGGAGCCTACGGTGGTGGAAGAGGACAACACCGGCTCAATCTCTCTGACCAATAACCCGACACAGCACTGGAGGACAAAGCACATTGACTTGCGTTATCACTACGCACGGGACATGGCTGAAAAGGGGCAGGTGATGCTGCAGCAGTGCAACACGCACAACATGCGTGCGGATTGCTTGACCAAAGCGCAACCCGTCGACCAGCACGCATTGAGCGTGGCCGGGCTTGGGATGACCAGCTATGATGGGCTGGAGGGCACATCGGAAGATGAGTGAGAGAAAGCAGGAGCAGCGGGCATGGCAGGTGCAAGGGGGAGAATGTTGAAGATTGCCCCTGTGCATGCCCAAGTGCGGTGCCGGGAGGCGCCGACGAGCCGCCAGAGAGAAAATTCCTCGTCGATGGATCTGGAGACACAATGATTGCTCGGATCCTAAAATGGAGGATTGTCCCTGAAATTTGATGAGTCGCTGAATCCGGTGGAAGTTGTTTCACCAGAATTGGACTAGTAACGAGGGAGATATGAACTTCCAAAGTTGGGGTGTGCGCGGTGGCTCTGGGAGCCGGCCGCGGTTCGACTTCCGGTGAATAATTGACCGGAACGAGTAACAAAATGCCATCTGGGGATTCTGCTCCGGAAGATCTGCCGAGGCGTCCGGTGGATGATCCGCCGGATTTCAGGAGTATAGTTTGTACAGTTTGTTACTCGGGGACTTCGTCAAATTTCCGACTGGAGGTCTGCGAACAGGTTTCGACCCATATCAATCCCCATCACCAAGCTCAATGATTAACTCATCGAAACAGACCCCAAAGGTGCGAGGAGCGCCGCCACTAAGTGAAGGGACATCTGCGCATCCGGAATGGTGTTTTGATGGGTCCTTGATGTGTGAGGGCGCCTCGGCGGGCGACGTGGTGCATGGCGCTGACTGAGCGGCTGATTTTGGGTACTATGCTTCGGCTGACGTAGCGGGAGCTACGGTGATCCGAATCGCATACGGTTTGGTGCATTGGAGAGCTCATGACTAGCCCTAGAAATGTTCAGATTATGTCCCTATTAAAAAATAATGCAAAATCGCGTTCTTCCCTTTCGCAAAAGTGACTGTCTCGCACTTGTCTTCAACTGCCAGAAACATAGCGTGAGGCAACCAGAAAGCTCACGCTTAGACTCAGAACCACCCGCTCAAAACATAGCCGTGAGCACAGAAGACCTGTCGGGCCACGTTGGAACGGCAACCTGGTTTCTGACACCATGCACCCCTTGGGTCAGCTCCATGATTATTCTAGGCTTGCGAGAAAATTGACAGAAACATGTGACCAGCTTCTTTGGAACCATGTACATCTGACGCCTGCAGCTGGAGAGGACCGGTAGTCTGGTGGGTAGGTCTTACAACTAGACACCCTCCCCCGTTGCCCACACCTGAATTATCTCCTCCCAGGGATCAGATTTGTAGTCATGATTGTAGCAGGATGGTGGCAGCTCATAGTCTTTGGGTTGCTTTACTGTATGTTATCATGCTTCTATACCACATCCTTGAGCAGTAGTATGCCAGGCATGTGGTACTGCTGGGGCCTTGCAGGAAATTGTATATGTGTCTATGAGCTATCAGAGCTCTTGTGTACAAGGAAAATGCACTCCTCTAACACCAGAATATCCTGCACCAAGTTTCCACTGGCTTCTCAGCCTCACCCCCCTTGTCACCATTTTAAACTGCTCCATGCTGTTGTAGTAGTTGCTGGTTGCTGCACACCTGCTCCGACTGTTGTTTCTGTAGAGCCACCAATGTGGTCGGAAACACCATAACTTCTTGGCCGAATGCTCTGTTGCGCCTGATGTTGATGGCTAGGCTTCCCAGATTGCTGTGCCATTTTTGGCTTGCTCGCAGCATATGGCAGGTGATACATCACTGACCTGGATTCTAAAGGATTTGCAATATGGAGAAATTTGATGTGGGAAAAAATCACCGTATGACCACATTATCAGTGTACCTTTACATGGGGAACGAGCGCACTGCCCTCATACATTGACCCCACACGCTAGACCTCCCATAGGGGTGGGGGTCCAACGTTCCATGTAAGGCATAATCATGCACGGAGTATATGAGCAGTGTATTTAAGTATGGGGAACAAGCACACTCCTCTCATACACAAACTCCACGCACTAAATCGCCCTATAGGTATGGGGTTAAAACATTCCTCATGAGAAAAAATCATGCACTGAGTGCATTATCAGCGTCTTGTTGTTTGTGGAACAAGCGTAATGCCCTCATACACTACCCCCATGCACTAGAACCCCATATGGGTTGGGGTCTAGCAGTCCATATAAGACAAAGTCATGCACTGAGTGCACCATCAGTATTTTTTATGAAGAATGAACATACGACCCTCATACACTACCTCCATGCACTTGACTACCTCTCACAGAGGTGGGGATCCAACGTTTCACATAAGATAAAATCACGGACTGAGTTCATGATCATTGTATCTCTGTACAAGAAATGAGTGCATTATCCGTATGAAACACATATACGCACTGGAACCCACCACATAGTTGGAGATTCAATATCCCATATGTGATGAAAACAAAGCACGTGAGTCAGTGATTGGTGTGTTTTTGTATGGAGAACGAGCGCACTGCCCCACGTACACCACCCCCACATACTAAAACCCCCAAAAGGGTTTGGGCTATAATGTTTCATTAGATCAAATCATGCAATGCTTGTGCGATTAGTGTATTTTTATATGCGGAATGAGTGCACTTCCCTCATACACTAACCCCACACATTGGATCTGGATAGGGATGGAGGTCGAACATTCCATGGAAGATAAAATGCCATATTGGACGTGTTCAGTCTCTTGTGTGTGGAGAAAGAGTGCACTGCCCTCACAAACTACCCTTACACACTCGACCCCTCCCTCCACAGGGTGGTATCCAATGGTCCATACTAGATCATGTTGACATAGTGTGCCCCTTGCCATGAGTGCCGTTGATCGTACTCCCTGGTTTGACCACGACGGAGTGGTCAAACACCTAATCTAACTTTAGATTTGGATTTCTTAGATTTTTCCATGCAGGATCGAGCTTTGAATCGCTCGATTTGAGTGAGTATTCAGAAAGTTAACCTAGCCCGAAAATCGGGTATTGGGTGTGTGGAATCTGGTACCCGCCATGGGTGACGGGATATTCCACCGCCAGGGATCCGAGTTCATTCCCAATGGCCTCCAAATGCACCAAGGGCATGAATGAGGTATCCATAAGGACCTCCTTGACCAGGATGAACTTCTCCTTGACTTCTGGGCGAGAAAAGGCGCTTCAACGGGTCATCGTCGAAGCGCCTCCCGTGGCCTAGAGTGCAAGGCCACCACCAAGGGTTACTTCGACGGCCGTAGCAGGGGCTGTACTGCTCTGTTTTGAGCGTGCTTGGATGCGTTGGAAAACTTAGATCATAGGCTATCATAGGCTATAAGGATCTGATGTAATCTCACTATGTTAAGCAACAGAAACGTGTTTCGATTCAGAACTACTGAATGCGACGTGTTCTGCCCACTCTTGCCCGTGATCCTTGTGCTCCACACTCTTCACCATTGGTGTCCATTGGCCGCCCAAACACTGGTAGTGTGCTTCAGTGAGAGCTAGGCATCCTTGAGGGTGCCTCCACACCCACGAGAGCCAACAAAGGGTTATGGACCCACGTGCATAGACGGACCCTAGCTCCTCAACTTTCACGCTACCGCCGCGCGCCATGGCAACGGCCGAGCAAGAGAGCATCGGCACCGTCTCCAAGTTTGATGGGAACGGCTTCCCTTTGTGGAGGTGGCAGTTTGAGGTCTACCTCGATGACAAAGGCCTGCTTGAGCTGGTCAACGGTGAAGAGAACGCCCCTCCAGACACCGCGACGCAGGAGGAAGTGGACAAGTACAAGAAGCGTAACAAGAAGGCGCTTGCATTGGTGGTGTTAGCGCTAGCTCCTCCGCAGCGCGCACTGATTCAAGGATGCACGGAGGCCGCGGAGACCTGGAAGAAACTCTGCACCATCTACCAGTCCACCAACCTCGCTAACCAGCTCTTCGTCTTCAAGAGGCTCGTCACCCTCTGAGCCGACGAAGGTGACGACATCATGGGGATCTTGTAGCAGATTGAGTCCCTCACTGTCGAGTGCGTAGCCACCGGATGGAAGGTCGACCCTCAGCTGCAAGCCATGATCCTCCTCCTGGCCTTGCCGGACAGTTGGAGTCCCATGATCACCGTCGTAGGCGGCTGGTCCGCCGATGAGCTAAAGTACCCGAAGGTGGCTGAGTACGTCCGCAATGAATAGATGCGACGTGGTGGGAGAGAGAGTGGGGCAACATCAAGTTCCGCCTATGCCGTCCGCCCTCAAGGTGGAGGGGGAGGCAAGAAGGGGAAGGGTGCCAAGCAGGGCACCAAGAAAGGTGACAACAAAGGGGACTGCTACAACTGTGGCAAACAGGGCCACTACGCACGCAACTGCCCCAACAAGAAGTCGGACCAGCCCGGGAAGGGCGGAAAGAAGGACACCCAAGCCATGATGGCCAGGGAGTCTACAGACTTGACAGTTCCAGAAGTCACAGTGATCGACTCCATATCAGGCCGCCACACACAATGCAACCGGGTGGCATTTGTCACCTACGGCGCCACGAAGCGGCGTATGACAGTGGCCAACAGAAAAACGGAGCTGGCCGCGGGGGAAGGCAATGTTCGCATTGAGTTGGTGGTGAACGGGAAAGTCATTCCGTGCACCATCTATGACGTGCTCCACATGCCCAACTTTGGGGCAAATATGCTACTTGTGAGCCGCCTTACCGACAAGGGACTTGAGGTACTCTTCAACAAGAAGGAGGCCATCATGCGGAAGGAGGGGGATGGTGAAGTGATTGTATGTGGCAAGAGGGAGGATGACTTGTACCTTCTTCGTACCAAAGTTGTTAACGATACGGCCAAGACTAATGCCGTCAACCTCGTGACAAAGGATGAAGGAAACCTGGACCTATGGCACCGCCGTCTATGTCACATCGCTCCCTCAACTGTGAGGCACATGGTGAAGAAGGAAGTGGTGCGGGGTCTTGAGGTCAAGAGCCTCGACGCAGCCAAGAATGCCGTGTACGAGCCATGCGTGGTCGGCAAGGCGACACGGCAGCTGTTTGATGGCAAAGGGACGTGTGCATCGGCGAAGTTGGAGGTGGTGCACACGGATGTGTGTGGACCGTTTGAGCCCTCCATTGGTGGGGCGCACTACTTTGTCACCTTCATCGATGACCACAGCCACAAGCTCTACCTCTACATCATCAAGAGGAAGAGCGATGTCTTGTTGTGCATGCAGGAATTTGTGGCGGCTGTGGAGCGGCAAACGGAGTTGAAGGTGAAGGTGTTCCGGAGCGACAACGGTGGCAAGTACGAGGGCTGCTCGGCATGGATGAAGAGCAAGGGGATCGCGTGGCAGAAAACTACGCCACACTCTCCGCAGCAGAACGACGTCGCCGAGAGGGCAAACCGCACCATCCTCAACATGGTCCGGTCCATGTTGAGCGATGCTGGCCTCGCGCAGCGGTACTGGGGCGAGGCGGCATGGACAGCGGCGTACATCATGAACCTGACGCTGACAAAGCCGCTAAAGGATGCGGAGTCCAAGGTGTGGAAGACGCCACAAGAAGTGTGGAGTGGGAGGAAGCTGACTGTGGCACACCTCCACATTTTTGGTTGTGTTGCACATGCTGTTGTGCAGGCACGGGAGGGGCGGGGCAAGCTGGACCCGCGGACTCGCCGGTGCATCTTCGTCGGGTACGAGAGCGGGAGCAAGGCGTACCGGCTCTTCGACCCGCGAAGGCAGCAGATCGTGAAGAGTCACAACGTCACGTTTGACGAGGGCAGCCGTTGGAAGGACAAGGACGTGGGTCTCTCCAAGCGGGGGGAGTGGCTGCCACTCCTCGAGGGGGAGATGCCGGAGGACGCAAAAGAGGGTGACGTCCTATCGGCTCCAGCCGGCGAGAACCATCCGGGCGATGTTGGAGCGGCTGATTTGCATTCAGCCGAGTCGGACGATGAGTCCAAAGCGCCGACAGCAGTGGAGCTTAACGAGGAGGCCGGGAGTGAGCCCGCATCTCCACGGTCCCCGAGAGAGGGGGAGCAGGTCAGCGGTGCAAGTGGCGCCGCGAGAGGGCAGCAACAGCAGCAGCAGCAGCAGCAGCGGAAACAACAGCAGCAGCCTCAATAGCAGCAGTCCCGGAGAAGCAGACGCGCAAGGAGGACGACAAAACGGTACGATGCCGCGCAGGGCACCTGCACTGGTTTTGCTCGAGCGTTCTTTGCACAAGAGGAGCCCGAGACCGTCAAGGAGGTGTTGCATCGGATGGATGGGGCTGAGTGGGAGGGAGCTATAAAATCTGAGCTCGCCTCCCATGAAGAGAACGGCACTTGGCAGCTGATTGACAGGCCGGAGGGCACGAAAATCATCGGCTCCAAGTGGATCTTCAAGAAGAAGCTCACCAAGGAGGGGAAGGTGGAGCGGTACAAGGCGCGGCTGG
>SZWC01000473.1:391657-404343 GCA_023375785.1 Penium margaritaceum
CATTGCCTCTCCCTCCTTTCCCTCCTCATTATCCTTCTTGTCCTCGGCGTCATCATCCTCCTTGTCATCAACGTCACCATCAACATCGTCATTGCCATCACCATCCTTCCTCCCAATCCCTCTGGTCTCCTCTACATCCCTCCCTCGCTCTCTCTCTCTCTCTCTCTCTCTCTCTCTCTTGATTTTTCACCCCGTCTCTCCCTCTCTCTGTTCTTTGTCCTCGCATATGTGGTTGTGTAGTCCGACCCCTCTCCCCTCCCTCATCTCACTTTAGAGTGTCTCCCTTCCCACGTTCCACTCCCCGGCGCTCCTGTCCTTCCCCACGCCCTTGTCCTACGTATCTCTCCCTGACCCGTTTTTCCTCCTCCCATCCATTCCTCCCTGTTCTCGTGGTCCAAGTCTGTCTCCATCCTCTCCACCTCTTCCTCTCATCTGATTTTACTGCGCCGCCTCTAAACATGCTTGGCAATCGTGCCCTTGTCGCCCTCCCTTGTGGGTGTCTCATCACTTGCGCCAGGTGTCCCCTATGTCTCTCTCTCCGCGCTCCCTTGTCCCACGCTTGCCTGCCTTCACTGACCTGGTTGCAAGACTGGCTAACCTTCATGTCTCGTCTTGCCCTTTGCCCTTCTCTCTTGCTGTCGTTGTGTTACCTGATGTGATTGGTGTTATGTCCTCTCCTCCCCGTGCTTGCTCTCCCTCCTTTGCCTCCGGGGCACTCCTCCTATGCACTCTCATTTTTGTTCCTTTTGCCTCTTCATCCCCTTTGCCCATCTCATCATCATCCACCGTCCCTCCATCTCCCTCTCTCCCATCCCCCTCCGTGCCTTTGATCTCGTCCTCCTCCATCTGCCACCACACCTCCCATCCCACCTTGCCCTCCCTTCTCCCTCCTCTTGTTCCAGGTAGTTGCCCTCCATCCTCGTATGTTAGCACCCCACCACCTTCTCCAATCTGTCCTTCTCCATGAACCCTCGCCTCCCCTTCCTCTTTCCCTTTGCCTTCTCCTTTGGTTGCTGCCTCGTCTTCACACCTTCTCGTCCATGATCCCAATCCGCTCGATCCCTCATCTCCGTCTATTGCTATTTCTCTTCTTGCCCCTCACTCCTTGATCATCCCCACCTCTACCCCACCTTCTCCATGTATCATCCCATCAACCTTCATCTCCGATTCTTCAACTCCACCTCCTGTTGCCTCCTCCGCCTCTACCTCACCTCCTCTCTCTCCTATCTTTTCACCAGAACTTTCTATGTCATCTTCCCGTCCATCATCTCCACCGTTCCCTCTCCCTCCTTTCTCTCGTCTCCCACTGGTAGGAAGAGGGGACAGTGGAAACGTGCTTGCAAACAAGCTCAAAAACTCCACTGACGTCTTTCTATCCCTCTTTCCCTGCCCCTCATCCACTCTACCTCTTCTCCATCTACCCTCCCATCACTCCCTCCTTCCGTGCTCACCCACCTCCTTCTACGCTCACCCACCTACGTCATCGACTGCTCGACCTCATACATTGTTTTCCCACCATCGCTACCACATATGGACTTACATCATGTCATGTCTTGAACCTCTCTCCAATGTCCCTTCCAAGTGTCATCGACGCATTCTTTGAGTCGTGTTTTCCTGCCACCGTACTCCCATGATCATTTTCCCTCTTTGTCACATCCTTATGTCCCCATCTGACACCCTTTGTGTGACTCCTACCCCCGCTCTATGTTACGCTTCTGCTATTGTGTTGAGCATTGTCTCATACAACAAGACCCAGCTTCATGTGTTAAAGCCCAATTTGTGCCAATTCTCTCACTTCATGGCTGCGAGACCCACCTTTACGTGGAAGCTGAATGAAGTAGTTGTCTATATTCGCTACTGGCTAGACCCACCTTTGTGTGGAAGCCAAGTTTCTAATGGTTACTTCCGTCCTTTACCGCGCTTTGATTTAAAGTATATCAGAGCCTTGTTTTCACGGAGCCAAGAATCGCATAGCATGCATATTCTTGTGTTAAAGGTACCGATCATGAGTACCGTATGGTTATCACCGATGACAACTGTGCCATTTGATGGCTCGTACTTTAGGCCCACCTATCGGGTAAAGTGAAGGCTAATGAAGGAGTCAACCTCCCCCCGGTGTCAGCCAGTATGCTAACTGGAGCACCAACAAGGTTTCCTTTGAACTAAATTGGGATGTTACTTCGACTCTTCCGAGTGAACAGGCTCAAAGATGGCAAGCCGCATTAACAATAAACACAGAATCTATATAGCGAGCACCATAACTCCCATGATTTACCCACTCAATTCCACATGTTCTGGGTGCATGTGAATTCGGCTAGCACCTTCCAGTCTTTAAATTTTGACAAGGTCAAAATCGTCGACCAACGGTATTGCGAACATGACTGAACTCACTACTTTGAGGGCATTTGTTTCCATCACTGTGTCACAAAACTCTTGCACAGTGGTTGGTGTCACCACCACTAAGCATGTTTGACCATGCATCTCTTCCGGATATGCAAGGTTTAGTGTGTAATGCCGGTCAGCAAGTGTAGAATAAGGTTCAACGAGAGGGGATGAAACAATTGAGAAGTTTGAACTCATTAAAAACTCAAAGTGTTTAACATCCTCATCTGAAAACATGAAATCACACTCGTGATCCAGTTTTGTCCCTGAGTAGTCCCCACAAACATCACTTAAGGATGGGGAAAACCCACACCACGGCCCTTTCTGTTACCACGGCCGGGCCCATTGCCACAACCACGGCCATATCCACAGCCCTGTCCTCGGCCTACTACTGCACCATCCCCACAAGGTGCCGCGGCTACGGCCAACGTCGCGGTCTCTTGCCCACCACCAGTAGCGTTAGGGCACTGGGCCCTAAAGTGGCCAGGCTGCATGCAGCTTTGGCAGAGCCCATCGCGGAAGGCGGCATTCCGACGCTCACATGTTGCCTGTAGATCGTCATTGCCGAGGTTGTGCTTGTTGTTAGGGCCCTTGTGCCCACTAACCATTTTGACTGGAGGGTTTGTAGGCTGCTTGCCCTTGGCCCCGCCTCGCTGTCCGGCTGACCCATCAGCCCATGGAGCGTCCATGCACATGTCACGACCTTGCAATGCATGCAGGTTTGGCCGTGCATCGGATTAGTACTTCGGGTTCCCCAAATACACTTCGTTCATGTAGTCACATAACGCCCCTCACCATTTCCAAGCTTGGCCGGTTGCCATCGTGGTGGTCTTGTCCTTCAGCTTCTTGCTGGCCAGACCATCACGCAAGTACTGCAGTAGCAAGAACTCTGGGTACTTGAAGGTCTGGGTCCCATCGCCCTCGGTGAAGCTTTCAGCCTCCTCCATGAGTGCGATGAGCTCGTTTGAGCAGGCCTCGAGCGAGCTACCCGGCTGCTCGAAGTCCTTGATCTTATGAAATGCGCACTACACCTCATCACGCTGGGTACACTTGTACATGATAGCATAGAAGGTCTCCAACAGCATGGACTGCCACTCAAGTTGTGGTTGCTGCATTCCCCACTCCTTGACCACGTACTTAAAGAGCTTATCCTCAAGTCGTGTCGTTACGAGGTCACCCCACTAAATGTGTGGCGCCTTGTGGACACGTAGGACGTGCTCCATGTAGTTTAGCCATTCGGTCAGCTTCATGTCCTCCGGAAGATCTCCACATTATGGAGGAAGGACGTTTTCATGACCGGCCCCAAAGTCATCAAGGTAGGCAAGTCATTGCCACTACTTGTGGCGGCATCAGTACTTGCGGCCCGCTGTGATTGCTGTTCCATCTGCACTTGGGTCACGCTCTGTAATACCTTGTCGAGGTCGTTACATCGATGGCTTGCCTCATGAGCCATCAGGTGCTACTGGCGATCATGTTTGAGGTCCGTGATGCTCTGCACGACGTGGGCCAGTAGGTTGGCCAATGAAAACTTCAACTCTCATGCCGTCAGAGCATCAGTGTTAGCCTCAAGGGCCTCGTGTTACTCGTGTAGCTTTACCCACTACATGAGGGTACAGTTTGTGTACACCCCTCCAAGGAGTCCCACCTTCTGGAGGATATTGTTCTCAGCAATGACACTTGAGTGGGCATTGGTCTGCCCCATTGCAGCCACGTCGTAGGAAGGGGGGTCCGCCCCCACTCCTCCGAGTGGTGCTGCACCTCCACCATTGGAAATGATCTTGAATTGGCCGCTGCCTTGACAGATCAGCAAGCCTTCGGCGGTCGTTGCAAATTGCCTTCGTGATGACGTCATCCGGCGAGCGCTCACGATAAATTCTTGCATGGCTGCTTTTGGCGCCTTTGCTACTGTTGGCAGCTTCAGACAATCTGATGAGCATCTTGCCCTTCTCGAGTGATCAGGTTGAGTTCGTCGCATGAAGATGGCAATGATCGTTGTCCTTATCACCTTTGGAATCATTGACGCTGTGCTCTTTGTCAGAGTCCACTCTCAGGTGGTCCTCTTTGAGTGCATCCTCCGTCGCGTGGGAGTCTTCCACATGCATGCAAACGTGCTTGTCGAGCACTTTTTCAGCTTTCCCATGCTTACCGGTGTCGCCGAGTGTAGTGAGGATTATCTTTGGTGGTACGGCTGCCTTTGGTTTGGCAACCGCGCTTATTGTGACCGCACCCAAAACTTGGAGTCCGCCGAGGGCGTGTTGTGAGGACCTCGCCACCTTGCCCTTGTTGTTCATGGACTGTCCGACACTTCCCATTTTGTCGCCCGTGCAGCTAGCACGTAAGGACTGTTGTGTGGGCCATCCCGCGATCTTGAGGAGGTGTCCCCTCCCGAAGTCACCTTGCTGTCATGATCGGTAAGGCAATTATAAAACTTATCTCTATCTTTCTAGGCCGCCATGGTCGGTACAATCACGTGGTAGAAAAAAAATATTTTCTAAGCCGCCACGGTCCACACAATCACGTGCGTTCTAACCAACACTCCAAGCCGTGACTCACGGTACTAGGCAGGCTCAAACGTTTAGAAAAACAAAGCAAGGACAAGATCAAGAGACTACACGGAATTGAGCACCGCTGAAAAAGTTGAGGGGGATGGGGTGAACTCGAACTAAGAATTTGCACCCTTGTTCACTCCTCCCTCACTATTCTTGTGTTTTTCTTTGTCTTCTTCAGTCCTCTTGGCACGTCTCATACCTCTTGTCGACATCTTCCTTGAGATGGCAGCGTTGGAGAAGCCGACAAAAATCTTCAAGGTGTTGCGCTCCCTCTTCTTTTGGTCTTCTCAGACCATGAGATCCCCTAGCTGTGGGAAGAAGCTCTATTCCATTTTTTGGATGGTGGAGGAAGGAGGGAGCCTTGAGAAGAGGAGAAAAATTGGTGGTTAGGGAGTGGACACTCCCCATCCCGTCCAAGAAAAATCAACCTAGCCCCTTGGCGGGTGGGAGAAGCTTAGAAGAGCTGGCAGAAGAAAATAGAGCTCCTCAAGAGCTTTCCAACGTATTTTACGGCTCGTAAAATGGTTAAGTTTTAAGTCCATCCCCCTCTATGGCGTTTTTGTTGCTACTTCAGCTGCTTGCGGCGTTTTATATATCTTATAGCCGTCGAAACTGTCGCACCCTTGGTCGTGAGGGTCATCCTGCTCTAATACCACTGTAACGGCTCTGATACCATTGTAACGACTGTACTCATTCTCATTATTGGCATTGTATATGTATGCTCGACTCCCTCGACACTTGTCATCAAAGCACACTTACTAATTCACACGAATTATCCATTTGTCCCAAATCCTCAAAGGATCTTTTGTCCCACACATCATCCCACCTACGTCCAGCTCGGTGTAACAATGATCTTCAACATAGATATGACGATAATGTTACAAATTGTATTGAACATATCAAAAAGGTGGAACGCAAACTATTTATTGCTCTTATCCACGCACAGAAGGAGGATGCCAATGTAAAAGAGGTAACGAGTTGGCTGAACATGTACGATGACTAAAAAACATGGCCATAATTGAAAGGGATTAAAAGACTTTGCTTCATACACAAATTTCTCTACTCCGTAACCCAACAGACTACGTAGGCATTATGCCAAGATTCATGTTGTTTTAGGACATTTCTGAAAAAGAAACGCAAAATGTCAGGTGTACACATACTTGCACAAAATTGTCAGATTGTCGTACGAGCACACAACATTGTCAACTTCGCAGGTGAGCTAGCAACAATGTCAAATTGCAGATGAGCATGCAAAACATTTAAGTTCGCTTATGAGGACGCGAATTTTTCTCAAGCTAAATGGTCAGCTTTGTGAATGACCACGCAAGTTTGTCAATTATGGCAGCCTTGTGCCACATAAGCAAACAATCCTACGAAATTGTTGAATGTTGTGCATATGTTTTTCTCATAGTAAAGATACATGCCCTCACATTTTTTTTGTAAATCTTGAGTAGTGTTATTTGTTTTAGGATGTAACAACGACACAAAATTCCATACGTTGTTGTGCAAAAAACAATCTGGCTCTCTTTTCACAATGAGATGATCTATTTTAGTAAGAGTGTTCTTCGCACAATAATGTGTGAGATTTTGTTTTGTTGCAACATCCTAAATGGATAACACCAATCAAGCTTCACAAAACAATGAGGGCGAATATCTTTGCAATGAGAGAAACATATACACGACAGAAAATAATCTCGTAGGCTTGTTTGTTGACGTGACGCATGCAGTTGACAAACCTGCATGGTTAGACAGGAATTCGACATTTTTTATTTTAACAGATTTGTGTGCTCAAATGCGAAATTGACAGATTTTCATGCTCATATGCAAAGTTGAAATTTTTGTGTGCTCACCTGAGGAGTTGACAGCCTTGCGTGCTTATACGGAAAGTTGACAATAATGTATCAGCAGCTGCTGATATGACACTTTTGCGTGGCTTTTTCAAAAGGGTACATGTAGGGATTACCCACAAAATTGGGTTGTGTGTTTGTCCTACCAGGCATTCGGAAAAGTAAGTTGGTGGTCCGATATAAAGACCATCCAATGGCAGCACGAGACCGGTGGGGCATCATCAACGGCCAACGGCGCCCGTCTCATATCACCGACCGCAGGCGTTGTACCCTTGGAGGACATCAACCCGCAGTGGAAAGACGCACTGACGCCACCAACCGACTAGAATGAGCTCCCGTTCGCAATGCTCGCACGTTTTGGATGACTGATAAAGAAATCTGATGCATGGTACAAACTCCAGTGCCTCCGTCAGCAGTTCAGAGTGGCGGAGTATACGTGGAGATTCCGCGAGACTATCACCGGACTGGACAAAGTCCTAGACGAACTCTGTTTTCACTACAACAAGGGCCTCAAGCGAGATATCCGACGAGCAATCGCGATTTTTGGCATCCAAAACGACTTGCCGCGGATGATCACAGCAACATAAAGGATCAACAGCACCGACCACAATGCTCAGATCGAGGAACCCTACGGCTGGCGACCTCCTAACCACAATTATCATGGAAATGGAAAGAACAAGTCGACGGATTCCTCGACTCCGATGGAAGTGGACGCCGTCGACCAGAGAGATACGCGCACCTGCTACAACAACAAAAAAGTCGGGCACATTGTTTGCAAGTGCCGGAGCAAGCAGCAGGCCAAAAGGGGGGGGGGGGGTTGAAGAAAAATGAGTCGGGAAATGGCAAAGGGTAGCAGTGAAAGGCGCGACTGTTTTCCCACACAAAGCGATCTGCACCAGACGATCGCCTGTCTGAACGACACTTCAGAGGGTTTCTGAGATTGCAAAGTTTGACGAGGGGTACGAGGAAGACCAACCGGCAATACTAGTAAAAGTTCAATCTCAAGGGTGCAAAAATCGCAGAATGGTACCGACACTATTGGATGGAGGAGGTTCACACAGCTTCGTGAGCAATGACATGGTTCGCAAACTGGGTTTGCAGACCGAACTATGGGTGTTTGGAGGAAAAAAACGTCGACAAGAGATTGCAAATACGTAGACTCAGAGAACCACTCTGAATAAAAGTTAGAGATCTAGGGGATGTAACGGCCTGGAGGTCTTGTCCAATGTGCGATCACAAAGTCATCCTCGGACGAGATTTCTTGTATCGACACAATCCGCAAGTCGACTGGAACAGCGGCAATGTCGACGTGGAGATCGAAGCTGCCAAACGACAACTTCTGCGTGCGGGATGGAAGTTGATAGCGGAAGCAGCAGAGGTGGAAGTTGCAGAGGAAGCCGCGGAAGCCGAAAAGTGACAACCTGTGCAGCCGATACTGCTCAACGTGGCCAAGCATTACATACGGCAAGGAGCAAGTGCGTGGCTCATACACCTCCAGCCAATGGAGGAAGCGGAAGCGGCAGTAGTTGATTCATCATCGGCCTAATCAGCCTCACCCGCATGAACAAGTGCGCGATGGTACACGAAGAGTTTGTACCACTCATCCAGGATTTTGCGAACGTCTTCCCCGATGAACGCCCAAGAACCGTACCTCCTCAACGAGACATCGACCATCGCATTGAACTGAAACCGGGCAGTAGACCTACAGATCGAGGGACCTATCGGATGAGTGACCACGAGATGACCGAGCTAAAAAAGTAACTCGATGAGATGCTCGGTCAAGGGTTCATCCGCCCTTCCACCTCACCGTACGCCACACCAGTACTCTTTGCAAAAAAGAAAGTTGGTGAGATGCGGATGTGCACGGACTATCGGCGTTGAACGACGCTACCATCAAGAACCGCTGCCCTCTTCTCCAGGCTGATGAGTTTTTCGACCAACTCCGAGGAGACCGAATTTTCAGCAAAATCAGCTTACGGAGGGGATATCACCATATACGCGTGGCAGACACCGACATCGAGAAGACAACGTTCTGAACCCTCTACGGGCACTTTGAGTTTACAGTCATGCCGTTCGGACTGGAAAATACTCGGCAATATTTATGGCGGTAATGAACAACATCTTCCGTCCATACCTCAACGATTTTGTCATGATGTACCTCGACGACATTCTGGTGTACAGCCGCACCCCGGAGGAACACGATGGACATCTCCGAAAAGTTCTCGAACTTTTACAAAGAGAGATTTTTCGGAAAACTCTCGAAATGCGACTTTGGTCGCCGTTCGATCGAGTTTTTGGGCCATGTCATCTACGGTGGACGGATCACTATGGATAAAAAAAGTGGCAGCACTCGCTCATTGGCCGACGCCTACCAATGTTTGAGACGTTCAAGGTCTCCTCAGTTTTTAAATTTACTACCGGCGCTTTGTATGGGACTACGGCCGAGTGTTAGTGTCTCTTTCCAACCTCACTTGAAAGGAAAACGAGTGGCTTTGGGGAGATAGAGAACAATAAGCATTCACCACTTTACGGAACGCTCTGACCTCGGTGCTAGCCCTACGATTAGCCGATCCAACGCTCGACTTCGTCATGGCTACAGATGCTTCAGATAGAGCCATTGGCGCGGTCCTCCGACAAGACCACGACAACGGCGAGCAACCGGTCGCCTACTTGTCTCGAAAGCTGTGAGGACCGGAACTCAACCAAGCCATACACGAGAAAGAGATGCTGGCGGTCATGCACGCGTTTAGGACATGGCGGTGTTACCTGGAGTGCCACTGATGCATCGTGCACACCGACCACCATGCGTTAAAATATTTGAAGACGCAGCCGGACCTCGGTTGACGTCAAGCCCGATGGATGGAGTTCCTTGAATCCGGGCTCGACTACGACATCGAGTATCGGCCAGGAAAAATCAACTCGGCGGATGCACTCAACCACCGACCAGATTTAATGGCTGACGCGGCGACGCAACAGCTACAGCGAGACCTGTACCTCAAGCGGGTGTTTGCACGAGGCTACGACCAGCATGGGGGATATGATAAAGCGAACTTCTGGTTTGACGCACCCTACTGGCGACGGCGCTTCACTCGCCAAGTAGTCGTTCCCCCAAACGACAAAGTACGCCGAATGCTGCTCGAAGAGTGCCACGAAACAGGACCAGGTGGACACTTTGGAGAGGACAAAACACTGAAGAAGCCGGCAAAAAACTGTTGGTAGGACAAGATGTAATCCGACGTGGCCACCTTCTGTAAAACCTGCGACACATGTCAGCGACAAATATTTCGTCGCACGTGGCCACCCGGACTTCTGCAACTCCTCCCCATAGGGAGGAGTTGCAGAAGTGGGTTGACATCTCCATGGACTTCGTCACGGGATTACTCGTCACACCCGAGGGATATGACGCAATCCTGTTGGTTGTTGACAGGATTTCCAAAATGTCCCACTTCATCCCGACAGCAACCACTGTCACTGCCAAGGGAACAACACATTGGTTTAAAAACAACATCGTGTGGCTACACGATGTGCCGAGAGAACCATCACAAGCGACAGAGACGGTCGTTTCACCAACCGTTTTTGGCGCGAACTGATGAATGGATACGGCAAAAAAAAATTCAAATTTTGACAGCGTTTCGTCCGCAAACCAACGGTCAAACCGAGCGAACCAATCAGACGCTTGAACAACTCCTCCGAACACTATGCGAACCTCACAGGGCGGATTGGGCACACAAAACTACCGACTGCCAAAATCGCATATAATTCGGCAGTTTCCACCGCAACAGGAAGAACTTCGTTTGATGTGGTGCCTTGCAAAAATCCCGCCACACCAGCCGGACTACAAAGTTACAGCAATATCCCCGCGGTCGGCGTTCAACGCCGAGACTTCACCACCATCTGGGAGGAAACACGACCAACCATCGCAAAGACACAAGCAGCAATGAAGCGAGCAACGGACCGACATCGTAGCGGCGACGTGTTTGCCGCTCGCGACAAAGTCCTTCTCAGCTCGGCAAACATCAAACTCCGCGGAGCCGACTCTTCGAAGCTCAAACCCCGATGGTTGGGACCATTTGAGATCGAGCACATGCTAACCCCTGTAGTTGCACGACTCAAACTCCTCGACGCTAAGCAAGTTCATCCAATGTTCCATGTCAACAAACTCAAGCACTACCGAGACCCCGGAGAGAACTTCCTCCGCAGAGATGTCCCTCCTCCGCCCCCCCCCCCTCAAGTGGACCAAGACACGGAGTACGTCATCAAGGACATCCTCGATGACACCGACGACACCGACGACAAGGTAAAACGACAGAGTATCTCGTCAAGTGGCACCGCTATAGCGCCACGCACAACAGCTGGGAACCCTACGACAACCTCCGAGACGTCGATCACCTCATCAACGGCTATTGCCGCCGTCACCGGGCCACATCTGAACGCGCGCCAGGACGTCGCGGTTAAAAGCGGGGGAAGTGTTACGAACCGGACGTACACGAGTCCCTAATCTTTCCGAGTGGGTATTTTTGTTATTACACAAACAACCCATCACGTTACGAGACCGCGATATTCACGCTGACGGTCGAGGGCAAACCGGCCAACCGCCTCCGCCCTCAGTGAATCCTCCTGAACCTTCCGAAAACTTCGACCATTCTCGCAAATCTACGACTGAAGTATTAGGACCTTTCGGTCGACTTCTCGACGCACCGAGACGAATATGGATTTATGAAGATGCATCTCGCATCTTCACCGTCGATTCTCAAAGACCCTCGACTTCTCGGCAGACCGTCTCGAATCCAACCACTCACGACGCGGCTCCGCACACGTCGCTCGACAACCGACCCAACCTCCTGGACTATGCCTCATTCGTAACCCGACACATGTATGTATATGTTTGAATCATTTCGACACTTGTCATCGAAGTACACTTACCGCTAATTATAAATTGCTCAAGTGTCCCAAATTCTAAATCGTGTTCTGCCTTGTAACTTCTACGTGCTCATCATCTATGCTCCGTTCGGCATAACATTCACGTGTCGAAAAAAACAGAAAGGTCGTCGCTCGATCACGATTCTTGCGTGGGATCGAGAATTGCGGGGGGTGGGAAATCACCCACCTCGCTTCGCTTGATCAGCGGCGCATGCCCCTGATCGAGCATGGTGAAGCTAGTGGGCAGGGCAGTCCTCTTTTTAAAGTCGCTGGGCAGGGCGTTGATTTAATTTGTTCGCTGGGTAGGGCCTCACCAACCCCCTCGCTGATTGGGTAGAAGGGTTATTCTGCCCTTTTCAAAACCATGCTAAAGTTGCATCAACCTCCACTCTTCCGGCGCTCCACAAGCTTGCGTGGGTAGCCGGCTTCGCCCCGTCTTTGAGTCAGCACAGACCACGGGGCAGCGAGCACTTCCGCGGCGCCATATGGCGCCACTGCCGTCCGCCGCAGCAACTGCGGTCGCAGCAACGGCATCAGTAGCATCAGCGGCAGCAGCAGCAGCAGCAGGAGCAGCGCCAGGCGCTGCAGCGGCTGCCTCTGCGGCGGGCGGCACACGCGGCGGCAATCGGCGGTGGCTGCGGCACGCCGCCGCGCTGGCGCTGGTGGCGTCAGCGGCCGCTGGTGGATGCGCCATGTACGTGCACGTGGCGAGTGCCACGTCCCCCAGAACCTCCGGCGTTCCCTCCGCCAACAGCCCCTCTCCTTCTCCCTCTCCTGCAGCTGCTGCCGCCGCCTCGCCGATCCTCGGCCTGTCGGCCGCCCGCCCTGCCGCATCGTTGGCGGGCCACTCCGCCTCCGCCTCCCCCTCCCTCTCCGCATCCTCTTGGCCTCCACCCTTGCCCCCCTCCGCCTCCCCGACGTCGACGTCGGCGACATCGTCGTCGTCATGGGCGTCTTCGTCCTCAGCCTGGCTGGCGTGCGCCTTGTC
>SZWC01000474.1:0-47184 GCA_023375785.1 Penium margaritaceum
CTCCACACACACAGACACCAATGCACTCACAGAGGGTCGAAGCGAGCATATCGGCGGCAGGAGGAGGAGTACCATGAGAACTTCTGGTACAGCTTGTCTGGCCTCTTGCCGAAGCGCTTGCACTTGAACAGATTCCTCTGAACAATGTCAGTGCGTTGCATGGCATGGCATGGCATGGCATGGCATGATATGTCATGTTATGGCATGGTACTGCAAGGCATGGCAAGGCATGGCATGGCATGGCATGGCATGGCATGGTATCGGATGGCAAGGAATCGCATGGCATGGTATTGCATGGCAAGGAATGGCATAGCATCGTACTGCATGCCAAGGAATGGCGGGTGCCCACATCGACGATTGTCCAGTTGCCTCAGCCACCGCACGTGCTCAGGTGCCGGGAGTGTTAAGTGGGGGGGGGGAAAGAGAAAGAGGGGAGGGGGAAGTTTGCAGGGAGGGAGAGGGAGAGAAGGGAGCGGAGGAGAGAGAGAAGGATGGAGAGGGGGGGGGGAGTAGGGAAGGCGTGGGCTGGCGGAGGGAAGAAGGGAGGGGTAGGAGCAACAGGGGAGACTTGGCATAAAGGGGTAGGAGGGGGGGAGGGGGGGACGATGACAAACAGTTGAAGAGGGGAGAGACTGAGAGAGGAGGCGAGAGACAGTCGGCGGAGGAAGGCCAAAAAACTTGGGGTAACGAAGCGAGAGCGAGGGAGAGTGAGCAGGGGAGCGGAGGAGGGGTGGGAGGGAGCAGCGGCCCATGGCAGAGGAGGCATCACACGTTCGGACGTCCCAAGAGCCCCCCGAGGCGTGCTCTATCACCGAACATGATTAGCCCGCGACAATCTAACCCCGTCAATCATTCTTCTTCCCCTCAACGTCTGCCGCCCCGTGCTTTCCCGGGGTATATATACGACGGTGAATGATACGGCTGGTTAGGAGAGGAGGTACACTCCCTTCCCCCCCCCCAACCCGCAGCGCGTCGACCAGCAACCGTCTGTGTTGTGCAGGAAGCTAGGACTTTCTAGGAATGTGCAACGCCACTCCGTTACGACATCGTTACCGGAAACGCCGTGAACCGCCTTTGTGTACGAGCCGCGCCGATCCGGCCACTCGTCGTGACGCTACACTTGCGAAGAAAACCATACCACGCAGCCGTCTCAATGATGGGGCGAGAAACGCACAGCCGCAAGTGCAACGTAGCATCTGCGCGCTGCCGCACGGAGCGCTCTACCGCGAGCGCCGCGCTGAATATCCCCGTGTGTTGCGCCGAACACCCAAACCGTGTTGAATCGCCGCGTCGTCCTTCTGAAAAGGGACCCTTCTGTCCGGCAGTCTGGTGCTCAGTTGGCCGCGACCCTCCCTGCCACCATTTTCTATGCATTCCGTATGCGACGAGTTTCACTGCAGTACGTTGCTTCTCACCTCGCCGCACCGCATAGCGTCCTCTCTGCGCATGGCATTATTCTAGCCGCCGTTGCTTCCATCTTCCTACCCCTTCCCGGCCACACGACCACGTGGGACCACCAACCCGCCTTCTTGCATATCCCGCAAACACCTCTTGCCGCGAAGCTTCCCAGCAGACTGCAGCAACCGCGCCTTGCGAGATCGCGGCCACGACGTCGGCTGTCACGATCCCCTGCGTCTGGGTTACAACCCTCCAACACTTGAATACCCCAAGACGCTGTCAAGCGAGAGAGGGTTCACCCCACCGTGAATGCCCTTTCCTCCTAAGACGTTTCCTCGCCCTTTCTCGCTCGTCTTGCGCTCAGGAGCGAGCATCCCCAAGCGATCCCCTGCTGCGAGAGGGCAACTCACCACGAAGGGGCAGTCTTCCGAGTACCTGGGGCGCTTCCAGTCCCTCACCCATCTGCCCTGGGTCCAGTCGCACCCGCGCTTGTACCCTATGTCGGTGCGCGGGAGGCCTGCGGCGCGCGCTCGCGGCACCGCGCCAGAAAGAAGGCAGCAGAGGAGGAAGGCGGACGAAAGGGCAGTGAGCAAGACTGGAAGGAGGAATGTGGCGGGCCGACGGCCAACGTGACGCCTGTCGCATGCGCAGCGACTTCTGTCCATTGAGTCAGACACGAACGCACTGCTGCTGCCACCGCTGCCGCTGCCGCAGATGCTACTGCAGATCAAGCAAGAGCTTTGAGGCTCTCCCGTCCCTTTGTCGTGATCTAGCCGGGGCTGTGCTACCCTCTTGTGCGGCATAGCACCCCGCCGCTGTCGATCGTGTAGCCCCTGCCGTTGCTGCCGATGCTGCTGCTGCTCCTCCCTCGGTTGGTCGTTTGTGGGGAGCCGCGAGCGGGCTCCAACCCTGGCCAGCATGGCCCTGGCTGCCACCGCCGCTGCGTAAGCGGGTGCTGCGGCTGCGGCTTTAGCTCATGCGTGAGTGACAGCACTGGGGAAGCCACCAGTGCCGATACGAAGCAGGGACAACCGCAGATAGTCAGCGGGACTTGGTCGGGACAAGCGAGCCCCTTCAGAGGGTTCGTGCCTGGATGCAGCGTGTACGATTCCGGAGGTAATCCAGGCCCACGTTGCAGGGCCCTGTGCAAGGGGCAATCAACCAACGGTAGTTACTGCGGCGGCACCATCAAATGTTGGTGTTCACAGTCGATGGCCACCGACGGCAGGCTGAGACCGTTCGCTACGTAGATGGGTGATGTTGGACCGGTCGATGGGACTGCATGACCACTACGCACGATGCGCATGCCAGACAGAGGAGGAAACGCCGTATGGTGTGGCGTGACGGTGCCCGACGGCGAGGGTAGATCTGCTCGCGTGCCTGGATGTGTGGCAGAGAGAGCGTAGGGAGGGAAGTGAGGAGAAACGAGGGAGCTTGGCGCATACGTCAGCGCAATAGCCTTGCAGCCGCATCGATGGAGGGACAAGATTCAGCGGATGTTGAAGGGGGGTGAGGAGCCGAAGCGCCACATCACAACATGTCACACACGTCTGGCCAAGGTCGTTGACCGAGAAACGGTTGATGGCGACGTCGTTGCGACACCTCGCGAGCTCCGCGGAGCAATCGGAATCAAATAGACAGAAACAGTGCCGAACCTGCTGCGACGGACGGCAAGATGCCTCTTTCGTCTTTTCGCTAATGTACAGTTCAGAGTTCTGCGTGACAGAAACCTTCTGGCGCAACCGACGACGGCTATGTCGCTGAACGACGAAAGCACACCAACGAAAATGCGCCGCGACCGTCACCTAGCATCAAAAACAACCGCGCGCGGGCACAGACCAAAACTGGACTAGTCTAACAAGCTTGGAGGTTATTAATATATCTGCTGATACTTCTCGCGATGGAATACATAACTTCTCTTACGAAGCTGAAAGTTCTCAAGAACCCAACTATTTCAGACACTGTGAAGAATTTTCAGTGGTTTCGATAAACTTTTCCTTGCGTCATTTTTGCGTAAGCCTCACAAAGCCTGCGACCGTCAAGCACCAGAGCCGTGACCAGCGTAAGCCAGGCAGATGCCGCGAGAAGACCTGACAGTCTGACAGCTCGGGTACAAGGAGACTATCGTACCACGACGCATCTCCTTCGCTCTTGTTCACAATCAAAGTCCTCAACCATTCCCTTGGATCTTGACTGTCGCTCTGTCCGACTGGCGATTCGCCTTCGTCAGAGTGTCGCCGGCGAATACGAGAATACTAATTCCGAGTCCGAAGGTGAACATCCTCCTGATGGATTTTTTCGGCTGTCCCATGGTCGTGACAGACTGTGGCGCGGGGGGCTACCTCAGCACAAAACCACCTGGGACTTGAAACCGGCCGCCCAAAACAGGAATCAAGGTGGAGGAAGAAAGGTTAGGATTTTTCCACCGAGGGGAAGTTGAAATTCCTACCAATTGAGAAAATATTTAGATATGAGGGCCGAGGCGAAGTCGTCTTCAATAGTTTTAAGCTTTGCCCTTGAACTTTTGGAGTTCTTTCGAGAAAGCAAGGTGCAGACGAGCAAGAAATGTTTTTGGAAGGCCTTCCCAAAAGTGGAAATGCTCTTTTAAGATGGGTAGGAGGTTGCTTCCGCCCAGAGTTCTTGCTAGATGAGATGGAGGAGGGTAACGCGAAACCTGAGCCAAGAAGCATTGAACACTTTGGGCTTATGGAGGGCTTAAAGTACATCTAGGACCATGGGGGTATTTCCTGAAAGAGGATTTTGAAACTGATCTCCATACGATTTCAATGCGCGTGTAGTCGACGATACAACAAGAATCAGTGTTCTATTGTTTCCTCCTCAGTATAGAGCAGGCAGGTGCTTGAGCCATTTCGACGATATTGTGTGCGACTGGCCATTGCAATACCTCAAGAGATGATTTTGTTCTGCGCGTCTCTTGGGCGAAAATCTAATGGGAGGAAGAGATGTTTTGCTTGGATAGTACGCCGGCCAAATTGAGTGGTATGTGAATTTTCCTTCCAAATAGTTTCATAAAACGGGGAGACGTTATGCCGCTGGAGGAGACGTTGATGTACCTTGCTTAACGCCATAGCTTGCCACATAGTCAGTATGCCGGGATGGTGGGGCCATTTGGTTGGCCGGTCATGCGGGTCTTTTGAGGAAATGAACACCCGAGTGAGGACTTTGCCCTGGGCTTGTGATCCTCTTACCCATGGCTGAGCTCGGATGGTGAGGTGGATGGGGTCCACCCCCAGAGCAGCGGTCAGCGAGATTGCTTGGCGAGGGGAGTGCAAAGGAGTTTAATTGGTAGCCCTATGAAGTTTGAGTCGGTAAAGTTTTGGGTGTGGGTATATCCAAGGGGGAAGGGGGATCCCAAGGCGAGGGTTCATCGCCAAGAGGGGTGTAATGATTCCATAAGGGCTTGAAGAGTGTGTGGCTGGCAAATTGACCAGGTCCTCAGTGGGCAGCTTATGACGTCACCTCAAGTGACGTCCATGGAGAGGAGCAAACATTCTTGTCAGAGCAACCCGAATGGTAGTCCATTTTCCTTCAGCATGAATGTGTTAAACATGATCTATTCATGTGATACTTCGAAAACTGTCACTGGGGGTTGGATTGTCTGATTCATAGACATGAAGTTTTTCAAAGCTATGATCCATTTGGGAAGTATCGTCGGGTGCTTCTGTTCTGATTTGTGACGTTCTTGTATAGTCTACCGTGACCAGTCGGCCGTGTCCATACTCGTGTAGATCTCTGAGGCGGGCCCTGGTGAAACCGGTGCGACGACTGGCGGCGGACTACCAGCTTCGAGCTAGCTGACTACGGTTCCAGAGCCCCGGACACTGCCGGGACTCCCTGCTGTTTGTCTGCAGCTTGCACGAGACTTTTCGGTGGACTGGCCATGAGCCCAATTTGCATGTTTTTGCATTGCGTGTCCACCATCTGACGATGGATACATGCATGTGACCAGTCGTGGTGTCCGTCTTGTGATCTTGCACGTCTAGGTTCAGACGGCGTAGCATTCTGAAATGTGTGCGCAGAGTTATGGCCAAAAGAGTGGTTTTGGGCCGGTTTTAGGACAGCTCTTAGACCGCCGCGTGCGACACCCGCCGTGCCCCGCGTCAGGTTTTTATGCCATGGACCTGTCGTTTGTTATCTCTCTCTGCTATTGAAGCATGCAGACACTTTGCCTTGTGTCCCCTATCTAAACCCTTACCCTTGCGTGCACGACTTGTGACTATCGCCACCGTCTGATCAGGCCCTGACGCCTGGTCAACGAAAGTGTTGCTAGGAAGCTTCCTTGGACCTTCTCATGGTATCAGAGCAGACGAGAGTTCTCACTGAGCTGCGCAGCAAAGACGTAGCAAAGCAGTAGCAGTGAGAGTCACCGCTGCAAGAGATCCACTAGGGCTTGTCAAAGACAGCCGGTCGCCATAGCAGCAGCATTGCCACCGTGCCAACAGCAGCATAGCAGCAGAGCAGAAGCAGCAGCAGCAGCGGCAGCAGCAGCGTTGTAGTAGCAGCTACAGCAGCGCGTGGCGGCTGTGGCTAGTGCAGCCGTCGGCCGCAACCGTAACGGAGGCAGCGGCAACAACAGCGCAGCGTAGCAGCAGCGGTAGCAACAGAGCACCAGCAGCGGCGGCAACAACAGCGCAGCACCATCAGCGGCAACTGCGGCAGCAGCAGCACAGCGGCAGCAGCTGCAGCAACAGGAGCGCAATAGCGGCAGCAACAACAACGCGATGCGGTGGCAACGAGTAGCAGCCGTAGCGCACAACAGCAGCAACGGCATTGCGCAGCCACTGCTGCCACTGTTGTGCACGCAGCCACGCAACTACTGTTGCAGCTGACAATACAGTTGCAGCAGTAGCTGAGCGAAAGCTGTCGCGCAGCTTCTGTGTAGCTTCCACGCAACCGCCGCGAAGCGGCTGCACGCCCGCGCAGAAGCGCGAGAAAAAACAAAAAACAAAAAACGGAAGGAAGGGGAGTCGAGCTGACGTCAGCATTCTTGCTTGCTGATGTCATCAGGTCCTGCTTATGTCAGCAACCACCTGCTCACGTCAGCACCATACTTGGCCAAAATTTTGACCATACAGTCAAAAGTCGCCACCGTCTTAACTCCTCGAGAAACGATGACGCTCTTGTAATCCAACAAAACAGACTTGTGGACCCATGCTGAGAGGCGACATGAACTCATCTGACAACAAGGGGGAGGGGACATGTGATCCCTCCTCTTCTTCTTGGGTCCTGAGCCCACGCTTGCAGGCCATTGAGGACCTGCGGAGCCAGCAGGATGAGATGCGTAGCCTACAGCGGGAGCAGACTGATGCCATCCGCACGCTGTCTGAGCTTCTGCATACCCAGTCCACGGTCCCATTGCAGGTTTCCGAGGGAGCTGTCGGCGTCACGGTCTCTACAGAGCAGTCAGCACAGGCACCCGTGACAGGAGCTGGACCTGACCCACCACCTCCTAACCTCCTGGATGATGATCCATTCATGCCAGGCATCATAGGCGACTCCCCGAATCATGAGATTTGAGTTCTTCAAGAGCGCCTCTGTCAGCTGCAGACGGGGACGATGTCTCCTCGGTTTCCTCCGATACGATCGTCACCCGACTATCCCAGTGACTATCCCCTTTTATGACTCTTCCCCATCCCTCGTCCTCCTCGGCCTGCGGCTGCTCTCCCCACGGAGTGGCAACCCAAGGACTTTGAGACACCACCTCCACGGTACATCAGTGAGGACGGCTTCGACTACTGGGAGATCCTCTTTTAGATTTGGGCTACTGCAGAGGGAGTGTGGCCATAGTACCACATCCCGTATTAGCCTACAGACCCAGTACAGGTGCTGACAGTAGCCAGGGCGATGCGCGTACTTCTCTATGCCATGCCACGCCAGACCGACGTCCATTTCTGCCCCTTCCTTGGTGAGGCCGGCACAGGCGCCGACGCCGATCCACGCGGAGGTTGGGACCTGGCCTTATCCTTGTTGGCAGCAGAGATGCACGCCACTCGTGCAGCACACATTCGTGCCTTCCACTCTCTCCGTCAAGGACCTACAGAGCCTGCTGCCGATTACTGGCGACACGTCATGCACATCTACACGCACCTTGGGACCTCAGGAGGCATACAACTGTGGGCGCTCTGTACGTTGATGCTCGGAGTTTGCCTTGAGTACACTGACATCTTCACACGGTACAGCGACGCTGTCCTTGAGCCCTTTTCAGCCACTCTGCACCTTGTCCCCTGGGCGCATGAGCGCTTCCTCCAACTGACTTCAGCCCGCGAGGCAGCCGTGGTCCATGAGGAGGCCTCTCTTGCTGCAGCAGTCATTGCATGACCACCATCTTCCCCCATGCAGACTCCTTCTTCATCCTCCATCACGTCCGCATCTTCCTCCTCATCTTCGGCACCGCCCACACCCACTCAGACACAGGGTGTTGCAGCAGCAGCTCACGGGAACAAGAAGAAGGGGAAACGTGGATCAGGTTAGCAGCAGTTACAGCAGCAGTCGTCATCCAGTGGTAACAGTGGACGTTTTGTTCACTGTTACAACTGTGGAGGCACCCATCGCTACACCAAGTGCCAACAGCCGCTTCACTGGCCGCAGATTACTCATGGTCTCCGGGCTGCATACGCCCTCCATTCCACGCCTAGCACGTCATCCTTGCCATCCTCCAGACGCGTGGCGGCCACGACTGCAGCTGTTCCCGCTCCCTCACCGGTGAGTAGTGGTGATCCGAACCCACGCGACCGCACCATCCCTGAGCGCCAACATCTTCTGGCGCTCCGCTTTCAGGGAGGTGCGAGTGCGTTGTCATCGCCGGGTGGTCCACAAACTCTCTGTCCATCCGTTCCTGTGTTACGTGGCGACGCGTGTGGGGGAGCACAGTCAGCATGTGATGATGATGGGCTTGACTACACCGATTGGGTTCATGAGTCTCATCCTTGTGCCCTGCGTCGTTCCTCCCCACCGACGGCTCAGTGTCCCTCTGATGCCAAGTGTTCCATTGCCCGTTGTACACTGACGTCCACCAGTCGTGACTCCAGTGGCACTTGGATCATCGGTTTTGGTGCCACTCATCACATGACGTGTCGTCGTAGTGATTTTCTTAATCTCGGTCCTGTCACGTCTGTCCGTTCCGTCCGTACAGGCTCTGGTGAGTCCTTGCCAGTCCATGGTGTTGGGGTTGGATGTTTTGATGGTCCGTCTGGCCACCTGTACCTTTTCCGACATATTGTTTGTGCCTGACCTTGAGCTCAGCCTGCTTTCTGTGCGTGCCTGCACAGTGATGGGTCTCTTTGTGGAGCATACAACAGACTCAGTGACTGTGACTGCTATTGACACTCGTAACGTTGTCCTTCATGCCTCACCTATAGGTGATCTGTATCGCGTCTCTCGAACCTCCTCCCCTTGCTCTCCTTCCTCCTCCGGCCGGGTGTTTGTCACTGGTGTTCTGTCTCTGGAACACCAGTAGTTGCTTCATCGCCGTTTGTGTCACGTGGGCTCTGATACCGTGTCGAAGCTCATCCGGATACAGCCAACTCTCGGTCTTGACACGGCTTCTTTCGAGAAGCCACCCAAGACCGACTATCTCTTTTGCGCTCAGGGGAAGATGCACCGATGCACCTACCCTGACTCTCATTCTAGAGCGCTTCGGCCTCTCGAGTTAGTTCACTCAGACCTTCTCGGTCCTCTTCCGGTCGAGTCCCTCTCTGATCGAGGCCGGTATGTTCTGGCTGTGACTGATGACTTAACCCGGATGTGGTGGGTCTACAGCCTGCATCAGAAGAGCGACATCGCCCTTGCGGTTCGACTCTGGCTAGTGATGGCTGAGCGTCAGTCACGTCACTCGCTCCATACTCTCTGCTCGGATCGCGGCGGTGAGTTCTTTGGCAAGATGGACACATTCTTTGCTGAGCATGGAATTTTTCACCTGGTCACCGCTCCTGCTACCCCTTAGCAGAACGGTGTTTCTAAGTGCGGGAACCGCACCATGGAGGATGCGGTTCGCGCTATGCGGTCTGAGTGCGGTCTCCCTGAGTCCTTTGTCTTTGAGGGTTTCGCCTACATGACTTGGGTCTGGAACCGCCTCCCGCACGGTCCGCTTCTGGACCACATTACACCGTACGACCTCTGGTTTGGACACCGTGCTGACCTTCATCTCGCTCGCGTCTGGGGATCCCTGGCCTCCGTGTGGTACACCAAGGACAAGCAGGGGTCCAAGGTCTCACCTCGGGGCCGCATGTGTGCCTTCGTCGGTATTTCCCCGCGGTCGAAGGGTTGGCGCTTTTGGGACCCTACTTGTCGTCGTGTCATTGAGTCACGCGATGCGCTCTTTTTCGAGTCTCTCACCTACCGTGACCCGACTTCAATCACGACACTCTCTGCCACACATGTTACTACATACGAGGGTTCTCGGCGGATGGGGGAGACTTCTACGCCAGCGAGCACCTCTCACCAAGCTGATGTGTTCGTTCAAGTCCCCTTTACCTTGCCTTGAAGGTGGATGATCCTACACAGCTGGGGGAGACAGTGGACATGACCTTGTACCTCCGTCTCATCGGATCTCTGATGTACTTGGCCACTACCACACGTCCTGACATCGCTTTCGCTGTCAACCTCCTCGCTGAATTCTCGCAGGTTCCACGTGCGAGAGCCCTTCACGCGGCTGTGCGAGTGGTGCGGTACGTGGTCTCCGCGTTGTACCTTGGACTCTGCTTTCGTCGACAGTATTCGATGGTCCTTGACGGCAACACAAACAGCGACTGGGCCTAGAGACCAGATGGATGCAGCCGTACTAGCTATGTGTTCCTGCTCGGTGGTACCGCTCTGTCTAGGCGTAGCAAGAAGCAGGGCTGCATCGCACGTAGCTTGTCGGAGGCAGAGTATGTTGCTTTGGGCGTAGGGGCTGCTGAGGCGGTATGGCTGCAGTGCCTGTTCCTTGAGCTTGGTCAGTTAGTAACCACCATTGTGCTTCGTTACGCCAACAAGAGTGCTCTCGCAATTGCGGAGAACTCCGGTGTCTTTCATGCTCGCACAAAGCACATTGTTGTTGAGCATCACTTTGTGCATGATACGGTGGAGCGACACGTGATCTCCGTCATGTGGGATGGCACTGGCATACAGCGTGCTGATTTCTTGACAAAGGCATTAGCTCGCGGAAAGTTCCTGGTGGCCATGCGTTCAGTTGGGCTTCGGCCCATGCCTAAGGGTGGTTGAGTGTGGGATGTGTGTCTGTGTCCCATCTGTTTTACACTCACTATTGGACTTGTCCCAGTGCTGCACGTGTATGGACATTTGTACCATCAGGTCATGGGGGAGTGTTGTCATTTGTGACGTTCTTGTATAGTCTACTGTGACCACTCAGCCGTGTCCATACTCGTGTAGATCCCTGAGGCGGGTCCTGGTGACACCGGTGCGACGACTAGCGGTCGACTACCCGCTTGGACCTAGCCGACTACCGTTCCAGAGCCACGGACACTGCCGAGACTCCCTGTTATTTGTCTGCAGCTTGCAGGAGACTTTTCGGCGGACTGGCCATAAGCCCGATTTGCATGATTTTGCATTGCGTGTCCACCATCTGATGATGGATGCATGCATGTGACCAGTTGCAGCGTCCGTCTTATGATCTTGCACGTTTAGGTTTAGACGGCGTAGCATTCTGACATGTGTGCACAGAGTTATGGCAAAAACAGTGGTTTTGGGCCGGTTTTAGGACAGCTCTTGGACCGCCGCGTGCGACACCCGCTGTGCGCCGCGGCAGGTATTTATGCCATGTGCCTGTCATTTGTTATCTCTCTTTGCAAATTCTATTGAAGCATTCAGACACTTTGCCTGGTGTCCCCTAGCCAAACCCTTGCCGTTGCGTGCGCGACTTGTGACTGTCGTCACCATCTGATCAGGCACTGACGCCTGGTCAACGAGAGTGTTGCTAGGAAGCTTCCTTGCCTCTTATTGGTTTCACTCGTAGTATGAAGTTGTGATAGAGGAAGAAGTGGCCTTATTAGAGATTTTTTGGGAGAATAATAGTGTATGGTGCCATTGCTCTTCATCTGGTTGAAGGAAGCAGTAAATCCATCTTCTAGCTTGCGCCTACAATAAGACCGCGGGGCCCTTAACCCCAAATCCGCCTCTCGGGCAAAAGAAACTATTGTTGCCAATGAGTAGAGCCTAAGGCCGCGACCATCACATTCTATGGACATGTTGGAGGAGAGGAAGTTCAAGAAGAGAGTGTTAATCCTTTGAAGGTGGTTTGGTTCAGAAGGGCAAGCATACCTATAGTAGAGGAATCTAGCAAGCGTTGGTTGCTATGGCTTTGGTCTCGGTGGGGGCTTTGATCTTCTGCCACAAGGAGAGAGATGCTTTAATTCTGCGCAATATAGGATCCCATGTGTGTTCTCAGTTGAAGATTGGCAAGAAGAAGTATCCCAGGATTCGAGTTGTAGAATGGGAGAGTGCAAAGGGGAAGTTAGTCGGGGGCGGTATGTAAACGCCCATGGGAATGATGTGTGTTTTGCGGTAGTTGGTATGACGTCTTGTAGATTTGGTACATGTTTTGAGGTAGAGGGCAGCGGCATGGATTTCTCGTTGAGGAGAGGGTGAGTGTCGTGTCATCTGTGTATCTCATGATGGATTTGCAGAGATGAGGGGGGATATGTATTCCTTGAAGGTGATAACGGAGGAGGTCCGTGATGGGTTCCATTGCGCAGATGAAAAGGAGTGGTGCAATAGGACAGCCTTGTCACACCTCGGAGTGGAGGGTGATGGGGGGGGGTGGGGTGTCGATGACTAAAAGTTGTGTTGGGGTGTGGTAGTGCAAGACTGTGATCCAGCGCATGGAGGATGAAGGGAAGCCAAGGTGTTGTGAGGCTGCGTATAAGTTTTGTCGAGAGAGGGAGTCGCAAGCATTTTCAAAGTCCACCGCATAGTAGTATAGCATGGAGGAGGTATGAGTCGCCCAGTGGTGAATGCCATATAGTTGTGAAAGAGCGTGTTCGATGTTTCGTCCAGGTACGAAGCCGCTTTGGTCCTGGTGAACAATGTAGGGGAGCACTCTTGCCAACCGTGTTGCAAGGAGCTTAGCCAATATTTTACACTCCACGTTTAGACGGGATATTGGCCGATAGGTTGTAATGTCATAGGGATCTCCCTTTTTGTAAATGATGTTTGTTATGGAGGGGGCGAAGTCTCCCATTTGTGAAGGGTATGCCAGGATCAAGTTATAGATCTGGAGGAGCTGAGGAGCTATTTGGGGCATAAACAGTTTGTAGAATTTGCAAGGGAGGCTGTCACGTCCGAGGGGTTTTATGTCTAACCTAGGAGGGTGTTGCTTCCACCAGTTCACTCTGAGTGATTCGTGCTTCAAGTTCAACAAGGATCTGACGTGGGATGTGTTTCTTAAATCGAGGGAGAAGAATAGAGGAAAAGCTTTCGATGTGGTCGGGCTATTGATAGACACGTTGGAATAATGCTTGTGTAATACAAGCTAGTTCTTCTGGTGTAGAGTGTAGTGGGCCATCACGATCTCTTAAGGCAAGGATGGTTCATGAGCTTTGGGAGGCATTGTCTTCCGAGTGAGGAGAGCTGAGGCCCGATTTCAATCTATGTTCCATTTCAACAATGATATTTCTCGGTGATAAAGTACTTGGAAGGAGTAGTATTTGTGTAATTGTTGTTCGATAGAGTGGACCTCGTGATGGATTCTTCTTTGTCCCCTAGTCTTGACTGATTGGAGCGGGATGGCTACCCTAGCCCCGAAAGAAATCCGGAGGCTAAACCCGGCGTCCAACGGTAACATTATGGTAAGACTAGATAAAGTTGGGTATTCTTAAAAGATATATTAGAGAAATAAAGGGAATTTTAGGCAAAGTTTGGGTCTTTCTTTGATAAAATGAAAATTATTTTTTTGTCCCAAAAAGTAAGATTCGAAGGACTTGAAGGTTCCTTTTGTGCATTTGTAATGCTTCGTGCCATGCTTGGCTGTGAGGATAAGTTGTATAATCCATGGATGAGCCTAACAGATAGAGACGAGTATGGTTTTAATCCGAAAATTTGGACATGACCATGGTTGTGCGCGAAAAAGGTGGATTGGTGTAACCAAGGTAACAACCCATGCTAATCTATGAAACAGTGGATCAAGAGGTTCCTAATATGATTTTGATATGATCTTAGGGGGGATCATGCAGGAAAATGGTGATTGATACAGTGAAGGCATCGGATGATGGAATCGAGCTATGGGTCGAGGAGGAAACAACGCTTGCCTCGTCTTGCCATTGGCAAAGGAGGTTGTGTACATTGTTGTTCATAACTGACGTTTGATCACCAACGGGAATGGAGCAATGTAAAGTGGTCACCGTTGTGCTTGAAATGCGAAGATTAAGGGGAGGCGCTTGAACTTGTTGTTGAGCGAGGACTATAACCACTTGGATTTTCCTTTCCGGTCTTTCCACCGATGGGAGCAGGAGCATATCCGATACACCAAAGCAAGCCTAGGGATTGAACTCTGCCCTTTATGTGATTCCATCAGCAACAGGACACATGTGTGATTCTGGTTATCACGCCTTTTCCACCTTCTCACGCGCTACATGGAAGAGGAGAATGTGTACATCTAGAGTAGAGTAGTGGAGCCGTTTTCCATGTATTGCCACAAGGGAGTTGGGTTATTATGAGGAATGTGTGGATGATACGTTCTTACAAAAGTTGGAGTATGGTGGTTAGTATAGTCAAGTTGTGGTTGTGTTCGCGTTGGGCCCATCTGTCTTTCCATATACGGTGTACTATGGTGGCCCGTATGGTTTTCCATGTTTTACATGAATTGGTGAGAGTGGTAGGTTTGAGGAGGGTATTGGACAACGTGGATGCCATATTGGGGAAGAAGGTGGTGAAGATGATGCACATGCATGTTGTGATCTGTTTGTTTGTGGCATTGCACAAGGCAGTGTTCAATTCTCTCCGGATTGTTGCAGCAAGGGCAACGCGGGGACAAAACGAGAGGGAGAAAACAATACGTGTGGTTGACTTGGATGGGTCTGTGGATGATTCAAAGCATAGCATCTTATGGTCGAAGACAAAGGGGGGTGTTGATTAAGTTTTCATGGAGGTGTTGTCATTGGGATACGATGAAAGGCAAGGGAGTGCCATTCTGGCCCTCCCTGTCAAAAGCAAGGGTTCGTTGAACGTCATCCCTTGACACAACAAGGGCTTTCCGGCGGCCAGTCCTTCGCTAGCTGGCAGCCAGGAAGGAGTTACCACAACCCTGTAGCTTACCTAAAATCCAACATATCTGAGGGTTTCATCAGACAAATCAACACCTACATCACCTCCCTCCATAAATTCGTGTAGAACAAACAATTGATATCCCTTTTTCATGTCCTAATCATGTCACAACGAATTAGCAAAACTGAAGAAAATGTTTCGGCCCTGACAGTTGTCATACACCCAAAGCTAGCCCACACCTGGTAGAACAAACCCAAGCACACGTGGGATGGGTATTTCCAATGGATGTCTGAAAACCAACATCTAAACCCCCTTTCACACGGCTACGACCAATGGAATAGATACCCTTGGGTGGAGGTTTAGTGGGTGACTTCCATTTTACTTTATGGAGGAAGTCCCACATTGTTATTCCGAACGCAACGCACATGGTGAACAAGTAAATTTGCGAGGTGGAAAACGATTTGGAGTTTTGGATACTTGAACTGTTTATAATTAGTGGTAAGTGTGGTTCAAGGACAGGTGTCCGAATGATCAAACATATACATACAAGGGTCGAGTTACGTATGAGACGAAGTTGGAGTCATTGGGTCAATTGTCAAGCGACGAGTGCAGATTCCACTCGTGAGTGGCCGGATTTGAGAAGGTCCGTCGAGAAGTAAGGGGGTCTTCAAGAATCGACGATGAAGATGCGAGACGCATCTTTGCACCTCCAGATTCTTCTCGTTGCATCGAGAAATTGACCGCAATGTCGCGATGTTTCTTCTGTACATTTGTGCGAGTGGTCGAGGTCTTGTAGCCGCGACATCCTGGCACGTGCAGATGTGGCTCGGTGACGACGGTCAATAGCCGCCGATGAGGTGAATGACGTCTCCTAGGTTGTCGCAGGGTTCCCAGTCGTTGTGCATGGCATCGTAGCCGTGCCAGTTGACAAGATACTCCGTCGTTTGCCTTGTTGTTTGTGGTCGAGGATGTCCTCAATGACGTACTCTGCGTATTCGTCCACTTGAATAGGAGGTAGAGGAGGGACCTCTCCGCTAGGGAAGTCCTCTCCGGGGTCTCGGTAGTACTTGAGTCTACTGACGTGGAACGCCGGATGAACTTGCATAGTGTTGGGGAGTTTCAGTCATGCAACCACAATATTTTGTATGCTCTTGGTCCGAAACGGTACCAACCATCGGGTTTTGAGCTTCGAATAGTTGAATCCGCGGAGTTTGATGTTTGTCTGCGAAATCTTCCCCACTACGATGTCGGCCAGCTGCTTGCTTCATCACTGCTTGGGTTTGTTGTGATGCGAGTCATCCCCGTCTATTTTCAGAGCTTACCGTGACCACACGATAGTTGGAATTTAATTAGGGCATGCAGGTCCATGTGAAAAATAAACACGAGCTCCCTGTGTGTGAGTACAATGCAAAGCGGCAAGAATTAAGCTAAGTGTGGAACGCTGTAGTGCGCGGCCGGTCTGACGTGGCTCGCACGGGGTCCCTGGCTTGTGGGCGGGCGGATGGGATGGCTTCAGGATCGGAGACCCTCAAGCACCGCAGTTTTGGCCTAGTTGGCCAAGGGTTCCGTCCGTTCCATTACATTGGTGTCAGCGTGCCGGGGTTCGAGTCCGACGTGCGGACGCCAAGGGCGGCTCACTCCTAGCAGGGGGGAGTGTAGCGCGCGGCCGGTCCAACGTGGTTCGCGCGGGATCCCTGGCCTGTGGGTGGGTGGATGGGATGGCTTGAGGGTCGGAGACCCTCAAGCACCGTGGTTTTGGCCTATTTGGCCAAGGGTTCCGTCCGCTCCATTACAAATGCATGATATGAAATAGCAAAGAGGAAATACAAATGAGCCTCTAGCGGGCTTATGTAGGGGCGTCGACAGTTAGCCGCACCGGGCCCTGTTGCCCCCGTTGAACCCAAAGGAGTCAGCGAGGACACACTGCATACACCATGAGAACGACAAAGGTGATCTCCTCAAGGCACCGGAATAGCTCTCTGAGTACTCGGGTCTTGACAACCAAGAAAATAGGAGCAGTGCTATAAACTCTCGAAATCAACGTCGAGACATCACAAATGGCTTTCTAAACATCGGAAGCCCTACTACAACCATCGGGTCTCCTCATCGCACCGGCATAGTCCAGCGGGTGCGCAGGTCTCAACCCACTGAGAAAACTCTCCTAGCTCCCGACAAGGCCACAGGATTGCTGGAACCCATCAACCGCATCTCGCCGGTGCTGTCGTAGGTGCTGGAGAAGTCCTGGTACACTCCGTAGGCCCGTCGTGTTGTCATGCTCTCCTCCACCCTATACCTCAAATGTAGGGTACATGGGTAATCAGTCCACATCGGTCGAGATAGGTGGAAGCCGCACAAACCAACATTTCTCCTAGCTGACATAGTCGTCAATGCCAGAACAAGCAAACGATGGCATGGAATAACAAAGTATGTCAACCACACACACAAACACACGCATCTGTTGCCCATCCATGCACAGAGGCTAGGCCTGGGGTCTCCCTGGAGCGTAATGAAGGTCACAAAGTCACCTCAAAACACTGGTACATCCCACCATGTATCCGGGTCTCCACCATGAGAGGAGTCATGCACATCATGCACAAGTCAGACGACAAGAGGGTTTCCTTGCAATACTGGCGGTACGAGTGCCCGGGTCTTGACCGCTACGTGCAAACCAGCCCGCATGCACATGTCACACATAGAATAGCCACACACCAAGACACACAATCACATGGTCTTCTCGTGACACTTGTACACCCACCAAGTGTCCGGATCTCAACCAACATAGTGCTACCATCCACATGTGACTATGCAGTCACGTGGCACGAGCCACACGCCGGCTGCTGTAGTATGCTCATAGCAGAGCATGGACTCCTCGCCATGCATCTCCCATGACGTTGTGTCAGGTCGAGGTCCACACAACACTCTCCCTTGGCAGATGAAGCTGGCGTCAACGTCCTCGATGGAGATTCTGAAGCCGTATCTGAACATACCCTGAGCGATGAATCATGTGGTCACTCCATCACGTAGAGACAACCCCCCTTGTCACGTACAAACCTGCTCCCACCCTCAAAGTCAAAGTGGTGTGTCTGGCTACAACTCCTCGCAATGCCCTTGCATTGCATCATCTGGAGTGTACCAGTCCTCCTGGGAGTGCCAAGGGTCCCAACTCACAGCACCTCCACTCTCCGCTCTACCGCGATGCATCTCTGCACACTGAAGGAAAGGGAATGGGCAAGCAGCACCCAAGCATGGATGAGGTGGCGGAGCTGGCCTCCGAGGTGAGATAGAGCACCCTAATGCACATTGATGTCCGGCCACAAGAGGAGAAAGGCTGGAACAACGAACTGGACCACCACACGTGGACGAAGATGACGATGGGGCAGCTGAGTTAAGTGGATGAAGGTGCGTGATGGTAGGAGAAAAGGGAGGAGTGATGAATGAGTCCACAGGAACGCAAATGGAGGAAACTGAAGGCATGCTCGCCTCCCCTATGGTAGTGTCTCCACCGGATGTCATACTCGGAGTTGGTTCATGATCCTCCCCAAGTATGGGTGTGCAATATCTAGATAGTGGAAAGCTTGGGCCGATAGTAGTGGTGCTCCAATGCTCTGACTGTCAGTCCTGCTCTGCCATCACCTCCCGTTACAGCATCTCTACACGCTTCTGTTAGTCAACGTAATCGACCTCGGACAGATGGAGGTGGCCCATGTCTGCCTCGCGTAGGATCAACTCTGTCTCACTAGATGGTGCACACGTAGACTGTAGAACTCGCTAGTACAACTCCATCTACATCTTTGCTGCTGAAGATGATGGAGCCGGTGCTATTGTAGCACAAGAACGGGTGCTTTCATCATCATTGCGCCGGTCGTCAATTGAGTGCTCGTGAACGATGAGTCGGTCATTTTAGACTTAGGCCAGCTTGGTCTTGCTCGTGAATCCAGAAGTGAACCTTCTTATCGGAATTGTGTGTCCTTGACCACGAGGGTTGTTGGTTGTATACCATTGTTGTGCAAGTAACGAGTAGTTGAACACCCGACCTGATTCTCGATTTGGATTTTGTGGATTTTTCAAGTAGGATTTATTTTTGAATCACCCAATTGGAGTGAGCATTCAAAAAGATAGCTTAGCCGAAAGGTCGTGCTGCTGAGGGGTGGAATTTTGGATCTACCATGAATGTCAAGGAAATCCTCCACTGGTGATCCGGGCATAACTCTAATCGGCTCCAAATGCTCCAGGGTCATAAAGGAGGCATCAAGGGATACCTCATTGACTGTGATGGATTCCAACTTGGCTTTTGGGCCAGAGAGGGGTGATTTGACAGGTCACCATCAATTCACCTCCCTTGGTCCAGCGAGCAAAGAACGGTGGATGAGTAAACCAAGGGTTACTTTTTCATTCATAGTAAGGGCTCTATTACTCTAAATTGGACATCCTTGTATAGGTTAGACCACAAACCATAAGATTTTGATGTGAGTCTATTATGCTAAGGTGATACTTGCATTTCGATGTAGTTCTCATGGATGTGACGGGTTTCTGTCCACTCCTAGCCTGTGATCCTTGTGCTCCATACTCCTCACTAGCAATGCCCATTTGCTGCTCCAGACATTAGTACCGCATGTATGTGAGAGTTAGGAGTTTGCGGGGGTGCCTCTATACCCTCTAGGACCAACACTGCAAATTTCCTTAAGCTAGAGAAAGTTAACCATGCTACCTTTGCTAACCAAGTCTTTGCCATTGTAGTTAACCGTCTTCCCACCGCATCCAATGTTTATGTTGCTACTGTTTATGCCACCACAAATACTAGTGTTGGTGCCTCGTCCACTCCCTCTACCACTAATCCCTTTGTCTTTGATACTATTGTCATCCCTCCTACTGGCGCTCCTACCACTGCACCTTCCTAGCATGACTTCTATTCCTAGCCACCTATCCTTTCACCTGCCTTCTCCTCCTAGAAGGTGGTTCATTGCCTTGGATCTTGAGAAACAATCTGGCTACCAACCCCCCTGTTCCTCCTAAGGCTACACATGTTATCCGCGTTACAATCCCTACTGTTCCTTGACACCTTGTTGAAGAAGTCATCACGTTAAACGTTAACCTTAAAACTAGCCAATCTGCTAACACGATTTGTGTACACATCATGCTTTGCCGTCGCACCACCATCACCAGTAAGGCTTCTCAAAGCGCACTATCCAGTTCAACAAACTTCCAATGTGTATTGTTCAAATGGCTCATGCCTACCAGGCTTGCGGGCTGAAGCTCCTGTGTGAGCTTGGTGAGCTTGCGCCAAGATAGTTGTGTGATGTGCAACGCCTTGCATCCTAACCTGTACCGCCAAAGTCTTTAGCTACTGTTGGTTATGTTTTGGAATCAACAACAAAGTGCCTTGTCACAAGTAGACCAGCCTCTTGAACGAGTGCCTTTGTCGCTCTACTATCACAGGGGTCACTACTCTCACTTGTGCATTTGCATCCTCCTCCACTTCCTCCACATCCTCTTCCTCCTCCTCTGCCCCTTCCACTTCCCATGCCACTGCCCTTGTCTCTTAAGGTCCCAGCTGTGGGTATGATCATGCAAAGGAGAAGAGTATGGGAAAGGCACCCTCCCCCTCCTAACGTGTTCATGGCCTTCTCATCTACTGGAACTATGGCTCCACTGAGTATTCCATCCATACTTTCATGGCCACTCCTAGTGACCTTCGTCCCACTCGTACCATACATGCACACTAGACGCGTTCCTCTGGCACCTCCATGACCTCCTCTACCTCCTATTGTCCCTCGGCCACAACTTCCACCTCTGCTTAGGCCTACTCCACCGATAGGATCCCTCTTGATAGAGAGTTTGCTCCATAGCCTTGGAGCTAGCCTCCCCCTTATGTTTTGCCAACCTACACTAGGCTCTTTCCTCTGCTTACTTTACTGATCTTGATTTTTTTTCAACTAAATAGTTTTTAAAATCTTTGTATTCGAGTACAGGTTTTGAGAAAATAGTTTCATAGGTGGCACCTTGGATTTCGTTGAACGAAAAAGCATGATCCTTGAAACTGATAATGACCGGTGTCAACCACCGCCAATTACCCAGTTTCAAGGCTATGCCAGTCCGACGTGGCTTGCTTGACGCGGCAGGCCGCGTGAAACTGACAGATCTGGCGCAGAAGCATTGTTTCCGCGTCAAGACCTGAAGATGTGACCGGAGGTGAGATCGCTTCAATATCTCTTTCACACAATTTGTAGGCTTTCAACAAAATATGTGTCGAGTCAGTAAAGTGATTACTTGGACGGTACCTATTGAATAGGATGATTTTTTTTGTCGAGCCATGAACACCCAGAAAAAATGTTTTTCATAAATAATCAATATCACTAAGGGCATGTTGCCCTATTGTGGTTCCCTCTTTTGTCGGAGTCTTGACTCCAACATCGGATACGTCCTTTGATGGCGAGTGTCTGCTGGAGCATTCTCTCCATAAACTTCTTCACCCTTGAGGTCAAAGAGGTGAGAGCGTTGTGCTAGCCAGAGGTCCTAGGTGTATGACTGAGTATGTTGCTTGTGGAGAGTCACCCAGTCGTGTTCTTGAGTCGTTGCATGCATCTACGTCATGGATTGAGAACAAGCAAACTGTCTTCCTTCTCCACTGCCTCGTTGCTTGTACCCCGCCTACCAGTACTACGTCCCGTATTAGCATTGTTGCAACGTGTGGCATCCTACTAATTGGAAATAATTTTAGGGCATGCAGGCCCATGCAAGAACGAACATGAGCTCTGTGTGTGAGTGCGATGCAAGACGGCAATAATTTGGCTAAGTCTAGAATGCTGAATGTAAAGAACAAGGAGAGTTTACAAATGAACCCCTAGCGGGCTTAAGTAGGGGCGCCGGCAGCTAGCCACACCGGGCCCCGTCACCCCCGCTGAGCCCAAACGGGTCAGCAGGGAGAACACATTGTGTACAATACGATAACAATAATGGTGGTCTCTTTGAGGCACCGGAACATCTCTCCGAGTACCCGGGTCTCGACCACCGAGAAAATAGGAACAGTGCCAAAACATCTCAGAATCAACGTCCAGACATCACACACCGCTTTCCGAACATCGGAAGTGCTAGTACAGCCATCGGGTCTCCTCGTTGCACCAGTATAGTCCACCGGGTGCGCGGGTCTCAACCCACCGAGAAAACTCTCCTAGCTCCCGACAAGCCCACATGGCTACCGGAACGCATCGACCGCGTCTCGCCGGTGCTGTCGTACGTGCTGGAGAAGTCTCGGTGCAGTCCGGAGGCCCGTCGTGTTGTCACGCCCTCCTCCGCCATATACCACGAATGTGGGTATATCGGTAAACTAGCAATGTCGGTCGTGACGGGTGGAAGCGACACAAACCAACACTCCCCCTGGCTGACATAGCCGTCCACGCCAAAACGAATGAACAAAGGCATGGAACAACAATGTATGGCAAGCCATAACATGCATGAGTCAACTCACACATACATACATACACACACTCATCTGCTATGCATCTAGGGTCTCCCTGGACACTGGCACAACCTACCAAGTGTCTGGGTCTCGACCATGAGAGGAGTGATGCACACGCACACATACACATGTCATGCACATGTCAGAGGACAAGATGGTCTCCTCGTGACACTGGCGGTACTAGTGCCCGGGTCTCGACCGCTACGAGCAATCCAACACAATAGTATCATCATCCAACACAGGATCAAGGGAGGATCTCCTCGTAACACGGGTGCAACGCACCACGTGTCCGGGTCTCGACCAATAGCTTGCATGCACATGCCACACACAGTATAGCCACACACTAAGACACACGATCACATGGTCTCCTCGTGACACTGGTACAATGCACCAAGTGTCCGAATCTCGACCAAGAGTGTGCTACCATCTATCTGCGGCTCTGCAAGTACATAGTGTGAGGCACATGCGGGATGCTGTAGATGCTCACAACAGAGCATGGACCTCGCCATGCATCTTCCATGGTGTCGCGTCAGGTCGAGGTCCACACAACACTCCCCCTGGGCAGATGAACCTGGCAGCGATATCCTCAATGGAGATGCTGATGTCGTAGCTGAACAGATCCTGGGCGATGAGTCATGTGGTGTATCCATCATGTAGAGATAGCCCCCCCTGTCACCTGCGAGTTGACTCCCTCCCTCAAAGACGAAGTGGTGTCTCCGGCTACAACTCCTCACGTGAATCTGCATCACCTGGAGTATAAGAGTCCTTGCGTGACTGCCAAGGGTCCCGACTCACAGTCTCCCCTGCCTTCGCATTGCCGCGATGCATCTGCGTGTGCCGGAGGAACGGGAATGGACGAGCAGTATGCGTGCGTGGATGAAGTGGCAGAGCTGGCCTCCGATACGGGATAGCACACCCTGAGACACAAGGGTGTACTGCCAGAAGAGGAGAGCTGGAGTGACGAACCAGATCACCACTCGTGGATGAAGATGAAGATGGGGCAGATGAGTCGAGTGGATGAAGGTGCGTGACAACAGCAGAGGAGGGGTCGAACAGACTATAAATGACAGGTTGTAGAAGAAGAAGGAAGAGCGATGATGGGGTCGACAGGAGCCAGGATGGCGGAAGCCAAAGACACGCTCACCTCTCCTATGACAGTGTCTCCAACAGACGTCGTACTCGGAGCTCGTACAAGATCCTCCCCGGGTATAGGTGTGCCAGATGCTGCTGGCAGAAGGCTCCTGCCGGTAGCAGTGATGCTGCCCTCCTCTGAGAATCGCTCGCACGCTACCATCATCTCCCGCTGTAGCATGACTACACGCTCCTGCACACCAGCATAATCTACCTCGGAAATGTCGAGGTGGCCTATGTCGACCTGGTGTAGAATAAACTCTGCCTCACTGGATGCTGCACATGCACACTGCACAACTCGTGAGTACAGCGCCATCTACATCTCTGCTGCTGAAGACGATGGAACTGGTGCTGTTGCATCCTCCTGGGGGTCAACAAAGTTAGCAATCTGCTGAGACGTTGGAACATAAGGTGCAGCTGCAGGTGTGGCATCCACATCACAACTCGTGTCTATCAGACGAGGAGTGAGCGATCGCATGCCGAGAGAGAAGGAGAAGGATGAGTTGTCACAGTCCGTGGAGCATGTAGAAATGTTGTCCGTGCAGGTACTCCCACTCTTAGTGTCCATGTGATCAGCTAGGTCACCAGCAGGTGAACACGAAGGGGCAGAACTGAGCTCCAGTTGACGAGGTGACTCCATCTGCGTGTAGGGATCTGCACCACTGTCCTCAAGTGCCGTCGTAGTGGACACAGGTGTGTAGGACTCTGGCTCGACAATGTCCGTCAAGGCGACCAACAAGCGCAGCTGGCGCTCCCGTACTGTCTCGCCGAGAACACTGGTTGCTACCACCTGCTTGATGATAGAGTAAAGACCATCATGTGACTCCGTCATGTATGTCACTGCTCCGTTGTGGGTGCGGGAACCCAGAGACTGTGGGAACATGGACGACTCCTCACGTTGAAGCTGGTCCTCATGTACCGCAGATGAGACGGTGGAGCCTACTATGTCTGTTGTAGCATATGTCCCAGCGATGTCTATCAGAATTGCTGCTCTCAAGAATGCCTCAACCTCCAAAAGATCAACTGGCCGACTCTGATCATGCACTGCGACTGCTATCGTATTGGTGTGAATCTCGTGCGCCAACACCCCCGGAGATCCATGTGGGGCATCCCGATCCGCACAAGACTGCTGTCCCACCACCAGGTCGCTACTGGTCGGAGTCGCGAGTGGCATCGCCAAGGCACGCGGGACCTGCACTCATCCTGATGCAACCTGCTGCTGTAGAATGTCCGGCAGCTGCACCAACGTAGATGTCGATCTCAATGACATGCACGTCCCAAGTACCCCAACATCCGCCGGACTGGTGTGAGTCTGCTGCACGCTCTCCCCCAAAAGTATGATGGATGCATCTCGTTCCGCACCAGACTCCTATGCCACCCCTGGACCTCCAGCAGTCGGAGCCGCGAGTGGCACCATCGAAGGATGCCGTGTCTGCGCTCCTCCTGATGTCACCTGCTGCTGTGGAAGTTCTGGATCCAACCTGGAGGATGAAAAACAACTCTCAACCATGAACTCCATGTCGGGGTCAGACTCCATGCCATGTGTTGTCTCCGTATCATCTGAATCTGCCTGAGCTGACGCTCCGGCAGCACGGCCCGATGCGAGTGTGAATCCTTTCGCTACGGCCACATCATGCAATGCGCGGTGACCACACTCCCCCTCGTCAGGTATAGCAACGGAGGCCGAGGAGGTGGAGGATGTATCAACACCGGCGTGAGCACGCCGTGCGGTGCGCTGACGCCAATGTCGCAGAGTCACTTGACTGGAACGACTACATGGAGGTATGTCATCGCGAGATGGCATCGTGGTCGTAGAGTGAAGGATCGACGGGATGGTGGCAGCCTGGGACTGGCTGGCAGGTGGAGCTGAAGGTACACCATCCATGGAGGAAGGAGGAGAGGATGGAGGAGATGTGATCGAAGAGGCCGTCGATAAACGAGTAGCAGAAGCACGCTCAGTGACGACGAGGTCACAAAGCCGCTGCACTGTCTGCCGGAGGCCGTGGATCTCAGCGAATATGCTCGCCAGAGGTCCAGCTATTGGATCTACCAAGGCCGGCAGATCCGTGTGCTGTGGAGGACACATGCTCGGACGAGGCTGTAGCCAAGGTGGATGCCAGCTAGGAGGGCGCGTCCAACAGTGACGCCAACCATGACGTCCATCACCACAGTAGTAGCAGGCGAACGCGCAGAGCGCCTGCTCAGATATCCGCGCACTCATCTCGTGTGCTGGATGATGGATAGGTACCGAGGGCACCTACTCCCGGTGGTAAACACCAAGCCACGGGAGAGAATGGGGCCAGTAGGTACTGTCACTCCTGGAGATCACAGTGTCTGGGTCAGCAAACGTGACCAGACGGGACGAGCTGCACTACCGCAGCACGCCCGGGGACTAGAGTCTGACAAACTGCAGCCACTAATGTCGCTGCCACGAATAGAGCAAAGACGGCTCCAAGAGGAGAATGGGTGGCGGCTGCAGGTGTGGCTGCTGCTCCAAGATGTAAGCGACCCAGCCCTCGGAGATGGACAGACTCGAATCCGGCGTCGATCACTCGGAGTACACTACGTGCACAAATAAATGGGCCCCAGGGAGACTCCGTTCTGCGACACGTGTCGAAGTACAGATCGCTGTCGACGACAGTCCGCTGTCAGCTTTGAAGGCGAAAGTGCAAGCTCTCACGCAGCCGCCGCACTAAGTAGTCGTCGACACTCCACAGCCTGATGCTGCTATTGCGGCTATGAAGCTGTGGATGCTGCGGCGGTGGTAGTTGGAAGAGTACCTTTTTTTTGTGTTTCACTAGCCGTCAGCCCCCCCTTTTTTTTCTTTTCTTCTTCTCTTTCTTGCCCTCGGCCACCCCCTCTTTTTTTTCTTCTTCTCTCTTTTCAATCCTTTTTAGGCGTACCCCTTTTTGTAGTTTTTGTTACTCGCCCCCTCCCTTTTTCTTGATTGCCCCTCAGGTGGGCGAACACAGAAGACAAGGAAAGGGGGGGGGGCGTCCGGCCTGTCCGGCCCTGCCACCCATACACGCTCGCTCGCTCAATTGCTGAGCAAGCGAGTGAGCGAGTGAGCGAGTGGCCGCTGAGGGGAGGGGGGTCCGCCCCTCTCCACCGTTGGCCCCTTCGTCGGTTGGCCGACGAGGCCGACGGGCCCCTTCGAGGGGCCCCTCGGACGACGGGGCCCTCCGAGGGTCCCCTCTAAAGGAGGGGAAGAGGGGGGCAAGAGGGGCCGAAGGGCTCCCCCCCCCTCAAAAGAGGCCCCCTGATGGGGGACGAGGGGGCCCCTCCGAGGGGGCGGGGGCCCTCGTAGGAGGGCTGCGAGGCCCTCCAACAGCAGCAGCTGCAACGGCGGGTGCAGCTGCTGCAATTGTTGCTGCTCCTACTGCTTCCGCCGCTGCTGCTACTGCTACTCTACACAGCAGCTGCTGCTACTGCTGCTTGATGCTGCCGCCACTACTACTTCTGTTTTTTTTTCCTTTTGCTCTGCACGCTGGTGCTGCTACTACTACTGATGCGGTGGCTGCTGCTGCTACTACTGTTGCTGCTGCTGCTGTTGCTGCTTCTGCTACTGCTGCGTCGCCGCTTGATACTACACGCTGTTGCTTCTGCTCGCTGCTGCTGCTGCTCGCTGTTGCCACGGCTGCAAGCTGCTGCTGCGTCGCTACTATTCGTGCACGCTGCTACTGCCAACGCGTGCTGCTACTGCTGCTGCTACTGTTTCTCACTGCCCCTGTGGCGTTCACGTGCAGTCACTTCGCGCTCCCTCACGCTGCTGCCGGTGTGGCGCCACGTGGCGCGTTCTCTTAATGTTCCGCCCACTGCTGCTGCTTCTGTTGCTCACACGCCCCCCTGCGCTTTGATACCAAATTGGAAATAGTTTTAGGGAATGCAGGCCCATGCAAGAATGAACATGAGCTCTGTGTGTGAGTGCGATGCAATACAACAAGAATTTGGCTAAGTCTAGAACGCTGAATATAAAGAACAAGGAGAGTTTACAAATGAGCCCCTAGCGGGTTTAAGTAGGGGCGCCGGCAGCTAGCCGCACCGGGCCCCGTCACCCCCGCTGAGCCCAAACGGGTCAGCGGGGAGAACACACTGCGTACAATACGATAACAATAACGGTGGTCTCCTCGAGGCACCGGAACAGCTCTCCGAGTACCCGGGTCTCGACCACTGAGGGAATAAGAATAGTGCCAAAACATCTCAGAATCAACGTCCAGACATCACACACTGCTTTCCGAACATCGGAAGCGCTAGTACAGCCACCGGGTCTCCTCATTGCACCGGTATAGTCCACCGGGTGCGCGGGTCTCAACCCACTGAGAAAACTCCCCTAGCTCCCGACAAGCCCACACGGCTACCGGAACACATCGATCGCGTCTCGCCGGTGCTGTCGTACGTGCTGGAGAAGTCTCGGTGCAGTCCGGAGGCCCGTCGTGTTGTCACGCCCTCCTCTGCCATGTACCCCGAATGTGGGTATATCGGTAAACTAGCAATGTCGGTCGTGACGGGTGGAAGCCACACAAACCAACACTACTCCATGTGCATGTGCCAGGTGGCTTACGGATCCTATAGTCTTGACCCATCACATGACATCCATTCACTTCTTGTTTTTCCCTTTAGGCCTTGGCAAGTCCATGTATTTTGTTCGCACTAGGTCATGTCAGTTGTTATTCATTTCACTCATGGCTGCCGATTGCTTTGTGGGTTTAAGTGGCACTTTGTTTCTTTCAAAAGAATTGTAGGTACCTTCTTTGGAACTCAACCTACTGTCGGTGCCGTCTCCGGATGATCAAGGTATGGACTTGTATAGCAGTCATTAAGTTGGTATTTTTTTTTCCTTATCATTGTGTTGTATTATATGGCATCAAGTGTGACAAGTTCATTGCGTGACACTCCCCTCCTCCTCTTCTCTCTATGGTGGTATTGGTCTCCCTCAGGTTGCACCTTCCCTATCACCTGACCTTGTTCACCTATTGCACCGTCGTCTTGGCCACGTGCACACCGAAGCCATTAAGAGCATGCTACGTCTCCAAGATGTTGTTCTCACCCGTCACTTGTCCTTCTCGTTCCCTCAGCATCTTGCTTGACCGAGTCCAGGGCATAGTACACAAAGTTCCTTAATCTTCCTAAAAAATCTAACCCACTCACTGCTTCTTCGTGCTCATTCTTATGTCATTAGCCCCCTCCCTCGTGACCTTCTCGAGAATTTTGGACACCATGTCTTATGGCTGATACATGACTTCTCCTACTGTTTTTGGGTCTTTGCTATTCATTAGAAGAGTGAAACTTCCTCTTTCATTTAGTCATTGCTAGTTCAAGCTTAATCCGCCTTTCAGTGCTCCTTTTGCGTCTTTTGCGATGATGATGAGGTGTGTCCCTATATCCCACCGCCCAGATCCTCAACTCCAAAAGGATGTGTGTAGAGACATATACTCCTTACACACCCCAACAGAATGGTGTCTCAAAGCACTAGAACCGCACTCTTATCGATGGAATTTGTACCTTGCTATCTGAGTCTGGATTGCCCTCGCTCTTTGTATTTGAGGCCATGAGTAACATGACACCTTTATGGAGTTGTGTCCCTCATGCCCTCTTTGTCACGTAATCACACTCTTTGAACGTTGGTACCACACTCAAGCCGATCTTTACCTTGCTAGAATTTGGGACGGTATTGCATCTGTCTTGCTACTCAAGGACTTGCATCACGGCAACCTTGCCCTTCGATGTTGCCTTTGTCCCTTCATGGATATGTCTGTCTATCCTAAGGCATCACAATTTTGGTTACCTGGGCACAAGCGTGTCATCGAGTCTAACAATGTGCTTTTCTTTGAGTCCATGTTTCTCTATCATCTTGGCCGTCCTTCACCTACTGCCTCCCTTTTATCACTCTTTCACACTCGTTGTCACGGTGGCCGCTTCTCCGCGACCCTCACCCATAGTCCTCCATCTCAATGGCCTTGATTGCTTCCATCCACATCTCCAACCTTGTCTGGAGCCCCATCCTCTTTGTTCACATCCTTTGCCGCATCATAGTCAATATCTCCTGTCCATTCCTTTGCAACTCTACCCAGGTGAATCACTCCTGTCCAGACCCCTCTCTTTTGGTCCTCTCTAGACCCCTCCAGTTCATGAGACTGACTTGCCTCATCCCGTAGTCTGCACTAGTCAGGTGCTTGTCTTTCCTTTATTCTACAGAAAACACGTTTGAGCTCTCCCAAATCAAGCCTCTAGTGCCTCCACAGTCCCTACTTGTTTAGCCCGGCCACAGTGTGATCAAAATCTTATTGCGAGAACCAGCATGGATGCCTTGAGCCTAGCTACCGTGGGCTATTCATCATTGTTCTACTTTGGGCATCAATGGGTGTCGTGCAGCCGTATCCATTGCGTCTCTACCACCCAAATCCGACACAATTTGGCAAGCACGGACGCTAGATAGTAGAAATTTACCCAAGGAGACAAGTTGCAAGTGCTCGACTACCATGTTGCATGTACACTGAACAAGCTACCGCTGGGACATAAAGGGATTTACGCTTGATTGGTATTTTGTCGCAAGAATAATCCCTACAGTACACTTGACAAGTACACAACTTACATGTTACGAAGGAACTCTTACAAGTCCCAACCATTGACTTCAATGAGATATTTGCACCCGCGGGCCTCTACATCATGGTGCAAGCGCATCTAAGCCTCATAAGGGGGATATGACACAATCCTCGTGGTTGTCGACAAGTTTTCCAAAATGTATCACTTTATTCCGACAATGACCATCGTCACCGCCGAAGGAATAGTGCGGCTGTTTCTCAACGCCATCATACGACTACACGGCATGTCGAGATCATCAGAAGCAGCATGGACAGTTGATTCACTAACCGTTTTTCTACGCAAATTTATGACTCAGTACGGCACCCAACCCAGCCCTCAGCAACGTTCCATGCTCAAACCGACGGCCAAACCGAGCGGACCTATCAGACACTCAAACTCTTTCTCTGATCATTTTGTGAACCTCACGAGATGGGCTAGGCACAATAACTCCCGACGGGCAAAGTCGCATTCAACTCAGCGAGCTCCACTGGAATGAGCAAACCTCCTCTCGTAGTGGTGCATGGCAAAATTCCTGCCACACCCGTAGGACTACATAGTCAAAGCAGTATTCCTCCGGTTAAGGGTACACACCGGTTTGGGATTGCGATTATGAGAATAGAACCGGAGTTGCGATTCCGATTCTGAGCAATAATCCATATTGTGATTCCGGTTCTAGAATCACGATTCTTCTTTGAATTGCGATTCTTGTCACGGTCCTAGTAACACAGCCAAACAGGGAGAAAACTAATAGCAACGGTGCTGTTTGGGTCCCGCCATCAAACCCAAAAGTCCGGAATGGATGACCGCTCGGTACTTAACACCATGACAAGGCCAGTCAAGTAGGAATAGCCTGCCCTTGTGGCATCATTTGATGCCACATCAGAGGTGGCGCAACCTCCCAATCCCTCCCTCCCCCTCCACAATAACAGTTTGAATGCACAAATGACATGGTTTGTTCCTTCCAATGTTTGAGAGAGCTCAGCAAGGCGGCTCCTCAGGGCCCGTATTTGCTGCCGAGGCAATTTGGCAGGGCCCATGCGTGTTGCTTAGGCTCGGATGCCAGCCTAACCTATAGCCAAGGGCAACCTCACAAAAGGTTGTGCGACATTGTGCGGCTATGAAGAGTTGAAAAAGTTTAATGCATCGCAAATACCTAGCATCTCAATTTGGACAGTCCCCCCTTCCCCCCCTTCCTCCCTTCCACAAGATCCCGGGTCATGGAACCTTGATTCCGCGACGGTTATGAGGTCTTGGAATCAAAATCGTGATTCCAATTCTGGAACTGAAATTGCGATTCCTGAATTGCGATCCCAGAAACCTGTGTGCACCATTATCAGCGGTTGACGTCCAACACCAGGACTTCTACACCATCGGGGATGAAACATGCAAAGCACTCGCAAAGGCATAGGCGGGGATGAAACGAGCAGTGGACCGGCATTGCAGCGGCAATGTGTTTGCTGCGGGTGAAAAGGTTCTCCTCTGTTCGGGAAACATCAAACTCCGTGGAGCCGACTGTTTGAAGTTGAAACCTCCATGGTTTTATTCGTTTGAGATTGAGCGCATGCAAACCCATGTGATCGAACGACTCAAACTCCCCGACACCATGAAAGTTCATCCGATGTTTGATGTTTACAGACTCAAGCACTACCAAGGCTCAGGAGAGAACTTTCCCGACAAGCATGTGCCTCCCCCTCCTATTGTACAAGTTGACGAGGATCCAGAGTATGCCATCGAGGACATCCTCGGCCATCGCCAATGTGGTAAACGACATGATTTCTTGTCAAAATTCATGCCTACGATGCTGCGTATAATAGTTGGGAACCACACAAGAACCTCCAAGGCGTCAATCACCTCGTCGACAAATTCTACCGCCATCACCGGGCCACACTATACGCGCGCCGAGACTTTGCGACCAAAAGGGAGGGCGAGGGGGAATTATTAGGCACCAAACATACATAAGCCCCTAATCTTCACGGGTAGGCATTTCTGTCATCACAAGAATAGCCCTTCGCATGTCAAGTTCACTTGCCGCTAGTTATAAATTGCCCGTGTCCATAATTCTCAAACGTGTTTTGCCTCGTAATTCTTACACGTTCACCATCTACGCTCCATTCGTACAAATATCGGTCAAGTGTGAGGGGTGGATGGGGCTTGGCTGAGGTGAACGAGACTCGTTTATCCGAGTTAGGAGCGGACAATGCTAATTTTTTAGAGGAAGGGGCAGATGTAGTTTACTTTGTTTTGCAATAGAGGTGGATGTGGCTTATTGTTACGAGGTGTGGGGGATCTTGGAAAATTCTCTGCGACGAGAGGTGTATGGAGTTTCGACATGTCATTGTACAGGATAAAGTATTGCAGAAAAAGCAATGTGTGTTACATTTTAGCAGTGTGACTGAAACACACATCCAGGTCATGCGGGGACACTGTGAGAAAAGTGAAGTATTTAGCACGGGGGCGACAGACGAGGTACTCACCATGTTGAAATTTGAATGTGGCGTGCTCCACATATTTGTTTTTGGCTCGCATGCCCAGTCCAATTTAACTTTGGCATCGCGTATCCAGCTTCTAGCAACATAAAGACAACATACTGAGTTCGGTGTTGTAGGAACGGAATACCGTAAGCTAAAGATATTTTGGGGTACCCATGCTATAATGGGCCGGGACCTCCAGCTCCTGCTCTGAAGTCATTGTCGAAGTTCGTAGAATGGCGTTCTCAGGGGTTTTCCCCCTCACAAAACTGCGTCAGGGGTTTTCCCCCTCACAAAACTGAGGAGCCATCATCACCAACGACCTAGAGCAGGGAGACTCGAATATTTTGTCTCCGGAGCCCCATTTCTGGTTTTACCTAACCCCCTCATTCAGCATCCAAAACGAGGGGGTATTACCTCAAACTCATGAGGTTGCACGAGTTTTCTTGTTTAGAAACTTGCATTCCATCCTGAACGAACTCGAGTTTCTGTTTTGATGCACCGTCGTAAAATCGTCGAGTGTGAGGCACGATCAGTGATTTCGTGCCGACTTTTCCCCTGCGCTCCTCGCTCCTTGCTCTCACCTCACTCCCCCTATCCCTCGTTGTTGCTTTGTTACTTGCAAGAGGCCGAGGGGGGGGGGTAAAGGGGCACGAGGCCATGAGGCCTCGTCCTTGAGGCCCTGGTGGCTCCTCAGCCGCCGATCAGGCTGAGGCCACGATCGGCAGCTGGCGGCTGGCCGTCTAGTGGCTGGCCGGTCGCTTAGCCAGTTGCCCGCCGTCCAGTCGGCCAGCATCGAGCTGGCCGGCGGCCAACGGAGTGTTGGACGCCGGCCAGCCGCCTCTGACGCGAGGGATGGTGTGCAACCATCCCTCGCTTGAGCGAGGAGGGAGGGCCGAACTGGCCCTCCCGCTACATTTCCCCCCACTTACCCAACTGCTCTTTGAATCCGATATAAACTGTTTTGAGGGTGGCCAAAATTCATCGAAAATGGTTTCTTATCAAAACTTATGTCTTACTAAAACAATTGTGCTATGCAATAGTTGAAATCAAGGTAGGTGGTCCATCTTATGCTTCTTGGGTTCACCTACGTCCTTTACAATGTCAGTCCATCCTTTTTTGTTGACAACCGAAGAAGAAATGGACACATGAAGAACTTTGACAATGTCAGATCGAAAGCGAGAAGTTACAGAACGGTACTTTTCAACAGTTGAAAAGGACAAATCAAACAACCTCACCGTCGTCCCCGTATGTGTCACTAGAAAAAAAGCAATTCCCCTGCATAAGGAGCGGCCGCACGCTGAAAGGCAGGGTCAAACACCCTAGGAAAGCTTGCCTTGGCCCATGGTTTTTCACCATCGGCACTGCATCACGCATGGGCATCCACGCCTGAAAAAACAACTCACATGCAGCCTCCTTCAGCTCCTTCATCCCAACATTCATGGACCTCCCCCGCTTGGTTATGATGTGTGCCCCACACTTCGAACAGTTCTTCCATTTTGTTATTAAAAGGATGCATCATTTCCACATCCGTTGGCTGTTCCTTGGCGGTGCATCCCGGAGGCACATAGACAGTGTGCATGTATGGAAAGTTGGCATGTAGCCATTCGAGAAATGCCCCACTACAGTGCGGACGCCATGCATCGAGAACTAGCTTCAGGTCAGCTTCCCCCTCGCGGACACCCAAAGCAGCACATGTGCGCTTGTAGTATGGCAGCGGGATATCTTCCCGCCGAAAATCAGTTGCATGGGTAGCAGCTCTCCCATCATTGACGACCTCACCAGAGTGTTCATCGCTCGTTTGTCGTCCATCCCCACGCTGGAGATGTCCTCCGAGCTGAGAGGGGCGTACGTGTGACCAGCCGATGGAAGAAGTTCGACGCCTGTATGGTCGGCGTTGAGCAGGAGGAAAGGTTTGACGTGGTAGAGGGTGATTTTGCAGGCACATTGGTGATGAAACATTAAAATCTTATCCTCCTTGTTGTGCGGAAGCTACTGTGCAGTAGTGGTGCCTGCACGCCACGCCCACCCAAGCTCACGCGTGACAAACTTGCGCACCCACTGCCTACCAGACGCACGCCCGCCGAGGCATTGCAGTTTGTCTGGTGCATGTCGCGTTATGTTAACACGGATTTCCTGGTGAATCACCTTGGAGTTGAGAGCCACACCTGATTCACGGGCCGCTTCCAGCTTCTTCTTGATTTCTTCTTTCACTGTCGGGTGCTTCCCCAGCCACGCTCGCTTGCCTGCTGAACCATTCTTTCTTTTTTTCCCTGTCACCGGCGCGGAGGGCATCACACTGATAGAGGCAACAATAGCCACCTCTTATTGCTTCTTTCATTTTTTTGTGCCTAACTCAAACCATGAGAGCATCGTGCTTGGAGAGAGACGGTCATAGACATGGTACCCATATAGGGTACGAAAGCTGCGACGAAGGTGCTTCATTATGGCGTACGCAACGTATTGGTTTTGAACGCACGGAAGATTGTCAAGAAGTGGCCGCTGCCGAACCACTCTGCATAGGCGCCATGCTTTTTCCCATCCGTCGATGACGATGATGAGCCGCTTGTGGTGTTCTGGTTCACAGAAAGTACGAGACATTTGGTGTCGGTAGAGTCGTCCGACGACTGAGACTTGCTTGTGCTCCCGTCAGGAGACGGGCCCTTGCCGATGACAACTGGACACAGGCGGATTGAACGACGTGGGCGCTGTCATGGGATGTCCTCCTCGGAGGATGATGGTGATGGTAGAGAGGGTGGAGCAAGCGCTTTACCCTTCTCAGCTGTAGTGAATCTGCATCCTGGAGGAGGAGAAGATGGAGCTCTGTCGTTGTTGCCACCAGGCGTAGGAGGGGAAGCTGCCACGTGTTGACTACTGAGTGCTTTGCTCGACCCCTAGACAACAATAGAGGAGCTAGCACCTCTTGACGAACCCACACGATCGCCGAATAGAATGCGGCCTTCGCGCATGCCACTGTCTACCTCAGTGAGGATGACCAATGGGATGCCATGAGGGATGATTAGAGGTGATGGCGCCACGCCACGAGGGATGAACGTGGAGTTGTACCCAATGAAGCCGGGCTGTTGTGCACTGGCGATGTTGGCAGTCAACACCACTGGATTTCTTGGGCAACCAACAGGATGTTTAGGAGAAGGAGGAGGGGGTGGGGGACCCTACCTAGTTGCATGGATGAGATGGCACACCCTCTCCTCGGTTGATACCTTGGCCAAGAAGCGATCCATCGTGGAAGTTTATTGTCTTCATCGGTGTAGGCATTGGATGAGATGGTGAAACATCGACTGACCAAGCCTAAAGCCACATGTGTTATAACATGGCCTCTCGACGACTAATCGTTGTGTGAATTGTTCATGGCGCAAAAAACATCCGCTACACATCTTGACAGAAGCAGACGTCGTTCAACGGCACTCCTGCTTGGTCTCGTTGAAATAGAAAATGACCCCAACGCATTGTCAAAATCGAAGTATGCCTGCCCTGTTTTATGTCAAGATTTAGGATACACGCAATTAATGAAAAAGTGATTTTTTCTTCGATAAAACTATGGCTCATGTCTGTCGTCGAAATCCAAGCGCAGTAGGTTGTTATGAACCGTCCCGGTTCATGAACAACAAGCTGGATTTTCAGTCAGTGAGTCATCAACATTGTGAAAGAAAATTGAATAACTTCAGTCACCATCTAAACATGAACACTTGCATGGCACTTGAACCTAAGCTGCAGCTTGTCGGTCAACACGGCTAGCGGCCTCCCCCCGTTAGGCTGGAGCGTCCGCACGGCATCAATGTTGGACGTCCCCAACCTCTTATGATTGCAGTCCATGAATACCGCCCTACGGGATTGTTGTTCACTTTTTACGCATTTAGGTGTTATCCCCCGACACGTGTCGATCCGTGCGAGCTGCCAGCTCGCTCCAATACTCGTTGGCCGCCCATGTGGGCAACCAAGATTCGAGCTCCCATCAGTTAAGTCCAGGTCCACACCTGGTCCATCAAACGAGGCATTCTACAACAACCCCTGACCGGAGAGTACGCTCTTGGTGCTGGAGTAGGCAAAGAACCTCGTATTGGCCATCGATAGCAAGAACTGTCGGTGGTGGCTAAACGGTTATCGTTGTCATGTATGGAGCCAACAGGCTCACATGAAACACGTCATGTATCTTCATACTCAACGGAAGCAGCAATCGGTATGCCACTGGCCCGATGCGTGCAATGATGGGAAATGGTCCAATCCACTTCGGAAGAAGTTTTAACGTCCCTAGCGACTTCAGCCAAATGTTCTTAGTGCTAAGAAACACTATGTCACCAATGTCAAACGATACCTCACGACGATTTTTGTCGGCATATGCCTTTTGTCGTTGCCGAGCAGCTTGAAGGTGACGCTTTGCCGCTTGTAACAAGGAGTCAATGCGCTCGGCAAAGGCTTGAGCAGACGGAACCTGTCCTTCTATACACCCACTCTTCACCAATGAAGAGGGCACCTCTGGATGCCGACAAGTGTTCAACACAAACCGTGTGAACTGTGTAGACTAGTTCACCGAGTTATTCATCGCAAACTCTGCCGGTGCTAGGAATTTGTCCCAGTCATTCATGGCAGGGTCCACGTACATACGGGGCATTTGTTCCAGAGTGTGGTTCATGTGATCTGTTTTTCCGTTGGTTTGAGGGTGAAACGGTGTCGAAGTCTTCGTGCATCTTTTGCCAAAACTTACTAGTAAGTTTTCGATCTCGATCCGAGATAATGTGCAACGGCAAGCCGTGGTACTTTTCGACACCATAAGGAAAGAGACAAGCCGTCTCCTCTGCGTTCACATCACTGGTTGTAGGAATGAGGTGTGTCATCTTCATGAGGAGGTCCACGACCACTAGTATTGCATTGTGACCACAGTCTGTGTCCGGAAGACATGTAATGAAGTCCATGCTGACACACTCCCTTGGAGTCCCAGGAATGGGAAGCTATTGGAGGAGTCCAACAGGCTTCTTGTTACTAGCCTTATTCTAAAGACATGGGTCGCATGTCATGCAGTGCTTACGGGCATCGACACTCCTGGCCACCAATAGTGGCCCGAGGTCCCACATGACCTGTGACCAGTGGGTCGTGGAACTTGGAGATAATCTTTGCTTGAAGGTCTCCCGAGTTTGGCACAACCTGTTCTCCGTGCCAAAAGATTCTTGCGGCCTCCACCAATCCGTACATGTCCAGATTTTGAGAGTCTTGAAACCAAGAATCCTCATAGTATCCAATCCGAATCCTGTTTACAAAACCGTTATAATGGATAACATCTCGTGGTGGTTGCTGCAAAGGTACAGGGGGATCTGGTATTTGTACTGTTGCTGTTGCAATGGCCATGAAACACCCACCAATGTCGGTGGTTGCTTTAATTTTCACAGGTTGTCGGCTTAATGGATCAGCCACATTGATGCGTCCTGGCCTATATTTCCATGTGAACGAGAATCGGCTCACGTATTTGCTCCAATGCGCTTGTCGTCTTGACAGGTTTGGTTGTGTTTGGAAAAACACCAATGGGTTATGGCCGGTCATGTCATCACACCTCCTTTAGTACCCTCGAGGTAGTTATGCTACATCTTGAAAGTGTACTCTACCGCAAGGAGCTCTTCATCCCCAGTCGTGTACCGCATTTTTCTGGGGATGAGCTTCCGGCTCTCATGCGCAATTGGGTGACCATTCTGCATGAGGATAGCTCCAATTCCTATCGATGCATCACATCAAACCTCCCATGGGTGTGAAAGAGCTGGAGGAGCTAGGACGGGCGTTGTGGGGAGAAAAGCGTTATCGCAATCAGATGTCCATTCCCAGTGCATGTCTTTTCGTGTGAGCCTGGTTAGCGGTGCTGCCAGGGTCGAATACCCTTGCATAAACCGTCGAAAGTAGCTTACAAGGCCGAGAAAAGACCAAATGTGCCCAACATTTTCTGGGCGTGGCCAGTCTGCAACGGCTTGGACGTTGTATGGGTCGAAACGAATGTCGTCTTTGCCAACGATGTGTCCAAGACATTCGAGCTCATCTTGTGCAAACTTGCTCTTACTCACTTTTGCATAAAACTTCTGTTCCCAAGGGATTGCGAGGACTTTACGCAGATGTTCTATGTGCTCCTCCATTGATTTGGAGAAAAGCAGGATGTCATCTAGGTCAACCAAGACAAACTGAGCGAGTTGCTTGGCGAACGTTCAGTTCATTTCTCTCCGGAAGGTTATCGGGACATTTGTAAGTCCAAAGCATAACACTCAAAACTGAGATTGTCCCATGTGCATTAGAAACACGGTTTTGGACACATCATTATCTCTGATGCAGATTTGATGGTACCCTCAAGACAAATCCAAGGACAAAAATGCTTTTGCCCCTTAGAGTTGGTCAAAAAGGTCCTCAATCCACGGTTAAGGGAATTGATTTTCCCAGACAGCTTGTTTAGCGTTCGGTAATCCATGCACATGCGTAAACCATCGTCTTTTTCGTTCACGAAAAGGATCGACGCACCGTACGGCAAGGTACTTGGCTCGATCCATCCTTTTGCAATGTACTCTTTGATTTGGCGTTTGACCTCTGGCCTTTCTGTTGGACTAAGGCAATACATGGGTCTGAACGGACGGGTCGCCTCCGGTTGCAAGAGAATGTTGTGGCCCATATGTCTTTTTGGTGGAAGCCGAGCCGGTGGGTCTTGGAATACATCCGAGAACTTCGGTAATAGGGATTTGATCTCTTGTGGCGTGTCTTCCTCCACGTCATTCTACACTTTTTGCAGCTGAGCCAAGAAGTATTGAAAACCTCGTCAAATACGTCTCTTGACCTACATCGGAGACAAGTTGGCATGGACTTTGAGACGGATCGGCGACAAATCCGTACTCGGAATCAACTTAAAGGGTTGCTGTCCTTTTCAGAGGATCCAACGCTTTGATTCAAAGCACATTAGAGCCTTGTTTTCACGAAGTCAGGGATCGCCTAGCACCATGTCAAACGGATCAAGAAGGTTGAGAACCTTGAACGTGGCACTGTGCGTGTCCCATTGAATACAAAATTTTGCTGTACAAGTACCGATCACCGGTACCGTATGGTTTTCACCAAGGACAACTACGCCACTCGATGGCCCGTACTTCAGGTTGACTTGTTGGGTAAAGCCAAGGCTAACAGAGGAGTCATCTCCTCTAGTGTCAACAAGTATGTTCACGGGAGCACCAGCTAAGTGTCCTTTGAGCTGCAGCATCATGTTGCCTCCACTTTTCCGAGTGAACAGGCTGGACGATGACAAGCCGGGTTTGTGATAAACACGGAATCTAGACGGTGGACGCCGCAGCTCCCATGATTCACCTACTATTGTCCACATCTTGTGGGAACGTGTGAATTCTGCTAACACCATCGTGTCTTTAAATTTCACTAGGTCGAAATCGTCGACTAAAGGTACCGCGAACGTGATTGAACACATCGCTTTGAGGGCGTTTGCTTCAATCACTGTGTTGCACAATTCTTGCACAATGGTCGGTATCACCACCACTCAGCAGGTTCGGTCATGCAACTCATCCGGTGATGCAAGTTTTAGTGAGAAATGTCGACCAGCAAGTGCAGAACGAGGTTCAATGAGAGGGGAGAAAATAACAGAGAAATTTGAACTCATAAAAAACTCAAATTGTTTAACATCATCGTTTTGAAACATTAACCCACACTCATGATCAAGGCTTACCCCTGAGTGGTCCCCACTAACGTCAATCAGGGGTGGAGAAAGCCCACCCCACGGCCTTGTCCGCTACCAAGACGGGACCCATTTCTGCGTCCGCGTCCCTATCCACGGCCCTGTCTGGGGCCACCTGCTACAGCCTCCCCATGAGGTGCTGTGGTTGCGGCTAATGTCGTGGCCTCTTGTCCACCGCCAGCAACCTCTGGGCACTGACCCCTGAAGTGTTCGGGCTGCATGCAGTTGTGGCACAATCCTTCCCAGAAGGTTTCGATACAACGCTTGCGCACCTCTTGCAGCATGTCATTGTCGTGGCCACGCTTGTGTTTGGGGGCTTGTTCCCATCAGTCTTCTTGGCTGAGGGGTTTGCCGCTGCTTGCCCTGGACCACGCCCCGCTGCCCGGCTGTCTCTCAAGCCCCTGTAGCCTCCATGCGTGTATTGCGATCTTGCTGTGCATGCGCGCTCGACCGTGCATCTGAGTAGTGCTCCGGGTTCGCCGACTACACTTCGCGCACGTAGTAACGCAACGCCCTCCAGCTTGTCCAAGCTTGGCCCATTACAGTCGTGTTGCTCTTTTCCTTCAGCTTCTCGCTAGCAAGACCATCGAGCAAGTACTCCAGCAACAAGCACTCTGGGTACTTGGAGGTCTGGGTACCATTGCTCTCAATGAAGCTTTCGGCTTCCTCCACGAGCGCGGTAAACTTGCTCAAGTAGGCCTCAAGCGAGTTACCCTGCTACCTGAAGTCCTTGGTCTTGTGGAAGGTGCGCTGTGCTTCCACGCGCTGGGTACATTTTTTACGCATGATTGCACAGAAGGTTTCCCATGGCATAGGCTGCCACTGAAGGTGAGGCCTTTGCGCACTCCACTCCTTGACCACGTACTTGAAGAGCTTGTCTTCAAGTCGCGTTGTGGCGAGGTTGACACACTAACTGAGTGGAGCCTTGTGGACGCGTAGGACGTGCTCCATGTGGTTCAGCCAATCGTTGTGCTCTTCGTCGGGGTCCCCCTACGGGAGATCCTCCTCCATCGCATCGTCCATCACGTGGAGGTCACCCACGTGTGCGTCGTTGTTCTCATTGAGCACTTTTGCGGCCTCCCCACGCTTCTTGGTGTTACCGAGGTTGGCATCGGTTACCTTCGGCGGCATGGTTGCCTTTGGTTTGGCAACCTTCTCGCGGTGGCTCCCAAGACTTGGAGTCTGCCGAGGGCGTGTGGTGAGGCCGTCAACACCTTGCCCTTGTTGGTCTTTGACGGTCCGGCACTTACCATCTCGTCGTCCATGCAACTAGCACGTGAAAGTTGTTGTGGGGATCACCCCACAACTTTGAGGAGGGATCGCCTCCCACAAACTCCTTGCTCTCACGATCAGTGAGGCAATTATGAATTCAGTTTCTAGTTTCCTAGACCGCTACATCAGTACAAGGGCGTGGTTTTTTAAAACTAGTCTTCCTAAGCCGTGACTCACGGCGATTGACTAGGACTAGTATCCAGGAAAACAGAAGATTAGCATACAAGGGAATGACAAAAACAAACGTGAGTGCCGCTCACAAAACAAGGACAAAGAATGGGCATAGGAGATCTAGCAAGTCCTCGCAAGTCCTTCACTCCCTCTTCTAATGAATTTTCCTCCCTTTGTCTTCTTGTCTTCCCTGGTTTTCTCTTCACGCTCCTTGACCCCTCTCGCGTTCGTGGAGGGCGTCTTCGTGAGCCTTAAAAAATCTTCAAGGTGTCACCCTCCTTTTTGGGGTGCTCTCAAGTCGTGAGAGTCACTGGTCTTGGGAGAGGGAGTTCTCCCAATTTATTGGACGAGGGAGGGGGAGGGAGTTTTGTACAAGGGGAGGATTTTGTGGTTTTTGAGGATGGGAAATCTCCATCCCACCCCACAAAAATCCTCCTAGCCCCCTGGAAGTGAGGAGAGGCTGGAAGGGAGTGCCTCGACCAAGTAGGGATATTTCCAGCTCTCCAACGCCATTTATAGTACTTCAATCCGTGAAGCATGGATGGCATAGTCCCTTCTGGTTTTTCGTATTGCTGCTTGTAGCTACTGGCGGCATTTTATGTACAACGTAGCCGTCGTTTTCGTCGACCCTTCGTCGCGGGGGTTGTCTGGCTCTAAGAACAACTGTAATAGAGTGGAACCTCCAGCTCATGCCCTGAAGTCATCGTCGGAGTTTGCAGCATGGCGTTCTCAGTCTGCGTCAGGGGTTTCCCCCCCTCGTAGAACTGAGGAGCAATCGTCATCAACGACCCAGAGCAGGGAGACTCAAATGTTTCGAGTATCCGGAGGCCCATTTCCGTTTTTGTCTAACCCCCTCATTCTGGGTCCGAAACGAAGGCGTATTATCTCGAACTCGTGAGTTTGCATGAATTTTCCAGTTAAGATACTCGCTGTTTTTCCTAATTGAACTCGAGTTTCTTGTTTGACGCGTCGGCGCGAAATCGTCGCGTGCAAGGCACGATTGGCGATTTCACGCCAACTTTTCTCGTGCGCTCCTCGCTCCTCGCTGTCACCTTGCTCCCCCTATCCCTCTTCCTTGCTTGCTCGCTTGCAAGGAGGGCGAGGGGGGGGGCAAGGGCACGAGGCTATGAGGCCTCACCCTCAAGGCCCTCGTGGCCCCTCAGCCGCCGATTGGGCTGAGGCCACGATCGGCGGCTAGCGGCTGGCCGGCTGGTGGCTGGTTGGTCGCTTTGCCGGCCGCCGACCGTCCAGCCGGCCGGCGGCGAGCTCGTTGGCAGCCAGGACTGTTGTTGTGTGTGTTGTACACAGCTTACGGTGACCCCTCGGCTCATGTCCATTCACGTGCAGATCCCTGAGATTGGCGACGGTGGCAGAAGGTTGGCGGCCGGCGGCGATGGGCACCCAGAAGACTTCCGTATTGTTTGGATTCCCGCTGTGTCATAGCAGATAGGCGTGCAGCCTATCAAGACATGTATCTCGTCGATGCGGTCGTTCTGGTTCAAACGGCTCGTTGTTCCGACGTGTCTGCAGGGAGTTATGGCCATAACTGTGTTTTTGCCATGCTAGAAAATAGCACCCTTGTGCGCCGCGTGTGTGTGTACTAGGTCTGTGACGCTATTTAGGTTGCCCATACCTCAGTTGTCATCTCTCTCTGCACAGTTTCACATTTGCAGATTCTGACACTTGTACTTGTGTCCCTAGCCTACTCCTTGCTGTTCTCACCTCTAGTTGTGTGTGCTCGTGAGTTAGCTGGTCGGCTTGTACTGCCACGCCAGCGGCAGCAAAGTTAGGAAGCTGTCTCTCATGGTATCAGAGTAGCAAGCCAGTGCTCGCATAGCTGCGTAGCAAAGACGCAGCGATCGCAGTGGCAGTGAGCGACCGCAGCCGTTGCCTTGAGTAGCAGCAGCAGCGCCCCCTGTCTCGGCGAGTGGTCCTAGGAGGACCCACCACCTTTCCCACTCTATTTTCATATATCCGCGATAGTTCTGCGGCTATTCCGTGGAAACTCCACGGTGTTCCACAGCGACAAGGCCTCCGCATCAGTCGCGGCAGCTCCGCGACCGCAACGGAACCCGCCGACGGTGTTGCGGATCTACCACCACTGCACGCCGTATTCCAAAGCTGTCACTCCGCGGTGACGGTACCGCGGCAGCTCCGCGGTGTTCCACTGATCCGCGGCATTCCACCGTAGCCACTCCGTGGCAGTCCTGGAATAACCACGGCGATGCCCCACTGTGCTGGGACAGCCGCGAGTCCGAGCCTGTTCCGCGGCGATTCACCGGTCGCTAGTCGCGGCAGCCGTGCTGTGGTCGCGAAACACACTTACGGGGTGCCCCGACAGCTCGAGGCACTCTGCCACGTTCCATACTTGTACGACCACGGTGGCTATTTGCATCACCACACTGTGCTCCGCGTCAATGCAACCGCACTCAGCCCGAGATAATCCGCGATAACTCGTGGTGAACTTCCGCGGTGAGGCGTACCGCGAGGGGTCCCACGGAGACATTACGCGGGGGAGTTCCGCGGAGGCGTTTCGCGTTAGTAACTCAACTAAAGAAAGAGAAGGGGAAACAGAAGGAGGGAGCAACCAGTTGCCATGCTGAAGCAAACCCCCGCCAGCGCCACCAATGACGCAGCTGCCGAGGACAGCTCCAGTAGCGGCCACCGAGCCCGACGACATTGGCAAGCCAAGTGCGCGCGTTGGCTGACCTGTAGGCAGAGAGTCGCAATGCTATGACGAAGCAGGTCGCTGAGCTGCACGATCTGATCAGAATCCTTCTGCCTCAGCAGCAGCAGGCCCAGCAGCAGCAGGAACACTCGTCAGCAGACCCAAGCGAGGATCACCTCGCTCCCGATAGCAATGCAGATGAGGTTGCAGAGACCCTCTCCGACTCTGGCGAGGAGGGTGAGGAGAAGCTACTGGGAGCACACCTCATCCGCCTGGAGGCACACCGTAGAGCGTGCGAGGCTAGTGCCATCCTCTAGGGCATGAGCTCCAGCGCCAATGCCGGCCTGAGCTCGTCTCGCAGCCCTCTGAGCTTTGAGGAGCTGGCTCTGCGTGCCCGGCTGGACAAGGGGGTTTCCACCTCTATGCCCGGTCCCGCGATGGCTTCATCCGTCGCTCTACAGATGGTCAAGCCACCCAAGTGGTTTGAGTCAGACCCTCCCGTCTTCCGGACTGGGAAAGACTACAAATCTTGGGAGCCGTGCTTTCGTATGTGGACCATGAGCGAGGCGCTCGCAGAACGCGACAAGACGATCGCCGAGCTGCACAAGCATTTTGCCATGCACTCATCTTAGGGAGGTGCGAGTGAGTTGACTGAGTCAAGGGGTCCTACTGCATGTGGACTGTCTGTGTCGTTGCGTGATGATGCCTGTGGTGGTCCCCACGCCCAGCCGTGTGCACATGACGGACCCGATGATGTGTCTTGGCTGTACGATTCTCATGTGCGCTCCGCTGGTCGCCTTGTTGTGTCCGCCGCTGAGCGTCCTGCCGCCGCGCCTTGTTCCGTCGCCAAGTGCCACGTTGCCCCTTGTACGCGTGTCAGTGACGCCACTTGGGTCGTTGACTCTGGCGCCACCCACCACATGACGTGTTGCCGTGATGCCTTCGTCGTTCTGCATCCTGTTGACACTGTTCGCTCTGTTCGCACTATAGCTGGCCATGAGGTCCCTGTCCAGAGTGTCGGGGTTGTGCAGTTCACCGGACCCGCTGGTCTTGTAAACATCTCCGACGTCCTCTTTGTCCCTGATCTGGAACTCAGTTTGCTGTCTATCCGTGCATGCACCAAGATGGGCCTGGGTGTCACGCACACCGCTCCCAATGCTCGCATCTTTGCGCGTGACACCGAGGAGACCGTCCTCAATGGGAAGGTTGTCGATGATCTTCATCACATCTCTGGGTCCTATGCGAGTGCACACCCTTTGCCTCCGTCTCCTTGTGTTCTCGTTGCTGGTGCTCTGTCCCCCGAGCATCACCGTCTCCTACATTGACGCCATTGTCATGTGCACCTAGGGGCAGTTGACAGACTGATCCACACTCAGCCTGCTCTCAGTCTTGATGCGGCGTCCTTTGAGGAGCTGCCCGCGACTGACTGTCTAGCTTGTACTGAAGGCAAAATACACCGGTCCACCTATACTGCGTCTGTCTGCAGGGCCCGTCGGCCCTTCGAGCTTGTCCACTCCAACCTCTTGGGTCCGCTCCCTATCGAGTTTCAGGAGGACCATGATCACTACGTCCTAACATTGACTGATGACTTCACGCACATGCGCTGGGTCTACAGTCTGCGACAGAAGAGTGATGCCGCCGTTGCCGTCCGCATTTGGCTGGTCATGGCCAAGTGCCAGTCTCCCCACCGCCTTCAAACCTTTCGCTCGGACCGCGGTAGCGAGTACCTCGGTGACATGACCCGCTCCTTCACCGAGCTTGGCGTCTTCCACAACCTCTCTGCCTCCGCCACCCAACAGCAAAACGGTGTCTCCGAGCACTGGAACCGCACCATGGAGGACGGAGTCCGTGCCATGCGCGCGGACAGCGCCATGCCTGAGGCCTTTTCCTTCGAGGGCATGGCGTACATGACTTGGGTGTGGAACCGAATTCCCCATGGCCCCCTCCCAGGTCATCGCACGCCCTACAAGCTGTGGTACGGGCGACGCGCGGACCTGCACCTGGCCCATGTCTGAGGTGCCCTTGCCTACGTATGGTTCTGTTGGCCTGAGGGTGAGTGTGCACCCTGGAGGGTCCCTAGCAGTGGCTGGTTCACACCACCAACTGTTTTTTGGAGAGACTTAAACTATGGAGGCAACTGGTTCCAAGGATGGCAAAATCTGGTCAGAGATTGAGGCAATAGTTTTGGCCTCAATTGGATGGGAATTAACACTTTATCAAGGCTCACAAGCAGTGGCATTTTATAGCCACTGATCTAAGCTTTCCAGAACACCAAAGCATGCCAGATTTGGAGCTTCCTAGCAGATTCTATGGCTTCTACAGTGCTCCTTGGTAGGCTGTCCTTTTCCCACCTAGGAAGGCATCCCTTCCCTCCTCTAGAAGCTTCTGCCCCTTCCTAGATTCCTCAGCTTGCTTCTAGTAGGAGGGAAGGTGTCCAGAAGACCAAGACACCTCTAGATGCCTTGTAGGACAAGTCACCCCTTCTAGAAGGTGTGCCACCTTCCTGGACCCTCACCTGGCCTTCTAGAATCTTAAAGAGGAACTCTAGAGGTTGAGCTAGCTTCCTGGCATCTGTTTTCCACCTCCCTTGAGGCAGGGCATAATTTCATGTTGTGGGAATTGAACCCGGGCCCCTGCCTCTATAGGTGAACACCATTAACCACTAAGCCACTAAGGCTTGTCTTTCTGGTGTTCCTTTTTGGAGTCACTCCTGCCATGGTGAGCAGCATCATTCCTACAATCTCCCCCTTGCGCATCACCCATGGCAGTCCTCCATACTCAACCTATAACTGAGGAGACTTTCTCCTCATGGGAGGCGAGCTTACATTTTATTGCTCCCTCCCACTCAGCCCCATCCTTCTTGTGCAGTGCCTCCTTGAGGCTCCTCTTGCGCGAACCCAGTCCAAATGCCCTTGTCGGCATCGTATCTTTTTGTCCTTCTTTGCACACGGCTGCTCGTGCGGGGCTCTTGAGGCGGTTGTTCTTGTTGCTGTCCCCTTTCGGCGCCATCCTCTCCAAGTGCTTGCTCCCCCTCTCTTGGAGACCTTGGAGACATCGGTCGACTCCCCGCCTCCACGTCCATCTCCGGTGCTTCGGATTCCTCATC
>SZWC01000474.1:49722-82837 GCA_023375785.1 Penium margaritaceum
TGGAGGCAACTGGTTCCAAGGATGGCAAAATCTGGTCAGAGATTGAGGCAATAGTTTTGGCCTCAATTGGATGGGAATTAACACTTTATCAAGGCTCACAAGCAGTGGCATTTTATAGCCACTGATCTAAGCTTTCCAGAACACCAAAGCATGCCAGATTTGGAGCTTCCTAGCAGATTCTATGGCTTCTACAGTGCTCCTTGGTAGGCTGTCCTTTTCCCACCTAGGAAGGCATCCCTTCCCTCCTCTAGAAGCTTCTGCCCCTTCCTAGATTCCTCAACTTGCTTCTAGTAGGAGGGAAGGTCTTGAAGACCAAGACACCTCTAAATGCCTTGTAGGACAAGTCACCCCTTCTAGAAGGTGTGCCACCTTCCAGGACCCTCACCTGGCCTTCTAGAATCTTAAAGAGGAACTCTAGAGGTTGAGCTAGCTTCCTGGCATCTGTTTTCCACCTCCCTTGAGGCAGGGCATAATTTCATGTTGTGGGAATTGAACCCGGGCCCCTGCCTCTATAAGTGAACACCATTAACCACTAAGCCACTAAGGCTTGTCTTTTTGGTGTTCCTTTTTGGAGTCACTCCTGCCATGGTGAGGAGCATCATTCCAACAGGTTCATCCTGGAACAACTGGGAAGCAAGCTCTCTCCGCGGGGCCGCATCTGCGCCTTCGTTGGCGTTGCCCCACGGTTGAAGGCCTGGCGATTCTGGGACCATGAGCGATGCCGCATCGTGGAGTCCCGTGACGCTCTCTTCTTCGAGCATCTCGCCTTCCACGACCTTGCTTGCATCCACGCTCTGCGTGCTGCTCATGCTCCTGGGTGTTCCGGACCTCGAAGTGTGGGGCAGGCTCCTCGCACGGTTGGCACGGTGCCACTGTCCAGTGCAGTCACTTCGTCACCGGCACCCTCGGGGCTCTCCCTAGCGGTTGTGCTCACTGGCGCCCCCAGTCTCGCCTCGTCTATGGCTCGCTCCTCTGCCCCCGACTCTCCGCTCTCACCCGTGTGTGAGTCTGCGTCCAAGTCTACCTCCGCGTTTGAGGCTCTGCCTGAGCCTGTGCCTGCTTCCGTGTCTGAGGCTCAGTCTGACCCTGCGTCCGCATCCGTGTCTAGCTCTGAGCCGTCCTTGCCTCCGGCTGCGGATGCACCTGCGTCTGCCATGGGCCCGCCGCCGGCTGTTGAGGCCACGCCAGCCTCGAGTGGCGCGCCTGCCGTGTAGTCCACACCGGCATGTGAGTCACCGACGTCCACTGCTCCTGTCCCGTCGGACCCCTACACACGGGCACCCGGCGGACGTCCCCGCCCTCGCCCCACGCGTAGCGTCGTCAGCAGTGACCCGGGCACGAAAGCCCTCGGCCTGAGTGCTCACGGCCTTGCTGAAGTTCACCTAGGCTGTGCCACTATTATTGCACTACTTGCTCATGAGCGCGGTCTTGCTCGTGACGCCGCTGAGTCCATGGTGACGGTCAACCCTCCCTCTACGGCATATGCCCTGGCTACACAAAGGGCATTAGTGCTATCCCCTGATCCCACCAGTCTACCTAAGGCCTTGTCAGCCCCCGACGATGAGTAGTGGCGCATTGCCTGCTAGGCTGAGCTTGATGCCATCCACGAGCACGGCGTCTTTGAGCTGGTGGAGTTGCCAAAGAACCGCAAGGCCATCAAGGCCATGTGGGTTCTATGCAAGAAGCTCAAGCCAGACAGCACTGTGGAGCGCTACAAAGCGCGCCTAATAGCAAAGGGCTTTTCTCAGGTCCTTGGCGTGGATGACACTGAGACCTTTGCCCCTGTTGGGCGGATAACGATCACGCTCATGCTGCTGAGCCAAGTGGCACAGCACGACTGGGAACTCCAACAGATGGATGTCAACAACGCTTTCCTGAATGGGGATCTTGAGGAGGAGATCTACATGGTTCAGCCACCCGGCTTTGAGGACGGTACCGATCGCGTGTACCGGCTTCGGAAGGCCTTGTACGGCTTGAAACAGTCAACTCGCTGCTGGAACCAGGAGATCACAAGCACGCTGAGACACGCCGGGTACATTTAGAGTGATGCTGACCCATCCTTGTTCATCTCACAGTCCCTAGCACCACTCGCTTCCATGCTCGTCTACATGGATGATCTCCTGATCGCCTCACCCAACCTGGGAGTAGTGAACGCTGCCAAGGCCGTTCTCTCCTCGGCCTACAAGATGAAATATCTTGGTGAGGCCTCTGTCTTTTTGGGGATGGAGATCGTGCGCGACCGTGTCCGCCGCACACTCCGTGTCCATCATTGACGCTACGTAGACTGTAGGGGAGCGCTTTGCTGACCTCCTCGCTGCCGTCTGCATGGCCTCCACACCCATGACCCTTGAGGGGCAGGCCGCCTTGAAGGTGGATGACCCAGCACGTGACTTGCTTGCACAGGGGACTTGCTCCACATGAGGAGTGCATGCCTGGTCCGTCCACTACTTGCCAATTCTGGAGACTAGTGGCCAAGGGGCATTCATATAACAACAATCTCTCCCTTGCACCTCTGGCCACTTGTCTTGTCTTCAGTCTTTGTCACTTACGCTCTTCATGCCGATACCCTGTCTTCCTGCAAGGTGGAGTTCTCGGTGAAGGGGTTTTGTCAGCATGTTTGCCAGGTTGAGCTTGGACGTAACGTGCTCCAGCTCTAGCACTCCCTTAGCGACCAGGTCGCGACTGAAGTGGTACCGAACTTTGATGTGTTTTGTCCTCCGCGTCAAGGTGTCGTTTTTGGACATGTCGATGGCAGACTTGTTGTCCACCTTGACCATCGTTGCGGCCGATTGAGGTGCTCGTATCTCTTGGAGCAAGCTGCGCAGCCACATTGTCTCCTTGCACGCTTCCGCTAGAGCGATGTACTCTGCTTCGGCAGTGGAGAGGGAGACGCAGTCCTGCTCGCAGCTTGCCCATGATACGGCTCCTCCGTTCATCACGCACATGTAGCCAGACGTGGACTTGCGGTCGTCGACATTCCCGGCCCAATCTGCATCGGTATACACCATGAGCCGCAAGGATTCCGACTGTGGCACCCCACCGTACTGGATGCCCAAGTACCGCGTGCCCTTCAGGTAGCGAAAGATGCGCTTCACTGCTTGCCAGTGTTGTGGCCGAGGGTTGGCCACATACCTGCTCACCTGCCCCACTGCGTGGCAGATCTCGGGGCGAGTCGCGACCATCGCGTACATTAGACTGTCCACGACAGACTGATATGGCACGCCTGCCATGTCGACCTGCTCTGCTTTGTTGGTAGGAGCGGCACCTGAGGTGAGGATGCAATGTGCTGCCATGGGGGTGCTGACGGGTTTGCAGTCCTCCATGTCGTACCGCTTGATGATGTGATCAATGTACTTGGTCTGGTTGAGCCTGATGGTGCCGGCTGAGCGATCCCGCGTGACACTGATGCCTAGGTAGTACTCAAGAGGTCCCAGGTCTTTCATCTAGAACCGGATGCTCAGCTGCATCTTGATGTTCTTCAGCAGCTTTGTCGATGATGCGCAGATGATGAGGTCATCGACGTAAATGGCCACCAAGACGAGGCCATCCTCATCCTCTCGTACGTACATACTAAGGTCGTTCTTGCAGTGACCGTACCCGGACCCCTATATGAAGGCGTCCATCTCCTTGTACCAAAACCTCGGGACCTGTTTCAGCCCATACAATGACTTGTCGAGCTTGCAAACTTTTCCGGGTGATGCATCCACCCCCTCAGTTACCTCCATCAGGACTTCTTTATCAAGCTTTCCATAGAGAAATGCAGTCTTGACATCCATCTGGTGAACCTCTAAGCTCTTGGCTGCTGCTGTTGCGAGGAGAGACCGGATCTTTGCAAAGGTGACGACGGGCGCGTGCGTCTCATCGTACTCGCTCCCCGGCCGCTGCGCAAAACCCTTGGCCACAAGCCGCGCCTTGTGGCGGTCGATGGTCCCATCCTGTTCAGCTTCTTGACCATGACCCACTTGCACCCTACAACATGAGCGCTAGCGGGCCGGTCCACCAGCTTCCATGTCCTGTTCTCCTTGTGCGAGGCCAACTCGCTTTCGATGGCGGCCTTCCACTTGGCCAAATCCGGTAGAGCAAGTGCTTCTGCCACTGTGGACGGCTCTCCCTGAGCCACGAAGGCATAACTCAGACCAGTCCACTCACCAGTTGTAGCATCATACTGTCGTGGTGGGATAGATAAGCGAAAGCTGCGTCTTACTNCCGCGCCTTGTGGCGGTCGATGGTCCCATCCTGCTTCAGCTTCTTGACCATGACCCACTTGCACCCTACAACGTGAGCGCCAGCGGGCCGGTCCACCAGCTTCCATGTCCTGTTCTCCTTGTGCGAGGCCAACTCGCTTTCGATGGCGGCCTTCCACTTGGCCCCATCCGGTAGAGCAAGTGCTTCTGCCACTGTGGACGGCTCTCCCTGAGCCACGAAGGCATAACTCAGACCAGTCCACTCACCAGTTGTAGCATCATACTGTCGTGGTGGGATAGATAAGCGCGAGCTGCGTCTTACTGCCTGATGCTACAACGGCTACTGCTGTTGCTCCTGCTGCTGCTACTCTTGCTGCTCTGGTTCTCTTACCACAGACTCTCCCTTAGTGGAAGAGTCCTCATCATCAAAGGAGGAGGAATCTGAATCAACATCAGAGTCCTCTGTTGCGGCTCTCCCTGAAGCTACCACTCCTCTTGCCTCTGTTGCCTTAATGCTGCTCCACCCCTGTGGTGCCTCATCGCCTGTCTCCAATAAAACCAGCCATTCACCCGGTTTGGACACTGGCTCGTCCTTGAACTGCTGCTCTGCTCCTACGGCAGCCTCGTTGAAGTCCACGTCTTTACTACAAATCACTTTGTTGCCTTGTAGGTCCCAGAGCCTGTAATAGCGTTGGGCACTGTCGTACCCCAAGAGCAGACATTTATTGGCTTGCGGATCCAGCTTACTGGCACCCTCCCTCGTCAGCTTCTTGGCATAGGCCAGGCAGCCAAACACTCGTAGATGTGAGACATCTGGTTTCTTGCCTGACCATGCCTCTTGTGGGGTCATTGGCGGCAGCTTCTTTTTCCCCTTTCCTCGAAGGGTTGATGCAGGTGTGAGGTTGATGATGTAGGTCGCTGTCCTAGTAGCCTCGGCCCAGAACCGTCCTGGCAACTTTGCTTCATACAACATTGTTCTTACCATCCCGAGGATGGTTTGGTTGATCCGTTCAGCGACACCGTTGCTCTCGGGCGACTCAGGTACTGTACTTTCCTGCCGTATCCCCTGCTCCGCAAGCCAGCCCTCACAGGCCTTGTATTCCCCACCGTTATCACAACGAAGGGCCTTGACCTTCTTGCCGATCTGCCGCTCAACCATTGCGACAAAGTGCTGCGGATGCTCCTTTACCCCACTCTTCTGCTTCATGAAGTACGTCCGGATCTTCCTCGTTTTATCATCTGTGAAGGTGAGGAAAAACCTGTAGCCTCCGATTGAGGCTGTCCGCATCGGCCCGCACACGTCAGTGTGGACCAACTCGAGAGGTTCATTTGCCAAATTTCCGTGCTTGTTCCCCTTGCGCCCTTTCCTCTTAGCCTTGCCCATGAGGCAGGCCTGACATACGTTCTTCACCTTCCCTGTACCCTCTCCCTTCCCCAAGGCCAGGCCTTGTACCAGCTCGTGCTTACCCATTGTCTCCAACGTGGAGTGGGCGGTGTGGGCCAAGTGCCTGTGCGAAAGGTCTTGGTCACAGTTCGCTTCCAATGTCGTGGCAGTCCCAGCGACTGCTTCGGGTTGGGTGGGTGCTGCAGCTTCCATTGATTTTAGTATATCTGCTGCTGTTGACGGGCGGCTGCTTTCTGCTTCTACCAGCTGACTGCCCCCGGTAGTCATGGCTGCCCGCGCTTCAGCAGCACCCTCCACCTTGGTTTGGAGGATGTAGAGGCCGTCCACGTGTGGAACATCCGCCACCACACTCTTTGCATCATACTGTATTTTCACTGCCAGCGTGGGAAGGATAATGGCCCTGTTCTTGTCGAAGACGACCGTCATGTGTCGGTCAGTAATCTTGCCGACAAAGAGTAGGTTGGCAGCGAAGTTGGGAAGATAGACTGCTTCGGTGAGCTTGAGCTCCTTCTCTTGGCCATTCACCTGGATGGTGACCAGCTTGTCACCCACCCCTTCAGCTGGTTCCACCCTCCCGTTAGCACAACGGAAATTGAGGTGGCAGGGGCCCATGGAGGTGAAACCCCGTTTGTCGTTGGTGGAATGGTGATTTGTGCCAGAGTCAAGAGCAAAGGCCCCTGGCTTAAGGAGTGCATTACCAGCGCCAGTCGTGCTTTGTGCCATCATTACGGTGGATTGCTTCCCACTCTTGCCTCCCTTGTCACCCTTCTCTCCCTCTCCCTTGACCCCTTCCTTCTTTGGAGCACGGCACTCGCGTGCCCAGTGCCCTGCCTTGCCACAGTTGTGGCAGTTGCCAGGCCATCGCTTGCCCTTCCCCTTGCCGCCTGCCCCCTGCTGCTGCCCTGAGTTGCTAGTGCCGCTGCTGCTTGGTGCGCCCTTAGCATAGGCTGCGATGTTGGCCTCGTTATGGCTACGTCGCATGGCCTCATTGCGGATGTACTCTGAGATGTTGGAGTACTTCATGTGGTCCTCTGGCCAGCCACCAATCACAGTAATCATGGGGCCCCAGCTTGGTGGAAGAGCCATGAGGAGAATCATCCCCTGCATGTCGGCTTCAAGGCTCCAGCCCATGTTGCTGGCTTGCTAAAGGAGATTTTCAAACTGCTGCAAGAATTTTAGGATGTCCTCGCCTTCAGTCAGCTGCATCCTCAGCAACTTTTGGAGGATGAACAAACGGTTGGCGAGGGAGTCACTCTGGTAGACCTTGCATAGTTTCNATGTTGGCCTCGCTATGGCTACGCCGCATAGCCTCATTGCGGATGTACTCTGAGATGTTGGAGTACTTCACGTGGTCCTCTGGCCAGCCACCAATCACAGTAATCATGGGGCCCCAGCTTGGTGGAAGAGCCATGAGGAGAATCATCCCCTGCATGTCGGCTTCAAGGCTCCAGCCCATGTTGCTGGCTTGCTGAAGGAGAGTCTCAAACTGTTGCAAGAACTTTAGGACGTCCTCGCCTTCAGTCAGCTGCATCCTCACCAACTTTTGGAGGATGAACAAACGGTTGGCAAGAGAGTCACTCCGGTAGACCTTGCATAGTTTCTTGTATGCCTCAGCTGCGTTTGTGAGGCCGGAGACATGAGAGAGCAGATTCTGCTTTAGTGTTGAGACCAGAATGGACATGCATTTCTTGTTGGCCCGCTTCCACACTGCGAGCTCCTCTGGTTCGGATGAAAGTGGTTGGGCAGCCTCCACTGTGAAGTAGGGGAGGAGATCACGGTCATCGACTATGATATCAAACTGCCACTTCTAGAGCGAGAAACCTGTCCCATCAAATTTAGGAATTTGCACATGAATGCCACTCCCTGCCTCTACTGTGGACGTCACAGCTCCAGTGGTGGCCACAGGTGTGCCGGTCCACGAGCCTTCCTCGATGGCGCTCTTGCGTTTCTCCTTGACGGTAGGTGGAGCCATGGTACCTGCGGTTGAGGCGGATCTGCTTCCGTTGAGGCTGCTCTGCTACACCTGCTGTTGATGGCGATGTCAGGCCGATGGAGCCGATGTCAGGCTAATGAGAGGTCTTGGACGGAGGGCCAAAGAGGAGCACCTGTAGGTGTGATAGAGCGTCTGCGCTCCTCACGTTTGCTGAGCTACTAAGCAACCTGTATGCTTTTTGTAACTAAGTATCACACTAGGCGTGGGCCCATAACCCTTTTTTTATTCCTGAGTCACGTGGCCTGAGGCTCCGGTCTAGAAAACAGCGCCGACACAATGGCAACTGCAGACCGTCCAAGGTAATTTCACCCAAGGATCACGATCACCCCCAATGAATTAACTATGCCTCTGGTGAGACCTAACTACCCAGGCGCTTTCGATCAAGGTCTTAGGGGCTCCCGCCCTCTAAGCCTTCTTCTTCCTTGGTGTGAGAGCCCAACAAATTAAGCCAGCACTCTCCCACGAGCAAGATTACAACCACCTTAGCAGTTCATATCAAGCTCAGTCTCAAGCGCACAGCTCAAACAAGAGACATCAAGTGAAGGAGTAGTTGAGACAATGGCAAGTACAAGGCATAAATAGTTGAGGGGTGCATTTGGCAGCCAAAGCGCGTGCGCCTTGGCTAACCCGAAACGCGCACGCCTCAGCCAATGTCACTCCTTAAACTAAGGAGGTCATCCCCTCAATCAAGGAAGACATCCCCTGATCCAAGGCACATCTTGCATCTTCCAATCCAACCGTTGGATCAGCCCGAAACTTGGACAGCTGACAGTTTGTCACCTGCTCTTTCCACCAGTACGGTCAGATTGACAATCTGAATAGCCATCATCAGAAAAACCTAGGGGACTTATCCTTGAACAAGGATAGTGCATGCCTGGTCTGTTGGACAGGACCCAGGGGACTTGCTCCACATGAGCAGTGCATGCCTGGTCCGTCCACTACTTGCCAATTCTGGAGACTAGTGGCCAAGGGGCATTCATAAAACAACACAGCTGACCTGGGGGAGCCAGTTGATGTGACCATGTACCTGCGAGTCATCGGCTCGCTCGTGTACTTGGCCACCATGACACGGTCCAAAATTGCCTTCACTGCCAACCTGCTCGCCCAGTTCTCGCAGGCTCTACGCTAGAGAACTCTGGAGGCCGCAGTCCGCTATGTGCAGTACATTCTGTCCATTGCATGCTTCGGCCTGTGCTTTTGCAAGCAGGTGTCTGTTGTGCTCAATGGGTATACAAACAGTGACCGGGCGTGGAATTTAGATGGCAAGAGTCACACCGGCTACATCTTTCTCATTTGAAGCATTGTACTGTCCTAGCAAAGTGGGAAGCAGGGCTGGATCGCACGCAGCATTGCTGAGGCAGAGTATTTTGCCCTAGGCGCCGGTGCAACGGAATGTTTCTGGCTCGTCCGGCTGTTGCGTGAACTACGTCAGTCCATTCCTTCCGTGGTCCTCCATAGTGACAACATGAGCATAGAGGCCATTGCTAAGAACTCAGGTGTGTTCCATGCACGCACAAAGCACATGAATGTCGAGCACCACTTTGTGCGTGACCTCGTTGATCATGGCGAGATCCGAGTCATCCATGTGGGCACTCACAGGCAGTGCGCAGATTTTTTGACCAAGGCTCTGGGTCGTTCGAAGTCTCATGCGGCCACTCGTTCCGTTGAACTCTGCCCCACACCTGTTGCAGGTTGATTCCTCATGTGCCACCTTACACGTGCAGATCCCTGAGACTAGCGACGGTGGCAGAAGGCTGACGGTTGGCGGCGACGAGCGCCCAAAAGACTTCCGTATTGTTTAGATTCGTGCTCTGTCACAGCACATGGGCGTGCAGCCTATCAAGACGTAGTTCTCGTTGACGTGGTCGTTCTTGTTCAAACGGCTCATCGTTTTGACGTGTCTGCAAGGAATTATGGCCATAACTGTGTTTTTGCCACTATTTTGTCCTGCTATAAAATAGCGCCCTTGTGCTCCGCGTGTGTGTGCACTAGGTGCGTGACGTTATTTAGGTTGCCCAGACCTCAGTTGTCATGTCTCTCTGCATACTTTGACATTTGCAGCTTCTGACACTTGTACTTGTGTCCCTAGCCTACTCCTTGTTGTTCTCACCTCCACTTGTGTGTGCTTGTGAGTTAGCTGGTCGCCTTGTAATACACCGCCTGCGGCAGCAAAGCTAGGAAGCTGTCTCTCAAGCACTTTGTTGGCCGCTGGCCAGCCCTGGCTGACGCAAGGGGTGGTGTGCAAGCACCACTTGCTTCAGCGAGGAGGGAGGGTGTAACATGTCGAGTCTCCAGCTCGTGCTCTAAAGTCATCGTTGGAGTTTGCAGAATGGCGTTCTCAGTCCGCGTTAGGGGTTTACCCCCTTCACAGGACTAAGGGGCAGTCGTCATCAATGACCCAAAGTAGGGAGACTCGAATGTTTCAAGTCTCCGGAGGCCCATATCCGTCTTTAACCAAACCCCTAGTTTTGGGACCCAAACTGGGGGTTTTTACCTCAAACTCGGGTGTTCACACAAGTTATTTCGTTTATTTTATGTCAAAATTTGTCGAGAACAAACGTTGATTTACGTTTTGCCATTCTGGCGCAAAATCGTCGTGTGCGAGGCACGCTGGTGATTTTGCGCCAGCTCTCTCTCGACCTCACCCGCGCTCCCCCTATCCCTTGTGCTCACTTGCTTGTTTTGCAAGGAGGGAAAGGGGGGCGAGCGCATGAGGCCATGAGACCTCGCCCTTGAGGCCCTCGTGGCCTCTCAGCCACCGATCGGGCTGAGCACGTGATCGGCGGCTGGCGGCTGGCCGGCCGGTGGCCGGCCGTTCACTTGGCCGCCCGCCGGCCGTCCAGCCAACCGGCAGCAAGCTAGCCGGCGGCCGGCGAAGTGCTGGCTGCCGGCCAGCCGTCATTGACGCGAGGGGTGGTGTGCAACCACCCCTCGCTTCAGCAAGGAGGGAGGGCCGAACCGGCCCTCCCGCTACATTCCTCCGCACTTATGATGAACCATCCCGGTTCATGAACAACAAGTAGGATTGTCAGTCAGTGAGTCATCAAGATTGTGAAAGAAGATTAACAATTTCAATCACCAGCTAAACATGAACACGTGCATGGTACTTAGACCTAAGCTGCAGCTTGTTGGTCAGCACGGCTAGCGGCCTCCCCCCTTTAGGCTGGAGCGTCCGTGCGACAACCATGTTGGGCGTCCCCAACCTCCTATGGTCGTTGTCCATGAATGCTGCCCTGTGGGAATGTTGTTCACTTTTTCCGCATTCAGGTGGTACCTCCAGCCATGCGTCGATCTGTGCAAGCTTCAAGCTTGCTCCAGTACTCGTTGACCACCCCTGTGGGCAACCGAGATTCGGGCTCCCATGAATTATGTTCAGGTCCACAACCGGCCCAATGAACGAGGTACTCCCTNACTTAGACCTAAGCTGCAGCTTGTTGGTCAGCACGGCTAGCGGCCTCCCCCCTTTAGGCTGGAGCGTCCGTGCGACAACCATGTTGGGCGTCCCCAACCTCCTATGGTCGTTGTCCATGAATGCTGCCCTGTGGGAATGTTGTTCACTTTTTCCGCATTCAGGTGGTACCTCCAGCCATGCGTCGATCTGTGCAAGCTTCAAGCTTGCTCCAGTACTCGTTGACCACCCCTGTGGGCAACCGAGATTCGGGCTCCCATGAATTATGTTCAGGTCCACAACCGGCCCAATGAACGAGGTACTCCCTGACAACGCGCGACCCAAGAGTACGCTCTCGGTGCTAGAGTAGGCGAAGGACCCCGTATTGGCCGTGAGCAGCCAGGACTGTTGGCGGTGGCTGAACGGTTCCTTCTGCCCTGTATAGAGCTAGCAGGCTCACATGAAACACGTCATGTATCTTCATACTCGGCAGAAGTAGCAATCGGTATGCCACTGGCCCGATGCGTGCCACAATAGGAAACGACCCAATCCACTTCGGTAAAAGTTTTCTTGTCCCTAGCGACTTCAGCCGAAGGTTTTTAGTGCTAAGTAGCACTTTGTCACCGATGTCAAACGAGACCTCCGGGCGATCTCTGTCGGCATATACATTTTGTCGTTGCCGAGTTGCTTGAAGGTGACCCTTCACCTCCTATAACAAGGAGTTGATGCGCTCGACAAAGGCTTCAGCGGAAGGAACCGGCCCTCCCGTACTCCCACTCTTCACCAATGAAGAGGGTACCACTGGATGCCGACCACTGTTCAACACGAACGATGTGAGATGTGTGGACTCGTTCACCGAGTTGTTTACCGTAAACTCTGCCGGTACTAGGAATTTGTCCCAATCATGCATGGCAGGGTCCACGTACATGCGGAACATCTGCTCCAGAGTGCGATTCATGCAATCTGTTTGTCCGTCAGTTTGAGGGTGAAATGCTGTCGACATTTGCGATTCACTGCCAAAGTATTCGTGCATCTTTTTGCCAGAACTTACTAGCAAATTTTTTATCTCGATCGGAGATAATGCGGCAAGCCGTGGTACTTTACGACACCCTCAAAGAAGAGATGAGCGGTCTCCTCTGCGTTCACGTCAGTGGTTGTAGGAATGAAGTGTGTCATCTTCGTCAAAAGATCCACAACCACTAGTATTGCATCATGGCCACGGGCCGTGTCCAGAAGACCAGTAATGAAGTCCACGCTGGCGCACTCCCATGGAGTCCGAGGAATGGGAAGCTGTTGGAGNATAATGCGGCAAGCCGTGGTACTTTACGACACCCTCAAAGAAGAGATGAGCGGTCTCCTCTGCGTTCACGTCAGTGGTTGTAGGAATGAAGTGTGTCATCTTCGTCAAAAGATCCACAACCACTAGTATTGCATCATGGCCACGGGCCGTGTCCAGAAGACCAGTAATGAAGTCCACGCTGGCGCACTCCCATGGAGTCCGAGGAATGGGAAGCTGTTGGAGAAGTCCAGCAGGCTTCTTGTTACTAGCCTTATTATGAAGACATGGGTCACATGTCATGCAATACTTACGGATATCAACACTCGACCCTGGCCACCAATAGTGGTCCGTGAGTACGTGTCCCGTCTTTCGGGGTCCCACATGATCTGCGACCTGCGGGTCGTGGAACTGGGAGATAACCTTTGCTCGAAGGTCTCCCGAGTTTGGCACAACAACTTGTTCTCCGTGCCAAAAGATTCCTGCGGCCTCCACCAAGCCGTACTTGTCCAGATTTAGAGAGTCCTGAAACCAAGAATCCACACAGTATCCCATCCGGATCCTGTTTAAAAAACTGTTGTAATGGATAATCTCTAGTGGTGGTTGCCGCAGAGGTGCAGGGGGATCCGGTGGTTGTACTGTTGCTGTTGCAATGGCCATAAAACACCCACTGCCCTCGGTGGTTGCTTTAATTTCCACAGGCTGTCGGCTTAGTGGATCGGCCACATTGATGCGTCCTTGCCGATATTCTCATGTGAACGAGGATCGACTAAAGTATTCGCTCCAACGCGCCTGTCGTCTTGACAAGTTCCGTTGCGTTTGGAAAAGCATTAATGGATTATGGTCGGTCACGACCGTCACAACCCCTTCAGCACCCTGGAGGTAGCAACGCCACATTTTGAAAGCGTGTACTGCAAGGAGCTCTTGATCCCCATTCGTATACCGCGTTTCTACGGGAATGAGCTTTCGGCTCTCATACGCAACTGGGTGACCGTTCTGCATGAGGACGGCTCCGAGTCCTACTACCGACGCATCTCATCGAACCTCCCACGGTTGCAATGGATCCGGAAGAGCTAGGACGGGCGCAGTGGATAGGAGCTCTTTGACCTTGAGAAAAGTGTTCTCACAATCAGGTGTCCATTCCTAACACACGTCTTTTCGCGTGAGCCTGGTTAGCGATAGTACCAGGGTCGAATACCCTTGCATAAACCGTCGAAAGTAGTTTGCAAGGCCGAGGAAAGACCGTATGTGCCCAAAACTCTCGGGACGTGGCCAGTCCACAACGGCTTGGACCTTTCGTGGGTCGACATCGATGTCGTCCTTGCCGACGATGTGTCCAAGGTATTCGAGCTCATCTTGTGGAAACTTGCACTTGCTCAATTTCGCATAGAACTTCTGTTCCCGAAGGATTGCGAGAACTTCGCGCAGATGTTCTATGTGATCTTCCATTGATTTGGAGAAAACGAGGGTGTCGTCCAGGTAAACCAAGACAAACTGTCCAAGTTGCTTGGCGAACGTTCGGTTCATTTCTCCTTGGAAGGTTGCCGGGGCATTCGTAAGCCCAAAGCATAACACTCGGAAATGATAGTGTCCCATGTGCATTCAAAACGCGGTTTTGGGCACATCGTCTTCCGTGATGCGGATTTGATGGTACCCTTGAGACAAATCCAAGGACAAAAACACTTTTGCGCCTTGGAGTTGGTCAAAAAGGTCCTCAATCCGCAGTAAGGGGAATCGATTTTTCACCGTCAGCTTGTTCAACGCCCGGTAATCCATGCACATTCGTAAACCATCGTCCTTTTTGTTCACAAAAAGGATCGGCGCACCGTATGGCGAGCTACTGGGCTCAATCTACCCCTTTGTAAGGTACTCTTGGATTTGGCGTTCGGCCTCTTGCCTTTCTGCTGGACTAAGGCAATACATGGGTCTGAACGGGAGGAGTCACCTCCGGTTGCAACGGAATCGTGAGGCCCATGTGTCTTTCTGGTAGAAGCCCAGCCGGTGGGTCTTGGAATACATTCGAGCACTCCGCCAAGAGAGATCTGATCTCTTGTGGCGTGTCTTCCATCACGTCGTCCTCCACATTCTAACAGCCGAGCCAAGAAGTATCAAAAACCTTGTCGAATACGTCTCTTGACCTGCATTGCAGATAAGCTAGCATGGACTCTGAGTCGGGTCGGTGATAATTCTGTACTCGAAATCAACGTAAAGTGGTGTTGTCCTTTTTGGAGGATCAAACGCTTTGATTCAAAGTGCATTAGTGCCTTGTTGTCATGGAGCTAAGGATCGCCTAGCACCACGTCAAACGGGTCAAGAAGGTTGAGTACCTTCAACGTGAGACTCTGTGTGTTCCCTTGAATACAAAATTTTGCTTTACAAGTACCAATCACGGGTACCGTATGGTTGTCACTGACAACAACTGCGCCATTCAATGGCTCGTACCTCAAGCCAACCTGTCGGATAAAGCCAATGCTAAAAAAGGAGTCGTCCCCTCCAGTGTCAGCAAGTACGTTTACGGGAGCACCATCTAGGTGTCCTTTGAATTGCATCGTCATGTTGTCCCTACCCTTCCGAGTGAACAGAATCGATGACGGCAAGCCCAGTTTGTGATAAACACGGAATCTGTACGATGGGCGTCACAACTCCTATGATTCACCCACTCGAGTCCACATCTTATGGGCACGTGTGAATTCGGCTAGCACATTCTAGTCTTTAAACTTGACTGTGTCAAAATTGTCAACTAAAGGTACTGCAAACGTGAATGAACTCATTACGTTGAGGGCGTTTGCTTCAATCATTGTGTCATACAACTCTTGCAGAGTGGTCGGTGTCGCCACCACTAAGCATGCACGATCATGCATCTCGTCCAGAGATGCAAGGTTTAGTGGGCAATGTCGGTCAGCAAGTGTAGAAAGCGGTTCAACAAGAGGAGAGAAGAGAACAGAGAAATTTGAACTCGACAAAAACTCAAATTGTTTAACATCCTCATCTGAAAACATAAACCCGCACTCGTAATCCAGTTTTACCCCTGAGTGGTCCCCACTGACGTCACTCAGAGGTGGGGAAAACCTGCCCCACGGCCCTGTCCGTTACCACGGCTGGGCCCATTGTCGCGACCGTGACCCTGTCCACGGCCCTGTCCGCCGCCTCCTGCTGCACCATCCCCACGAGGTGCTACTCCTGCAGCTAATGCCGTGGTTTCTTGTTCACCTCCAGCAACCTGAGGGCACTGAGCCCTAAAGTGGCCCAGCTGTATGCAGTTGTGGCAGAGCCCTTCGCGGAAGGATGTGTTGCGACGCTCACGCGCCGCCTGCAGCTCGTCATTCTCGCGGCTGCGCTTGTAGTTGGGACCCTTGTATCCACCAGCCTTCTTGGCTGGAGGATTTGCAGGCTGCTTGCTCTTGGCTCCGCCTCACTGTCTAGCTGACCCACCAGTCCCTGCAGCGTCCATGCGCATGTGCGTTCGGCCGTGCATCAGAGTAGTGCTTCGGGTTCGCCAAATACACTTCGCTCATGTAGTCGCGCAACGCCCTCCAGCTTGTCCAAGCTTGGCCAGTGGCTGTCGTGGTGGTCTTGTCCTTCAGCTTCTTGCTCGCGAGACCATCACGCAAGTACTCCAGCAGCATGCACTCCTGGTACTTGAAGGTCTGAGTCCCATCGTCCTCGATGAGGCTTTAGGCTTCTTCCATGAGTGTGGCAAACTCGCTCAAGTAGGATTCAAGCGAGCTGTCCAGCTGCCTGAAGTCCTTGATCTTGTGGAAAGTGCGCTGCGCCTCCTCACGTTGGATGCACTTCTTGCGCATGATCGCACAGAAGGCCTCCCACGGCATGGGCTGCCACTTGAGGTGCGGTTGCTGCGTAGTCCAATCCTTGACCACATACTTGAAGAGTTTGTCTTTAAGCCGTGTCGTGGCAAGGTCGCCCCACTGGCTGAGTGGAGCCTTGTGGACACGTAGGACATGCTCCATGTGGTTCAGCCAGTCGGTCAGCTTCACGCCCTTCCGGAAGATCTCCACACTGTGGAGTAAGGGCATGTTCATGACGGACCCCGAAGTCGTCGAGGTAGGCAAGTCGTCGCTGCCACCAGCAGTGGCATCCGCAGCTGCGGCACGCTGCGCTTACTGTTGCATCCGCACCTGGGTCACGCTCTGCAACATCTTGTCCAGGTCATTGCATCGGCAGCTTGCCTCATGGGCGGCCAGGCGTTGCATCTGGCGATCACGGTCAATGTCCGTGATGCTCTGCCCGATGTGGGCTTGCAGGTTTACGAATGCGAACTTGAGCTCTGATGTCATCAGAGCATCGAAAATAGCCTCCAGGGTCTCGCGTTGTCCGTGTACCCTTATCCACTACAAGAGGGTACGGTTCGCGTACACGCCTCAAAGGAGTCCCACCTTTTGGAGGAGACTGTCAACGGCGACCGCATCGTAGGAAGGAGGGTCCGCCCCCATTCCTCCAAGCGGTGTCGTATCTCCACCATCGGTGGTGACCTTGAGTCGGCCTGCGGCCTCGGCAGCAAACTCCGCGAGCCTACAAGTCATCGCGAATTGCCTTTGCTGCGACGTCATCGAGCTCGCTCTCGTGGAAACTTCCCGTGCTGCTGCTTTCAGCGCCCTTGCTGCTCTCGGCAGTCTTGCTGCCGTCGGGAGCTCCAAGCGATGCGGCGGGGGTCTTGCCCTTCTCGAGCAATCGGCTCGAGTTTGTCGCACGACGATGGCGATGGACGCGATCCTCATCGCCTTCGCCATCGTCAGCGTCGTGCTCTTCGTCAGGGTATCCCCCCGGGAGATCCTCCTCCATCGCGTCGTCCGTCGCGTGGGGGTCGCCCACGTGCGCGTCGACGTGCTTGTCGAGCACCTTTTCGGCCTCCGCATGCTGCTCGGTATCGCTGAGGTTGGCGTCGGTTACCGTCGGCGGTACGGTTGCCCTTGGCGGTACGGTTGCCTTTGGGTTGGCAACCGTGCTCGCGGTGGCGGCTCCCAAAATTTAGAGTCCGCCGAGAGCTCGTGGTGAGGCCGTCACCACCTTGCCCTTGTTTGTCTTGGACGGTCCGGCACTTGCCATCTCGTCGTTCGTGCAACTAGCACGTGAAGGTCGTTGCGAGGATCACCCCACAACTTGAAGGAGGAATCGCGTCCTACAATGTAGCTCTCACGATGGGTGAGGCAATTTCAATTTGAACTTCTATTTTCCTAGGCCGCCACGTCGGCACAAGGTCGTGGGTTTAGAAACTAGTCCTTTAAGCCGTGACTCACGGCACTTGGTAGCAACTAGGATCTAGGAAAACATAAATTAACAATACAAGGGAGTAACAAGAAGTGTTATTACCGCTCACAAAACTAGAAAAAGGAGCAAGAACACAAGCAAGTACAAGGTCAAGAGCAAAAAAACTAGTTTTCTTCTTGACTTCTTGTCTTCTTGTCTTCTGGTCTTCCTTGGTCTCTTGCGTCTTCTTGGCACGTCTCGCGCCCCTTGGCGGCGTCCTCCTTGAGCCGGCGACGTTGGGGGAGCTGCCAAAAGTCCCCAAGGTGTAGTCCGCCCTCCTTTTAGAGCTTCATCAAGCTTTGAGAGTCCTTGGCCTTGGGAAAGAGTGTTGTCCCAATTTCTTGGTTGAAGGAGGGAGGGAGGAAACCTTGAAGATAGGGGAAAACTTGGTGGTTTGGGGGTGGGCACTCCCCACCCTGTCCCCAAAAATTCCTTTAGGTCCCCTGGAGGTGAGGAGAGGCTGTGGAGAAGAAGCCCCAAAAAATAGAGATCTTCTCTAGCTTCCTAACGCAATTTACGGAGCTTCAAACGTTGAAGCGTAGATGCCGTAGTCCCTTCTGGCGTTTCTGCTGCTATTTGCAGTTGGCGGCGGCGTTTTATCTATGTCGTAGCCGCCGTTTCCGTTGAACTCTTGGTCCTGAGGTTCGCCACATGTCAAGTCTCTAGCTCCTACTCTGAAGTCGTTGTCCGAATTCGTAGAATGGCGTTCTCAGTCCGCATCAGGGGTTTACCCCCTTTGCAGGACTGAGGGGCAATCGTCGTCAACGACCCATAACAGGGAGACTCGAATGTTTAGAATCTCTTGAGGCCCATATCTGTTTTAAACCAAACCCCTAACTTTGGAACCCAAACTGGGGGTTTTTACCGCGAACTCGTGTGTTCGCACAAGTTTTCGTTAATTTCATGTCGAAGTTCTTGGTGAACGAACTTCGATTTACGTTTTGCCGTTCTAGCGCAAAATCGTCGCGTGCGAGGCACGCTGGCGATTTCGCGCCAGCTCTCTCTCGACCTCACCCTCGCTCCCCCTGTCCCTCGTCCTCGCTTGCTTGTTTTGCAAGGAGATGAGGAGGGGCGAGGGCACGAGGTCACGAGGCCTCGCCCTTGAGACCCTCATGGCCTCTCAGCCGCCGATCGGGCTGAGGCTGCAATCGGCGGCTGGTGGCCGGTCGGCTGGTGGCCAGCCGGTCGCTTGGCTGGCCGCCGGCCGTCCAGCCGGCCGGCAGCGAGCTGGCCGGTGGCCAGCGAAGTGCTGGCCGCCGGCCAGACCTCTCTGACGCGAAGGGTGGTGCGCAACCACCCCTCGCTTCAGCGAGGAGGGAGGGCCCAACCGGCCCTCCCTAGCGGGAGGGCCGAATCGGCCCTCGCGCTACACATAGACAAAGTGGATTAATGTTTTGCCGAGTCAAACACGACTCCGTCATGGAACACCTATGACAAGTACGGGACACTTTGTTACATTCGTGAATAAATACGGCTACCCTCATGAGAATGACATCGAAATTGCAAACCAAAAACATTTAAACGACATTTTTACATTGTTAAGTAAGAAACAAGTGATGCCAGTCCTGGTCTTGAACGTGTGCAAATCTTTATAAAATATGTCGTCTGGATTCCTGAATAAATTGTACATGATTTGAATAGTGGAAACCAAAAACTTAAAACAGAAAAGAAACAACATACTTGTATGCATTGGCTGATTTTTGACGATTGTGTACGCCATGAGCAGACATGATGTTTACGGGTATCATGTTTTTTTGTAATCGGGGTATTTTGTTGAAATGTTCAACCGGTTGGAATGCCAGCTTAATAGTGCTCGTACTGCAGGCATTCGGGTTCATTCACCCTTCAGGGTGTCCTTCATAAATTATCTGATAAATTGACCAGATAATCCTAGTTCGAACCTTGTCTTTAGCACGTATGCCGGGTCTGTCTATAGGAGTGTTTAAGGCTACCTGGTGCCCTAGCCTATCGGAAGCTCCGCCCCGATGGCGGTGGTCGACGCTGTACGCCGACGTGAACGGTTGGGCAGTCGTTTTCACGCCCAGGCTCGATTGGTCGTCTCAGCTTTTTAGAGTCCCGAAAGTTTTTGCTGATGTCACTGACCGTCTTATCTCCCCTCTATTTTGATCGGAGGTCCTGTTCTCAATACCATGGTCGATGCTAATGAGCTGATGACAACTGGACGAGAGAATAAAGCATTTAAAAGATTCAGTGACAGCGCGGTCGTTGTAATCGCGCCGTCATCGTTGCCTACAGCTGGAGGCCCTTATGTTGCATCGGAGTATGGCTTAGGTCAGATAAGCCGGCGAGATCAATCTATCAGTCATCACTGACCGTCAAATATTTGGAAAACTAGCTTTTGGATCTGGCTCGTGTCATACATACCTGCCGTTGTCGTCATAGCCAGTCATGGCGACTGGTCAGGTTGTCGCCGCGGACAAGTTTGTCCTAAATTATCTGGCCGTGAAACTTAGGGACCGTGCGACAAAATCGTGTTCTTAGGAACTCGTGTTTCAAGAGTCAGCGGCGCTGTAATAGTTCCTCCACGTTCCTTGGAACACAAATGACGTCATGTTCGAAACCTTCCGACAAGCTTGACTACTCGTTCGCCGCCCATTCTACAGAGTTTCGACGCTGCCTCGAGGAACACATTTGCATGTTCCAAACGCCATAAGGAACCATGTTTTGTTCCAAGGTCATGCTGTTGGTTGTCGCCTTCCATTTCCGTCAGGTATCGTCGTTGTGACGCCGAAATAATGTCTAGGGAGTAAAAAAAAGTAAAAAACGACAGCCCACCAGACACCCCATGACGCTGGACAGCCGACAAAAAACTATGCACCTGCCTTCACCTCTGGAACTAATGATTGTCGATAAAGAATCGTTGGGTGCACTCGTACCCTTGTCTCACATCTCCATGGCTATGTGCCGTCAATCCGGAACGCACCCTCGCATTCTTCGAACTCGCGTATTCGACCAACTCTAGCCGACGGGACGAACGCGCTCCTCTCCCGTTCGCTCTTGTGACTGCCTCCTCCGTGTGTGCCGAACATCGACCCGGCGGGGAGGAGTAATCGGCCAGAACTTAGCACGACAGCCACAAGCACTTTTGTCTGCCGATGCAGGCTCCCATCAGGGCACAAACCCAACATGGTCAACGACGCCAGTACAATGGCTGAGGTGGCCAAATCCATCCCACAAGGGACGAAATTCATCCCTAATGCAGCCGAGGCCGCCGAGTCTGATGAATTCATGCAAACCTCCATTGTAGCCGCAATTGTTATCCTCCTTCACCCTTTTTGCTCAAGTCAAGGTCATGACAACACATATGATGGCAAAGCATGGGTCCGTGACCTCCTACAGAGTAATCCAAAGCGATTTCACAAGTCGGCCCGCATGAGTCCTGCGGCATTTCACGACTTATGCAACCTCTTCCGCTGCAAAGTAGTTCTCCTGGACTCCAGGGATGTTTTAGTGGAGGAGCAGCTATTCATCTTCCTCCGCTACTGTGCGTACAATCACTCTAATAGAATGGCACAAGAACGTTTTCAACGCTCAGGGTGCACCATATCGAAGTACTTCCGAGCATTGGTTCGGGCCCGGCACCAAATCAGGAATGAGGTGATCGTCCTCCCCACGACTGACCCAGGACTGCCTGCGCACTGGAATGGTCGTTCTGACTACATGCCATACTTTGCCAAATGCATCGGTGCGCTCGATGGCACACATGTGCCAGTCACCGTGGGAACACAACATTGCACTCCATACCGCAACCGGGCCGGCAAGACCACGCACAATGTGCTCTTACTTGTCAACTTTGACCTTGAAGTCCTCTTTGTGTGGGCTGGCTGGCAAGGGTCGCCGCACGATGCTGCGGTTTTTGAAGATGCTGTTACACATGGAATGAAAGCTCCACCAGGAATGTTCTGGTTGGCGGATACACCATATCCTACACGACACGGTTGCTTGACACCATACCGTGGAATGTCTTACCATTTGGAGGAGTGGCAGAACAACCGTCGACAACCGTCGACACCCAAGGAGTTATTCAACCGTCATCACGCAGGTGCACGTTCGGCTGTGGAGCGGGCCATTGGTGTGATAAAGCATAGATTCCCCATTCTCCATGGCATCCCATACTTCAAAGACCCCTTCTTTCAGACGAATATTGTAGTCTGTTGTGCAGTCATGCACAACTTGACAACACTACGTGATGGCGTCAAAGCTGTAGACTTGGAATTGTTAGGTGCTTGTGACACTGATGTGCAGCCACCCGCTGACGATGTGAGTGAACACGGTGGACAACAAACACAGCGTATGCAAGATCAGTTAGCCCATGACATGTGGACCACGCATAGGCCTTTAAATGACATGTGAATATTCTGGCACCTTTTCCCACATCATGTACTCTTCCCAATGCCTTGTCCATTATGAGTAGCAGTAGAATCCTCTATACCCATGAATGAATGTGTACAACACTATGGTACTTTGTGTTCAAGCCAAGGTGTCCATGAACATGTCATAAGAGGTGGATTGAGCTTGTGGTATAGTGAATGATGTTAGATAAGTTTTCAACCTACATGACGTAGTGGAATTCTGAATTTTGTATAGGTGGATAGATCTACATCATGTAGCAGACAGAATTGACGATGTCGTAAGGATAACTTGGTCGTAGTATATGAATCAAGTACTAAAATTTTGCTATCTCTTCTGTCTACGGAGAAGTTGTTGGCAAATGTTGAGCATAGTTGGAAATGTAAGGAAGGTTTACACGAGAACAAAGTCAACATTTAGGATGAATGGCCACACCGACAGTTTCTTTGTTACGGCAATCATAAATAGAGCTTGAAATGTATTGTAGAAGCATGGATATGTAGCGAGCATGTACACTAGAACATAAGGAGCAGACCAAGATAAACTCCATAGCACACCCCAACCATCATCATTCTAGCCAAACTTCCCTACCCCAATAACTGCATGCCCAGTGTAGAGACTATGCATGCCATGTCACACCTCTTCTGGAGGTGTTGCTGCGTCCTGCGCTAAGATGTCCTTCAAGACTTCATCTTGCAAAGTACCAATGGTGGAAATTTTGAAGTTCCTTACTTGATGCAAGTTTCTTAAACAGGCACAACTTCTCAGATGGGATCAAAGTAGTGGACTTGCTCACAACATCCACCGCTTTATCATAGGTGTCGTCTCCTTGCATGATATGTACAACCTCATGCTTGTAGCGTTTATGTTGCGTTATAGCCGAGGCAACTGCTTACAAGCCTGCCGCTACCTCATGCCGAGCGAGTCGGTGCTTTGCCCCAAATGACGATGTGCCCCCACATCTCATCCGCCATGGGGTACCAAGGTGTAGGCCCTAAAGAACGCACATTCTTGTACGTTGGCTGGCGCTCAATGAGGGCAGTCCACTACTCCTCATCCCCCACCGGCTAGAATGTATGCTCATCCGAGCCCCATCCCGTAGGCACTGGGTGCGTGATGAACCACCTGAGAAGCTTATAGTTGCCTTTCAGTTTCTATGTCTGCATGCGGACCTTGTTGACAGACACGGCCTGCCCAAATCGATGCCGCAACAGGCTTGCGGGAGCCGCATACGCAGGCCCCTTGAATCCATTGTCGGCTGCGTGATCCGTCTTGTCCCAAGACTCACGTAACGAGGTAATGAGCAGCATGTTACGTTCTAAAGTCCACGAATACCGTGACCCGTCATCTGCGCACTGACGCTGCTTTCTTGCCGGCGTGGCTTCAGTTGCGGGCTCCAAGTGCACGAGATCCTGGTTCGTGGGTGGAGGGGTTGGCACCGGTGCAATGTTGCTGTGGGACGTGAGGTATATGAATACTGGCCCGGCGGCTGAGGTTGAGGGAGCATTGACGGTGTTGGCGGCTGCCGATGTCGTGACACCGGCGGGCAGTTCTGGAGTTGTTGTAGGTGGCTCCACAAACTCTGCAGTCGCAGCGAGATCATCAACCGGGCCATGGGGATGCGCAGTTGACTCGGCTGGTGACTGGAAGGGTGCCGTCGTCGGAAAAGGAGGAGGGTTCTGGAGCATACGAAGGAACGCCGTTGGTGCATCGTCAATTGCCTCGGATGCAGCAGCTGCTTGTGGAGGGGGTGTACTTCTAGCTGGACGCTGCATGTTAGTCGCCAGTCCTGCCAGGAGAGCTGCGAGGCCCGTCCGCGCTGAGTTGTGCTCATTAGAGCCGAGGAGTTGACGGGTCGGCTGGAAGGTCTAAGTCATGGCGGACGACGAGCTTCTTGCTGCCTGTTGCGAGGCCATGAGGATGAACGACGGGGGTTTGACGGGATGGTCCTGGTGTACGTGTTCTGACCGCAAAGTGGTGGTGAGAGCGCATGTTGAGGTGTGGAGGCAAATACTACTAAACATCATGAGCAGCAAGACGCGCAATGGTGGGGCCTACGCCTACCGTTTTTTTTATAAAAAAGGTTCGGTACGTGATGTGGGCGTTGCGGGCGTCGAAAACAGGTGGTAGAAACAGTAACAAAGCAAGAGAAGAGTATGGACGCGACGGAAACGCGCTGACGATTACATCCACGGTAGGTGCTGGTGAGCGAGTTACAAGCATGTTTCATCGCCAGGTTGACTCGTTTAGCACGGGCGCAGAATGCCCGGGCAGTAAAAAAGTGTGCAAGAAAGGATGTCTGCTTTTGAAAAAACGTAAAACGTTGACAAAATTTCAGTCAGGAACTCGCTCTCGTGGCTTGGAACATGGTTTGGGGTGTTACCGGGTGTTGCTTCAAACACCGCCTTCAACACCGCCAGAAGGGGCTACAATGTGCTTCGAACTACGAACTAAAGTGGGCAGCATGCGAGTGTATTGTGTTCTATGTACTCAAGTTACAGGAAACTTGCATTTTCTCGCTGTATTCGTTGTCCCATCCATGGTAGAACTCGAGTTCCTAGGAACTCGATTTTGTCGCACGGTCCCTTAGTTAGTTCAGACTTCTTTGAGATCTCTGGTCGAGAAGTTGCTGCCTCGTGGAAATCGTTTCACCGTTACCATGGCGAGCAATTTTATAGGCCTTCAACCACACGGGTTCACAGTTGGAATGATGAACTCCTTTCATTCGGAATGAAGACAGGAGCTCTGCATGTCCAGTGCGAGCACATTTATGGCAATACCGACGTGGACACGATCACCGCAACGGTATGATGTGGATCCACGTCACGACCCTATCCTGACTGCCTTCTAGTCGATGGGGCTCCATCCTGCGGCGCGATCACAACTTCCACACTCTTCCTGCCGGCTTGATTCAAACGGTAGTCTTCGGTTCAAGTGATTCGACGAAATAGGCGTTCTTCTGAACGGGCTATCCTCGAAGTCTCCTGCACTTTTCTCTTCATGCCTTTTGCACCTTGAAATGCCTGTATTTATGAAGAAATTTCCGAATATAGATTTTCCGAAAGCTCGCATGCAAGAGTCGTGATTATGAACTACTACTCAACCTCTCCGGGATCTCGATATTTGCACGACAATACCGCATGTTAGATGCAGAGAGCGGATAGACACCGACAGTTGCGCAGTTCATTGCTTACATGTCGGTCCATGAGCACTGCCACAAACTCCTGACGACATGACGCTCACAGTGCGGTCGACATCCGTCGGAAAAAACATTGAAGACAAACGCAGCTGGTGAATATAAGAGGCCATTTACAGCACAACAAATGCAACCTTGATAGACATCCGTCAACTGTCCCACCGCTTGCGGCACTCCTCTCTCGTCTGATCCGTCTCCATCAGCCTCCCCTCGCGCTTCATGTCACAATTCTCTCTTTTCGGACACAACCTGCGTGCACCACACCGCTCCACGTCGTCTCGTAGCTTGACGCGACCGGCCTATTTGCAGCGCACTCCTCCTACGGTTGCTGATGATTGCTGCGCAACAAACGTCAACAGAAGAACTTCAAAACCACCGTGGTGTATAAATATGCAATACACAATGCAACAATGAACAATGGTCTATGACGATGTGTAAATGGCAACCTCAACTGGGACAACCATTTCATCTGAAAACACTATGCACCTTCACCACCCTAAATACTTGAGTTTTCAATCATTCAAAATATCTTGTCATGATCTCCAAATGTAGAGTGAACAATGCTTTGTAGGATTATCATGGTCTTTAGTATATAAGAGGTTGCACAAAACTTGAAGATGATGCTTGACTCAATCCGTGTGCTCATGTAATGAAAAGGGCCTTCAGGAATTGAAATCTCCCCTTAGAGAAGGTGTGGGTGATGGAAGCCAAGAGACCACCTTGAAAGATATTGCCTTGTCATTAGACAAGAGTTTAGAAGATGTAAAGTGCAACTCGAATGGCCACTCAAAATGTGCCCAACCATTTCATGAAATTGAACGGTGGATTACAAAGCAAGAAAACCATTTCCAATGCAAAAAAAACTATAGAATGGAATTTAAAAATTGTGTTTACATAATAAATTCCAAACATCTCACATCATAGCTAACAAAAATTAATCAGTGCAAATCCCAACACATTATCGCATGAGCATTTAATAAACCAAAACCTCGCTTAGATTTGGGCAGAACTAACTTTTAGGGTACAAATCACATCATCCACATCACCTTCATGGACTTAGAACGATTTTTTCTTAAATGGATGACAAGTTCAAGAGGATTTTCTTTAGAATAGAGAATTTTGTTGGGATGATCATAGGTATATTAAATGATATATTTAACTCATCTTAAAAGAAAAACGCATGTACATTTAAACACCAATGGAGAGCCTTGGACATATCATTTCCCCAAAACATAGAAACGGCTAATTATAAAAAAAACTTGAGGAAAAATCTTAAGTGTCCTTCCTACAATAGTTTCAAGCATATAGTAAGAGGCCTAAGGAAAAATAAAATCAATCAAAATGCATATAATTTAAAATCCGTATTTTTTAAACAATTAGCCCTCAAGAACATTTTTTAACTATGTTATCACTCTGTAATAGAATTAACAGCATCCTTGGCCGTCTCGGCCCAAATCCTAGTGCTTGAGGGTCTCCAACCCTCAAGCCATCTTGTTTAATTGTCCACAGTCCCGTGTGACCTCGCTCAAGCCACATGGCTCCTTTGACTAGTTGATGTGGCAGTACTTTGGTGCACCCCCCCCCCCCAAACTAGGAGTGAGAGCCGCATCGGCATCTCTGATAATCCAAACGTGTGATTCGACCCTAGGAGCTCTACCACTAATGTAATGAATTCGGTGGAATCCTTGCTTGAACTGGGCAAAACCGTGGTGCTTGAGGGTCTGTTACCCTCAAGCCATCCACTCAAGTTGCCCATTGTCCTAGGTGACCGGGCTTGCGCCACGTGGCTCATTCAATCACTCGACATGGCACTACCATGCAACACATTCCAATAATGAAGTAAATTGATTGACTAGTTGCATCAATTTCATAAACATAGAAAAAATAGATTACACAATAGAATAACGGTTTTTTAACAAAGTGGGTCCAAATATTGTGTTTCAATGCACAGAAGATTGATTCCTGCCACAAAAAGCACATTTGAAACATGGAGATGAACATTGAATTCAAGTTATGTCATCAATTATGCCACCATAAACCCGAACAATGAGAATGAGAAAAAAAAAGACCAGCATATGTAATGAATCTCATAAATTATAGCTGAATTAAAAATTGATTAACTATCTCATGACTTCAATAATGAGTATCTCTTATTTTTCAATTAGTTCGAAAGTCATTACTTGGCCTCTTTGTTCAGAAGTGATTCACAAAATGTCGTCATCAAACATCTCGCGAGAATGATGAAATGTATGTATGTGAAGTTTTTAGAAATGTTTGTAATGTATTTGTTTCGCTGCCAAAGCAAGAGATTAATGGGTCTTAAGATGAATCCACATTTGGAAAATCTATGTAAGGGTTTATAATAACTAAGAAAAACACACAAAACGTTGTTGTTTATCTTAGCACATCATACAAGGGTCTTAAGTTGGAGACATTTTTTATAACTATTGCACATGTTCCCAAATAAAATCAGAATGTGATGATCGAATAAGTTTTGTATAGTAGACATTTTAATGATCTACATTAATTTTTTTGAATAATGCACATGCTTAGATATGGTTACCTCTTTTCCACTCCTCAACAGACATTTCATTACATCACCATTAAACTCTATCTTTAGATATCTTGCTATACATTTATAACCATCTCGTTTATCGCATCAAATTTCATACTGACAAGCATGTTGGTTTTTGAATTATTTCCTTACTTTCGAAGATTTATCTTGATGGATTTGGAACACCTCGGTTTTGCTTCAACTCCTTTTCATTTTCATCATTTAGATAAGAACAAAAAGTCATTTTAATTATAGAATTCCTACAAAACGATAGCCATAAATCAACGTGTATGATGTTTCAAATGTTTATTCATGGTCGCAATACTTCAATGTTTGTTTTAGATGGGAAGAAATTGATAATGACTTAATGTACTTAGATATTATATTTCATAATTCTTAGTTTAAAATTGTGAGTATAAATATGTATGTAAAATCACGTAATTTGATCAAATAAGAATATGTTGACTTCAAGTTTTTGTCTTGGGCTACGTTTCTTCAAGGAGATATCATGAATAATGTTTTACAACTTCTCGCTCCGTGAGACTATAATAATGCATTTATATATTCATATGTGAGTTCCTTGAATAATCGGGGAAAAATAAATGAATCAATTTCAAACAAGAAATATTCCCTCTTCGACTTATTAAGGGGACAATGAGTTTCCATGTATCATGGGGACGTTATCTTAAGATGAATCACAAGAGGAATAAATGGCATAAACCATGTCATGGTAAGGACATGAAATTAGTGCATCATTGCAATTATCCGCACAATGTTTTTCATTGTACAGTAAATTTCTAATAGTTATGTATGTTCTTATGCACATTATCATAAAAAAACATTCAAAGATGTGGTTGAAGAAAGAAATGTTACGTTAACATCGTGGATATGGTCTTGAATTTTGATGCTATTTTCGCTCTTACATGAACATTATAGTACAAAGGATGTTTACTGTTTTGATGGTAAGATTTAGAGTATCTTCTTCTAGCTTTGCAAAGAATGTAGATTAATTTTTTGGAGAGGTTTCCCCTCAGTGATGAGTTGTGAACGAAATACAAAAACACATAGATAAACTAAGCTTATGATCATTGAGATGTTATTCCATTTCCTTACAGGTAGCTCTAATTTAATTTCAAACTACTTGAATTGTTTTAGGATATCTCACAAATTAATCAATGATAATGTGACATCATTTGTGATGCACTCTTTGAGAGTAAACGTTTTCAACCATGCCTCATTATCATTTATGTCATTACACACATCAAACATTTTACATATGATATCTCAGATACTATTATTTTGTAAAGCATGTTTCATAATAATATAGATTGTGACAAATTATGATGGAAATTACATGTTGAAATATGATTTTTTCATAATAGAAAGAAACAAAGTTTGTTTAAACTGGTTCCCACATTTTTGGTTGTTACAAATTTGAACACAACGAACATGTTTTTGTTGTAGGATAAAACATTGAGAGTATGGAAAATGTTTAGTATATTTAGGAAATTAACTTTGTATTCATAAGAATACCCCAGAAAATACATGTTATTTGGCAATGAATCATTAAATGGAATTGAGTTATTCATATTTGTGCATGTGCAAACCTCAACAATGATTTATAATCATTTCATGAAGAGTACATGAATAAGGGATTCGGAAACTTGTGTATTTCATCTTGTTGGGTTGCATAGCTTTCTTGTACATATATTTCTGTATTTTTCTTGAAAGTTTTGGCCTTGAATGGTGTTATTGGATGCATTTGGGTTGTTTGATGGTAGGTGCTCATTATACAACTGGCTCATTACAAGTGTTGTTTAAAGGAATGTTTCGTAGAATTGCATTTTCTTAGGTTGGTTTCCCCGTAAACAATAGGGGAGAGTGAAGTCTGTGAAAAAATATAGAAATGCATTTTTATAGACATTTATTGTTGAAAGGTTGTTTTGTAATTGTGTCTTTGATTTGTTTTGAATGAGAAACCTGATTTATTGGAGTCATTTCTTATTTGTATGTCTATGAGAAGATTTGTGACCCATTTCATTCACGAACATGTTTTATTGTGGGATAAAACATTGAGACTGTGGCAAATGTTTGACACATTAAGGAAATGAACATTGTATTCATAAGAAGACCCCAGAAAAGACATGTTATTTGGCAAGAAATCATAAAATGGAATGGCGTTGTCCATATTTTTTCATGTGCAAACCTCAACAATTATTTTCAATCTTTTCAAGAGTAGATGAATTAGGGTTGGGGAATCTTGTTTATTTCATCTCGTTGTGTACCATAGATTTCTTGTACATATTTTTTCTTGCTTTTCTTGAAAGTGTTTCCCTTGGATGATGTTATTGGATGCATTTGGGTTGTTTGATGGTAGGTGCTCCTTATAGCACTTGCTCACTGCAGGTGTTGTTAGAAAAATGTGTTGTAGAATTGCATTTCTTAGGTCAGTTTCCACGTAAATAATAGGGGAGAGTGAAGACGTTGAAAAAATCTAGAAATGCATTGGAAGAGACAATTATTTCTGTTAAAAAGTTCTTTTAGCAATATATATATTTTTAAGGAGAAACCTTATTTATTGGAGTTATTTCTTACTTGTATGTGTACCAGAAGATTTGTGACCCATTTCATTTACGTAGATGTATATGTTGATTTTTTTTCATTAAGGACACTTGTTTTTCTTTGAGAAACCTAAAATTTTTAGATGAAGGGATGGAGAATTGCTTCTTGAGCATGCAAAGTTTGTTGAAATGCGTTATATTTTGCTTGGAGGAGCCCTTTCTTGAGACTTGTTTGGGAAACATTTAGTCGGAATGATCACATGGAACGATTTTGTCAAAAAGGGTTCTATCGGCACTCACAACATGGGACTCAATATGAATTGACACATCCTTAAGCCATAAAAAGTTTAGTGTAATTGCGAGGTTTGATGAATTTTTGTCAGGTTGTTTACAATGTTCCATAATTACTTTAACGCAACATTGATATTATTGTTTTCTCTGCTCAATATCTAGAAACTGTATCGAAGAATTTATGTTCACGCTTCGTACATTGATTATGCAAGGAGTATTACAGGAGTTGGCATTATGGGCATAGAAACACATACGTATTAGTTGCAAACTTCTGATGCTAAAGCGTATTTTAGGGGTATTTTCAGAAATCTCCGTTTTTGCAGGTCCCTATTTGCAGGCATGTCTTGGTTTCTCTCGATTGTGGAGCCACAGTGACGTCATGTCTTCAGGTTTTGTCACGCTGAAGCTTGTCGGCGTCATATCGGGTTCAAGTCGGCTTCTCATGGTGGGTGGGGATCTTCGCCAGCGATCCCATTCGGCACACCACCGCTGCTGCTGCTGCTGCTGCTTCTATCCCCTCCCAGTCATGCGGCAGGCGCTGCGAGTCGACAGCGGGATGCTGTTTCCGCACGGCCGATGGGTGCTTCGCTCTCGTTTGACTTCCGGAATTGAAACTAAGTGCGCTTCGGGCGCAACGTACAACACGTAGTACATCGTTCAGAAATAGACGACTACCTACACCGTGTAAGACAGAATTCCGGCTAGTCAACGGCAGCTGGCAGAAAAAAACAAAATGTGTAGGAGCCGACGAGCGCATCGCTCGTCGGTAGTCGCTGTCGACCCGACTATGGTGGTCTCCACACGAAGTTATCAAAATGCCTGAAAACTCGTGAAAACCAACGAGGGTTCACAACTGCGTAGTTTTGAGTCGCTGTCACTCAATGTGAATTTTCGATGTGAAATAGATAAAATTAGTTGTCGGAAAGATCGCCGATCGACACGTCCTTGCGTAGCTGTCAGATAGATTGGATGGAATCCGGAGATTAATTTTGTCTCTGTGACTGCGACGTCGATCAAGTGTTTGAATGTATTCGCAAACAAAAATATTCCAGTGCGACGTCGGTTGCGAATGTTCTAGTTCACACTAGACGGCGACTGCGGATGCATGGAAGGATGACGCGTTCCGAACGACTGAAAGTTGGCAATGTCACTCATGCACACGTAGGTTGACAGCTGTTTCGACAGCCCTTTACATCCGGAACCAGATGGTTTACTACACTGGACGCCGAAGCGCGCTTAGTTTCACTTCGCGGAAGTCAAAAGAGAGCGAAGCAGGGATCGCAGGTCGCAGCCAGCGGCCGCTTGGGGCGGACTCGATCGCCCCATCGGGGAGGAGGGCCAGGAGGTGGGGAGGACGGGTTGCAAGGCGAGGTACTCGCCCTGCCTTCCCCAACCGACCGATCCACTACCCTCGGAAAGCGCGCGCGGGAAGGCGCAGCATGCAGCTTTCTGCTGGAAGCTTGCCGCCGGCCTTCGACCCCGTTCCCCGCTCCCCGTTCGACCCCGTTCGTCGACGAGGTTTTGCTAATGTCAGGAAGGAAAATGATCCTCGCCCCCAATTCTCATGGGGGTGGCCGAAGAGAGAGAGAGAGAGAGGGCGCGTGATCAGCGAGCGATCCGAGACGGCCGAGGTAGTTCCTGCCGCTGTGCTCCTCCCCCTCCCCTCCCTCTGCTCACCCGGCCTGTGCATGGAATCACTTGCGGCGAGTACCACATGGTACGTCGACGCACTACTCGCTGGATGCGTCGTCGGCACTCCGTACGTCGTTCTCGGATCACCGAAGACTAGAAAAATAGAATAGGAAAGCCCTAACCCGAGTTCTGTCTCCGCAGGCCGGATAGTGATCTTCACGCTGCACATCGCCTGCTGCAACCTTGCGCATCAATTCGCGCAGATCGCAGCTACGTCGTTGTCATTGTCGAGGTAGAGTGAGTAAGGAGACGTGAACCACGAGTCACGTGGCACGCTTGTTCTTCTTTGCGAGACCTTTCACGAATTAGATCTCTACTCTCTCGAGGCGTGCAGAAGCAGCGGCTGAGGCAGCAGCGGAGGCAGCACCACCCACCCGCCCACTTGAATCCAGCGTCCACAAGTCGAGCCACGCCCGCGCGGGGGTATGTCCCCCTTGCCACTTCCCTCCCGTGCTCCTCTTCCGGCATGGCGATGAGGCACGCGCCAGCCAGGATTCACGCTACACTCCGTCCGTTGCAACCTACACGTGGATCAGTGCGCTGAACGCTGAGTCAGTCGACGGCAGCGGTGAGAGGTAGACGTGATGCGCAACCAGGAAGACCGCCACTGACTTGGAACGTTGGTTGGTGCGCTGGGTGGTGCGAACGTAGCGTGGAGGTCGTGGAGGGAGACACACAGCACATGAAGACTTCGCTTGTTCAACACTGGCAGTGGGAGTAGATTCAACACCTCCGGCTAGCGAAGAAATCTCGGCCACTAGAAATCGTTGGTGCGTCTCTCCCTCCTTCCCTCCTTCTCCCTCTTACTCCCTCTCCCTCCCTATCCCTCCCTATCCCTCCCTATCCCTCCCTGTCCCTCCCTACCTCTCCCTGTCCCCCCCTCCACCTTCCTCCTTTCTCCCTGTCCCGGCCCCCCACCCTCGCTCTCTCTCTCTCTCT